>CM042325.1:34730417-34757917 GCA_023566125.1 Zingel zingel | reverse complement strand
GTAACTAGTAACTAAAGCTGGAACAGATGAATGTAGCGGAGTAACTAAAGTAACTAGTAACTAAAGCTGGAACAGATGAATGTAGTGGAGTAACTAAAGTAACTAGTAACTAAAGCTGGAACAGATGAATGTAGTGGAGTAACTAAAGTAACTAGTAACTAAAGCTGGAACAGATGAATGTAGTGGAGTAACTAAAGTAACTAGTAACTAAAGCTGTAACAGATGAATGTAGTGGAGTAACTAAAGTAACTAGTAACTAAAGCTGTAACAGATGAATGTAGTGGAGTAACTAAAGTAACTAGTAACTAAAGCTGTAACAGATGAATGTAGTAGAGTAAAAAGTACAATATTTCTCTCTGAAATGTAGCAGAGTAGAAGTAGAAAGTGGCATGAAAAGAAAAGACTCAAGTAAAGTACAAGTACCTCAACATTTGGACTGAAGTACAGTACTGGAGTACATGTACTTAGTTAAATTTACACCGGTGAAAATAACAAGAGAGAAAAAAGAAAACTAAACTCAATGCTGCTGAATGTTTCAGGGCTGTGCTGCCATCTACTAGCCGTGCACAGTACTACAGGACAGACTGGAAGAGAAGAAGAACTAAATGTGTGTGTGTGTGTGTGTGTGTGTGTGTGTGTGTGTGTGTGTGTGTGTGTGTGTGTGTGTGTGTGTGTTGTGTGACTGTGTGTGTGTGTGTGTGTGTGTGTTTGTGTGACTGTGTGTGTGTGTGTGTGTGTGTGTTTGTGTGACTGTGTGTGTGTGTGTGTGTGTGTGTGTGTGTGTGTGTGTGTTTGTGTGACTGTGTGTGTGTGTGTGTGTGTGTTTGTGTGACTGTGTGTGTGTGTGTGTGTGTTTGTGTGACTGTGTGTGTGTGTGTGTGTGTGTGTGTGTGTGTGTGTGTGTGTGTGTGTGTGTGTGTGTGTGTCTGTCTGTCTGTTTGTCTGTCTGTGTGCGTGTGCACCTGTCCCCCTTGTCTGTTCCCGTGGTGACTGTCCGGCCCTGAACAGCCGCCGCCAACATCACGTAATCTCGCAGGTTTGACGGGATGAAGACATATTTTATCTCCTGCAGAAGAAGAAGAGGACAACAAACAATCACACCTTTGAGGAGTTTGTTCCTCTGAGCCGTGGATGGATTATTAAATGGACCAATGGGTAAAGCCCGAAGGGTCAGGGGCCCCGGGACCAGAGCCAATCAAACGACTACAAACAGACACAACATGAACACAAAGTAAAAGGCAAGAGTCGCAAATGACACAAAAAGACTACAAAGAGATGCAAAAAGACTACAAAGAGATGCAAAAAGACTACAAAGAGATGAAAAAAGACTACAAAAAGACTACAAAGAGATTTTAAAGAACTACAAAGAGATGCAAAAAGACTACAAAGAGACTTCAAAGAGATTTTAAAAAACTATAAGAGATGCAAAAAGACTACAAAGAGATTTTTAAAAAAAACTACAAAGAGACTTCAAAGAGATTTTAAAAAAAACTACAAAGAGACTTCAAAGAGATTTTAAAAAAAACTACAAAGAGACTTCAAAGAGATTTTAAAAACTACAAGAGATGCAAAAAGACTACAAAGACATAAAAAAAAAAACTAGAAAAAGATGCAAAAAGACTACAAAGAGATACAAAAAGCCTTTCAGGTGTCCGTGCCCATGGACCCGTGACCGCCCCGTCTCGTCCCGGGTGGGTCCGTCCCGTCCCTGACTCACCGGACCCTGAGGGACTCTGGTGAAGCCGAGGGTCCGGTACCAGCTGAGGGCGTTCTTCATGGTGTTGGTGGTGAAACCGTAGAAGGAAATCTTCGTCCCCACGTCTTCTTCAAAACCTTGGATCACGGCTCCGTTCATCCTGACGGAGCAGACGAGATCACGTCCTTCATGCTCATATTTCAGCTCAGAGCAGACAGAATCAGATAGGCTACATGTAATCAAATGTGTGTCACACACCCTGACTGTTAGCATATACACATTATATTAAAAATGGAATAAAGTGTTAAAGAAGCATCATCCAAACCAGACTGCGTGTCACCTGAAGACCAAGTCGTGGCTGTCGATGTTCCTCCCCTGTCGGGATCCTCGGAGGATTCCTCCGTTTCCCACCACGGCGCAGCGAACACACCGGGCCGGCGAGTCGCGCTCAAACAGACGGGAGCTGGGGAGCAGCGACAGGGTCTCCCTGACAACTGGAGAGGCAACAAGTAGTCAGATTACTGCAGGATCTCTAAAGAGGTTTACAACAAGTAGTCAGATTACTGCAGGATCTCTAAAGAGGTTTACAACAAGTAGTCAGATTACTGCAGGATCTCTAAAGAGGTTTACAACAAGTAGTCAGATTACTGCAGGATCTCTAAAGAGGACGTTTTCAGCTTTGTTTCTGAAATCTTTTTGTCATAAATATAAAGACTTTTTTCTTGAAATATTACGACTTTTTCTTATCTCATTTGGATGAACATGGAAGAAAAACATCGGAAAAGTAGAGCTGCAAAGATTAATTGATAGTTTAATTCACAATGAAAACAATCCTTAGCTGCAGCAAAATTAAAGAAGAAATAAAGTAAAGAGACACACGCAAATACACTCTCACACACACACACACACACACACACACACACACACACACACACACACACACACACACACACACACACACACACAGACAAACAGCAATATGTAGAATAATAATAATAATAATATATATATATATATATATATATATATATATATATATTTATACACAGAAAACACACACACACACACACACATACACACACACACACACACACACACACACACACATACATACACACACAAATACACACAGACACAGACACACAAATACACACACACAGACACGCACACACACACACACACACACACACACACACACACACACACACACAGACACACACACAGACACACAATATCTTGATTGTTGGGTGATTGTAACTAGGGTTAGTTGTCGTTGGGAGTTTTTTCGATACTGGTGCTAAAACGATACTTTTAACCCTCCTGTTGTCCAAATCTGACCCATTTTCAAAAAGTTTCTATATCCGAAATTTGGGTTTCTTTCAACAACATTTTTAAAAAAAAATACCGTGGATGGTTCGCTACAACGCTCCTCACAAGTAGAATAAATGATCAGTTCACTACTTTCATTGAATTTGGGTGTTTTATTCAAATCAATAGCATTTGGAGAGAAAAAAAATCATAAAAGAACGTTGAAAAGAGTGTAAAAAATGTCGGAAAAAGATCAAATAAACGTCCAAAGGCGCAGAAAACAAATCGCCACATATATGGGGAAAAGTGACAAAAACGTTGAAAAAGACGACCAAAACAAAAAGTTGCATGGTCGCCGGGAAGACAACACAAGGGTAAAAACGGCACCGGTGCCTAAACGGTTCCTGAACGGACACTTTTAAAAAGGAGCACAAAACTACAAGAAGGGCTAGTTTACTGCTGAGGCCATATGGTCAAAATGAAATGATTTATTGAAAAATGTAATAACAAATAACTTATTTCACCAGTACATTGCTGGTAAACGACAGAAACAACCACTAGATGGGAAAACAGTATTTTACAATAAGTTTGAATGCACAAAGCACTCCCGTCTGCAGTGCTTAATTTGTAAAGTGGGAGGTTCCGGAGCACAGAGCAGGGGTGGATCCAGCAACTCAAAACGGGGGTTGGAGGTAACTGAACAAAAAAAAAAAAAATTACACTGCCTACGTAGCTTCTCTGACTAAAAAAGCCTAAACAATGCTGTGTGTACATCAGGGCAATGTTTATTTTAAATTCAGAACATGCACTGCATGGGTACGAAATGTAATGTCTGCACATTCTTGATCGGCGGAAACGATTTTTGCTTGTTTGAGATCCAAGTGCCCAGCGTATTTTTTAACAAGTTAAGCAAACTTTGTTGTCTTTTTGACATTTTTCTCCTGAGTGAAACGAGGCTATGACAACAATCTCAACTAGCACAAGCGCGTGTGTCACTTGAAGTGCCGATCCCCTCCCTCCGTCCCTCTCCCCCCCTCTGTCTTACCCTGAAAATTCACCTGAAAAAAACACAAGATGTTTGTGGAACTTCAACGGGGAATAAAGACTAACAAGACAGATAACAACATTGAACACTACACAAACAGTAATTTATTTGTTTAATTTAGGCGATTCATTTTTCATAGTGACACAGGAGGTGCCGGATCCAATAAAAAAGGTTCCGGATCAAATGTCGGAGGTGCTGGAACATGTTCCAGCGTGTTCCGACTCAAATTAAGCCCGTCTGTGTTGTTTTTCCGATAACGGCAGCTGCATGCAGACTGTTACGTCCCGCTGTTGGACTCCTCTACAGTGAAACACAGTCCAACCCGGTCTAACGCCAGTTTGTAAATAGTCACGTTATTTTTATTTATTGATACATGTACGGGTCAAGGTTTTCTCGTTTATTTCGTGTACAGGTCACGATTTTCGACCATTACCATTTCACGAACTGCCACGGGGAAATTAAACGCCACACGCCGGCGACAACAGGAGGGAGCGCCACGCGCAGCCACAACGGGGAAATTAAACGCCACACGACCGCGACAACACGGGGATGTGGTACCCGGGTGCAGGGACACGATCCGCGGTCTCTGTGGCACGCAACAACGCGGACATGAAACGCCACAACAACGGGACGGTTGAGTTTAGGAAAAAAAAGAACGGGGAAAGGAACCGTAAAAAAGAACTGGGAAAGGAACCGTCACACGCCGGACACGTCAAGTGACAGCATTTGTTGTGCTTGATTGCTAACTTGTAGCCAGCAGTGAACAAACTTCGTTATGTAGGTCCATTTTTATTGTATTGACATTACAGAAGTCTCTCGTTAGCAGGTTCTTGTCGGCTACTTCAGCCTCTAATCTAGAACTGACATCAGGGATCATGCCGTGAAAATGTGATGCCTTACGCTAAATAATAAATTACTGCTACGTAATGTACCTATCTCATTATTCTGTGGCTAACAGCAAAACAGATCTGCGTCTGTCGCAAACTCACATCTACACTCGACTCACATCGGGTAGTGACAACGTGTTTAACCCAGCTGCTAGCTAACGGTAGGCTAACGTTACCTGCTGTATACTACATACTACAAGTGTCGTGTTAACTAGGGTCACGTGCAGCGATGCTTCTTTTTCCTTTAACGTCCGTTTCGGAGTAGTCTATCTCCACGATGTTCCACTTCCGGGACTGCTCTGGTGCCACTGGAAATTCTGCCAGATGTCCCTCATTTTCTGCCGGATGTCCGTTACCTTCCTCTTTCTTTGTGTTGGCGTTCTAACCTCCAGTGGATTAATGAGGACTATGGTTAACCGTTGTGTAGTCCTTGGGTCACATTTGACGCGTTTTCAAAGTTTTTTTCAGAAATATGGGTTTCTTAACAACCAAATTGCCCAAAAATAACATGGATGCATGATGTACGTTGTATGTAACCCATACAACAATCTTCGCAGGTACAATTGATGATTACTTTTGTTGAATTTTGAGTGTTTTATTCAATTGTATAGCATTTTGAAAAAAACACATTAAATGGTTTCAAAACAGTGTCAAGACTAAATGCATAATTTCTTCTTTTTTTAACTCAAAAATTAGATATAATGTCATTTAAATTAGTTTTAATGGAAAAAAAGAGCCAAAAGTTCATTTTCAATTTTGACCCGGAAGGACAACACATTCATGGTGAACGGGAAGACAACATCAGGGTTAACTGCTCCTCAGATCTCTGCAGGCACCGCCCAAGACGATTGTGATTGGCTTAAAGAAATGCCAATAAACCAGAGCACGTTTTTCTCCCATCCAGGAATGGTGACTATTTTCTGAGCATCAGAGAGCAGCGCAGACAATTAAGTGGCACCAAAACACAGGAAATATTGGATAGGATAGAACAACACAATGTCATTCTGCTAAATAAAACATCACATTCATTATGAGTTTCACTTCTGTGTTATTTTAAACAAATTGTAGCCTATACAATCACAAAACACATGTTCTATAGGCTGATTCTGCCACTTTAAACAAGTGCCGGTTCCAGAATTTTGGATAGTTGTCATGGAAACATTAACCCCCCCCCCCCCCCCTGCGAGCATAACCTTCAGGACTTGAAGTTACCTCATTTGAACCCAAACCACCATCTTTCTCACCGTCTCTCCTTCTTCTTCTTGTTCTCCTGCTGAGAGGACACCCCAGTCCTCCTCAACACTGGCACCTGCTGCCTGCTCACTGACACACACACACACACACACACACACACACACACACACACACAACTAACGATTCTTTCATTGTCGATTAATTTGACGTGATTATTTTCTCGGAGAACTAAACAATTCTTCCCATTTAAGAAGCTGCGGGCCCAGAAGTCTTACCTGTAGCTGAGCTGATAGAATAAAACGGTGCAAACGAGGAAGCAGAGAGTTCCCAACAGGAAGAAAACACACTTCATGGAGACTGGCATTGTTCTTCTCCTCCTTCTGTCATTGCTTTTCTGTCAGGTGAGTTCAGAGACGCTGCTGAGGCACAGACACACCTTTCAGGGTGTGTCTGCTGTGTGTCTGCTGTTAGAGTTGCTAAGGCTCCGGGCCTTAGCAACGGTGTGTGTGTGTGTGTGTGTGTGCGTGCGTGCCTGCGTGTTTCAACTATTGAAATCATACATGATGTATCACAGATACAGGAAATACAAGAACAGAACTTGATCTGAAGTTCATTTTATTTGAACTTTATCACCGCAGTGAGGTGGTGACACAGCACTGCTTTTCTCCGAGGTGTCACGGGTCAAGGTGGAACGAGACGGTGCACAATGTAAAGGGGGGGTCTTAGACGCCAACTGTCGGGAGATCACGTTCCACAAATGGCTTCACGTGAATGATCCCGTCCTCTGGATGAGGATGTGGCTGTGAGGATGAGGATGTTGTGTCGTCTGCACAGGGACGCACAGATGATGTGGCATTGTCCCTCGGGAGACAGGACGGCGGCTCCTCTGCGTCATTTGAGGCGACCTTGAGCGTTTGCAGGACGTTTCTCTGTATCCACGACTTGACTTGCTGCAGTCGTGGCCTTTTTGCCATCTCAAGAAGCAGAGTTGTGTCTTTGAGTTCTGCTTTCAAATGGTGCAGCTCCATGGTCATGTCGTTGATCAGTCTGATGAGGGAACTTTGGTCCCGGTTGCTTCTCACCTCTCTCCTAAAACTCAAATCTTGGCAACGTTTCTGCGCCCTGGAGGAGTTCTGGTAGCACCTTCTGTAACTGTTGATCAGTTGATCTTTAACAGCGATGGTTTTTCTGAGCCCGGTCTCAGTGTTTCCATCCATCTGCACTTTGGTATCGTTGTCGATGTAGTGTCTTTTGACGTCAAAGACTTTACGTATGAAAGTTTTGGGTTCGGAGGTGAAATCCATGCATGCCTGCAGATCGGCCTTGAAGCGCATCACGTAGGTGATCAGGTTCCTGTTCTTCTCTCTCTCCTTGATCAGGTCCGGCTCACACTTCATCACTTTGTAGTTCAGATGTGCGATGGTTTCACCCAGGTCGGCGTTCTCTCGGAGGGTCTTGTTCAGCTTCTCCGTCGCTTCTTTGAGCTCCGACTGCGTCGTTCTCAGATCGTCCTCGACATCGTTGAGGTTGTCCTTCACTTCGTTTAATTTGACAAGCAGAACAGCGTTGTTGTCCTTCTCTTTAGCCCAATCCTGTTGCAGTTGCTTATTGTCCTTCATCAAACGAGACATCTCCAGATTTTTCTTCCCGATTACATTTTGTCTCTCTTGGATCGTACTCTCTAACACAGAAACCTTCTCGGTAAGATCTTCTTTGTTCTTCAGACTGTTGATTATCTTCTTCAGCTTTTCAATGTGCATCTCCAGTTCTTTCTGCTTCACTAATTCGTTGAGTCGGGTGTCTTTCTTTAATATGTTTTCCGTAGCGATGACTTTGTCTCTTTCTTGGAGCTGTTTGCGTAGGTCCTCCACTCTGTCTTTGTACTCCGTCTCCACTCGGGGCAGCGTAGCTCGAAGCTCTTTCAGCTCTGCGGCTTGTTTTTCTGCTTGCTCTTCAGCGATCCTTAGCTTCTCCGTTTGTTGTTGGTACGTCGCCTTCGCCTCCGCCAGCCTCTCGTCATGCTCCGCTTGCACTCTCGATATTTCAGACTCATGATTGGCTGTCAGTTCTTCGATGGTGTTCCTGGCGTTTGTCTCGCTGTCACATTTCTGCTGTCGGAGTTCTGACTCGGTTTGTTTTTTTTTCGCTGTCAATCCCTGAAATGTTTGCATCAGCTCGGCCTTATCGAGGCTGAGGTTCTTGACTTCATCTCGACTCAACCAGAGCTGGGTTTTCCACTCCTGCGCCTTCTCCTTGTGAGTTTTCACCTCTTTCTTCAGAGCCTTGACTTTGGTCTCTAGAGAGTCTATTTGCATAAAGTTAGTCTGACTGACTTTAGTAAAGCGCAGCTCTTGTTTTCTAACTTTGGACGTGAGCTCCTCTATCCTAAACTGGAGAAAGTTGAGGTTATTGTCCTGCAGCTCCATGGTTTCTGCACTCCGTCTGTTTAAAGGTTCTGTATTTGACTCTCAGAACAATAACACAGAGATGTTTAAATGTGCTTAGTGTGAGTGAATTGATATTTCGTGAGATTTCCTCCTTTCTATTGTCAGTGAACTTAGAACACCTCTCTGGATGATTCCATGTATAATGACATTGAAAGGCTATGATCGGTATATGGAGGTTTTGAAGGACCTTTGTGACATCACCGATCAAAGCACGGCCTGTCATCAAAGGATCTAAAGGAAGTTCTAACATTCCAACACAAGCTGACAGCAGATGTACACATAGTTCAAACACAAACAATTCAATGTGTGTGTCTGTGTGTTTTTGAAAAAACTAAATTCAAAAATAAACAATTCTGTGTGCGTGTCTGTGTATATCTGTGTTTTTGTGTGTGTGTGTGTGTGTGTGTGTGTGTGTGTGTCTGTGTATATCTGTGTTTTTGTGTGTGTGTGTGTGTCTGTGTATATCTGTGTTTTTGTGTGTGTGTGTGTGTGTGTGTGTGAGTGTGTGCAAACCCTCCAAGAATCAGATATATTCTTGGAGGGTTTGACACACTAACACACACACACACACACACACACACACACACACACACACACACACACACACACACACACACAGATATACACAGACACACACACACACACACACACACACACACACACACACACACACACAAACACACACACACACAGGGACGGACACACACACACAGACACACACACACACACACACACACACACACACGCACAGACATACAGACACATACACACAAACACACACACAGACAGACATACACACACCGCATACACACACACACACACAGTCACACACAGTCACATACACAGACAGAAACACACATACACAAACAGAAACACATAGACACACACACACACACACACACACACACACACACACACACACACACACACACACACACCCTCTCTCTTATCTCTGCTTGTTTCCTCTCTTCTCTGAATAAGGTGTGTATGAAGACCCGTCAGCCTCTGTGGTTTTAGAGTGATGTAAAGGATGTTGATTACTGGATAGAGAGCTGATGCTGCAACGTTTCCTCTCATGATGAGATAAAGAAGTCATGTTTGTTAAAAAAAGATAAAGAGCAGCTGCTGATGAGGGTTGGTGTAGAGCATATGAGCTGAGTGGTGTCAGTGTTAGTCGACCTCAGAGCAGAATGGCTGCAGTCACAGAGCTCTCCTTCTTGCTGTTTGCTCTCATCAACAACATCCATGGAGAAGAACGGATCATTATCCAAAAGGAAAGAGACTCTTACACCTTCAACCTCCCTGAGAACACGAACTCCTGCCTGATCTCCAGATCTGTTGGTGAGAAGAAGCTGGTCCTGTGGAACACCTCTGACCTCCGGTCCAACACCTCTGACCTCCGGTCCAACAGCTCCTCAGTACCTGAACACTTGAGACAACAACTTGTCAGCACGGTGAATACTTCTTCTTACACCATCCTCCACCTGACCCATTCAGACTCCGGCCCGTACCGAGAGGAGTGTTGGAATGAGGGTAACGTGACGCATGAGAACAACTTCACTATCACTGTCTGTACTACTTTAATAAATTGGAGACGTATTGAAGCGAGACTTGGAGAAATAGTGGACGTGCCATGTTGGAGACCAGCTGATAATCTGGATATCCAGTGGCTCAAACGGGACTCTAGATATGAGCAAGAAACATGGAGCAGAGTTTTTGGGGACAATACGACATCAGTGATGGACAATGTTAGAGGAAGATACCAAGTGGTGACAAACACATCAGCTCTTCGTGTTTCCAACGTCACAGCAACAGACTTTACACGGTACAGATGTCTGGTGATGAACCAACAGCAGTGTGTTAGAACTGAGACTTTAGAGTTGAGACTATGTGAGAGAATCTACGGCTCAGTGGGAGAGACCGTGGTGTTGCCTTGCACTATCACTGACTCCACTGATGAACATCCCCCACGTTGGAGGAAGTATAATCTCAAAACACGCTCCTTCACTGACCTAAGACTACAAAACCAGACTGTTCCTTCAGTAGACCAAAACTACTCACTGGTGTTTTCATCTGTGGTGACTTTTAATAGTAATGCTGTGATGCTGTATGAAGAGGAATCCGCCGACACTGTTCTTGATTATAAAAGGTTTTATTCTAATTCAAGATTCTTCAGTACCAATTTTAACAAACTCCTGCAGAGAGCTTGGAGAACAACCAACCCAATTCTTCCAATAAGTCGTTCTGAAGTTCTGCAGTTAACACATGGTATATATACTGTGCATGTAGTGGGAGGGTGTATATATGAGTTGAGATAAAGGTCAACCACGAGTGTCCTATACATGGACTAGAAGAAACAGAGTCTCTTTTGTTTTAGGGCCCTTTTCCTGTTATTCTCTTAGACTCCACATCTGTATCCTCCTCGAACTCTTTCCTGTATAGGGCCTCTCCTTCCCACCATGACTTCAGTAACACATTATTGTATGGAATACATTTGAATTAAAATATGCAGGCGTAATTAAACTTAAGTCAAAGTTGTAAATCATTAGATACTTCACATCTCTAATGTTAAATCACTCAGGTCCGTACTACTGTGAAGCCTCTATGAGAGAGCAAATGTATATGCTGGTGGTGTGTCCCAAATTTGGCCCCCCTGCTGTAGAGCTCTTCTCAGAGGGAGAAGAAGTCACTCTCAGATGCACAGATTGGAGAAAGAGTAAGGAGCGTCTTTGGTTTATCAAGTCACACCGAACAAGGGGAAGAATCTTTAGTGTAGAGTCTGATCAGAGAAGAAGCTGGTACGATGATAAAGGGAACCTGGTTATCTCTAATATCTCAGTGGGAGACGCAGGGGAGTACTGGTGTGCAGTTTATGACCCATATGATGATGATGATCAGTGTGAGTCAACAGAGAGAACTGTGTTAGTGTACACGGAGCCCTTTGGGATTTACTCCACCTTCTTCAAAGTGCGATGCTCAGTGCTCAGTGTCCTGCTGCTGATGTTCTGTGCTGCTGTAGTCGCTGTGAACCGGAGGACACGGAGAGGAGCGCAGCTTTCAGCTTACACACACCCTTGTGTTGACCTCGGGTCACATTGACCCGTTTTACATTTTTGTTTTATATCAGAAAATATGGGACGTAGAAATAAGCGCTGAAAATGTGTAGAAGAAAAATTAAAAAATGTTAAACGTTGGAAAGAGCAAAAACAAAAAAGAAAAAAAGAGTGTTTTTTCCAAGGTTGACGGGAAGACAACACAAGGGTTAATATGGATATGATAATTTCATCATTGGTTTTAATACAGGCTGGTATACACTGGCTTTAAAACAAGGGATGGGACACATTCATGCAGAGAAAACATTTAAACTAGAACACAAAAGACAGAGAGATTAAAGAAACAACAAACAGAAATTATGGGAAATAAGACATGAATACCCAATGATTATTATTATAATATGAAATAAGTTTTGAATGATCCTGACAGGGTGCAGATTTTCCCTTATCATCTGTATTAGTATGTTGTGTGTGTGTGTGTGTGTATGTATATACTGTAAATATACATATATATATATATATATATATATATATATATATATATATATATATATATATGTGTGTGTGTGTGTGTGTTTGTAAATAATAAAATAAGTTTTGAATGTTAGAAGTGAACCTGTGATCCTGACAGGGTGCAGATTTTCCCTTATCGTCTGTATTAGTATCTTGTGTGTGTATATATATATATATATATATATATATATATATATATATATATATGTGTGTACATATATA
Source organism: Zingel zingel (assembly GCA_023566125.1). Lineage (NCBI taxonomy): Eukaryota > Metazoa > Chordata > Actinopteri > Perciformes > Percidae > Zingel > Zingel zingel. Next base: position 34,745,552 of record CM042325.1, on the reverse strand, counting down.
TTGAGTTAGTTGATCTTTTCTTGATGTTGTTGATGCATTTCATTATAGGGATCACTGCTTTGGGCTGCACACTGACCCTGTGTGTGTGTGTGTGTGTGTGTGTGTGTGTGTGTGTGTGTGTGTGTGTGTGTGTGTGTGTGTGTGTGTGTGTGTATGTGTGTGTATGTGTGTGTTCCAGATGTTTTATTTTAAATCTAAAGATTATGTGATGTTGTATATTATATATGAAGGAATATGAATTGTTTTTCATGAATTTGTAATAGTTGTATCTTGCAGTGTTGTCAGTGTTATAAACTTGCTATTATATCTTGGTCTATATCTGTAATCTATTGTCTGTATAATAAACATTATTAATAAACAATAAAACTGTTTTGACTGTGATTTCTGATTAATTATTTTAAGCAACATATCTCTCGGTCTGTAAAATGTTTCTCATGTTAACTTTCAGTAAGTAAAGTTTATATCTAGAGCACATTTAAACACAGATTAATCTGACCAAAGTGCTGAATAAAAGCGAACTACGGGGGAGCTAGGGGGAGCTCGGCTCCCCTTAATAAGACATGGGCTCCCCTGAAAACCTAATTTGTGAAATTTTGGGGGGGTCTCTAAAAATATTGAAAATGTATCATTTTTACATTTCAGTTTTGTGTAATGTGATCATCGTGGATTATTATGTGTAAAATTGCAAAAACATAATTCACGCATGTCGGCGATTTAAACCTAATTCACTTCAATAAAGATAACTATACGTGCTATTCTTGTCATGAGCATCAAGGCGTGGCGGCGCTGCGGTGCTCATTCAACTCATGTTTAGTACATGTTACCTCAAAGATCCGTAGAAAAAATAATAATAATAAACGTTGGAGGCCATTAATGGGCGTGCAAAGTTATCATCGTATAGCCATGGCAGAAAGAAAACAAGGCAGTTTCATTCATTTTGGTTTTACTAAGATATTGTGTAGCGATGACGTTAATAGCACGACCAATTCACCTGCTGCAAACCCTGTTGGCACAGCTCCCAGCGGGGTGACAACGCAAGAAGAAGCTGAAGAAATAATGTCCTCTCTGGCTGAAGATGGTGGTGGTAACAGCTCGTCAGAGGCCGGTCACCATCCTCACCCCTCTTGCTCCTGTCTCCCATTAACTTGGAACAGCCAGCAGTGAAGAGGCTGGAAGAGCCCATATACATGGCTGTTTGTTAGGCCTCCTGCACACTGGCTGTGTGGTGTGAGCGTGTCAGCTGTGTAGTGTGAGCGTGTTAGCTGCGTGGCATCTTGACTTAAAGGTCCCATGACATGCTACTTTTTGGATGCATTTATATAGGCTTTAGTGGTCCCCTAATAGTGTATCTGAAGTCTCTTTTATATAGACCTTAGTGGTCCCCTAATAGTGTATCTGAAGTCTCTTTTATATAGACTTTAGTGGTCCCCTAATACTGTATCTGAAGTCTCTTTTATATAGACCTTAGTGGTCCCCTAATACTGTATCTGAAGTCTCTTTTATATAGGCCTTAGTGGTCCCCTAATACTGTATCTGAAGTCTCTTTTATATAGGCCTTAGTGGTCCCCTAATACTGTATCTGAAGTCTCTTTTATATAGGCCTTAGTGGTCCCCTACTGCATCTGAAGTCTCTTTTATATAGACCTTAGTGGTCCCCTAATACTGTATCTGAAGTCTCTTTTATATAGACCTTAGTGGTCCCCTAATACTGTATCTGAAGTCTCTTTTATATAGGCCTTAGTGGTCCCCTAATACTGTATCTGAAGTCTCTTTTATATAGGCCTTAGTGGTCCCCTAATACTGTATCTGAAGTCTCTTTTATATAGGCCTTAGTGGTCCCCTAATACTGTATCTGAAGTCTCTTTTATGAAGACCTTAGTGGTCCCCTAATACTGTATCTGAAGTCTCTTTTATATAGACCTTAGTGGTCCCCTAATACTGTATCTGAAGTCTCTTTTATATAGACCTTAGTGGTCCCCTAATACTGTATCTGAAGTCTCTTTTATATAGACCTTAGTGGTCCCCTAATACTGTATCTGAAGTCTCTTTCCCGAAATTCAGCCTTGGTGCAGAATTCCAGCCACTAGAGCCAGTCCCACAATGAGCTTTCCTTAGGATGTGCCATTCCTCTGTCTGTAGCTTTAAATGCTATTGAGGAGGAGAGAGGGGGGGCAAGATGGAGGGTGGGGGTGTGGCCTTGACCAACTGCCATGCTTCGCTTGTTTGCAAGCAAGGGGGTAAGCCTCGCTTCAGAACTCAAACCTCCTATGGCGCCATTTTGATGCTACCAAACGATCACCTGCCGTTAGCATCCCATTGACTGCCATTCATCTTGACGTCACTTTGACAGAGAATAACTTTACATCTGAAGCGTTTAAAGACTATTTGTCCATTGTTTATTTCTAAAGAAACATGACAATGTATAAAAGGCTCCATTACCTTGTAGCTCACGTTATGGCTCCGTAGCAGACGTTTTTATAAAAATAGGCTAACGATTGGGTCATAACCACGAGACTTACTGTCTCATAGTAGAGGAATTACCGTATAGTACAGGAGAAGCTCTCAGGCAGTTTGGACTTACATTAGCTGTTGAAGTTTAATTACTAATGTTAACTAGCATTTTAGTTAGCAATAATTAGCCTGTGCCTATGTTATCTCCTTACATATACCTACGCTCTCCGTCTCTGCTAGATTGGGAATGATTGAGATTTCTCTTGGCACAGCTACCAAAAGACTTCCAACTTTCAGACAGGTTGCTCACGGCACATTTACGTCTTCAAGCTCAGTTGGAGGCTGCTCAGTAACGCTCAGCCATCACCGGAAAAGAGCTTCTAATATCCTTCACTGGTCTCCGTCCAGAGACACGGGATCTGTTGGTCCATTATATACTGTCTATGTTTGCAAGCCATGATGTCTCTCTCTTCCTCATGGGCGGAGCCAAATTCTCTGGGTGGGCAAAGCAGAGAAAGGGGAGGTAACCTTTTCCTTTATGACGTCATAAAGGGAAGATTCCAGATCGGCCCATCTGAGCTTTCATTTTCTCAAAGGCAGAGCAGGATACCCAGGGCTCGGTTTACACCTATCACCATTTCTAGTCACTGGGAGACCATAGGCAGGCTGGGGGAACTCATATTAATGTTAAAAAACCTCATAAAGTGAAATTTTCATGCCATGGGACCTTTAAACTTGTCTGGGTATTGAGGATGTTCAGACTTGTCTCAGTATGTTAAACTTGGACTCGTCTCAGTTTAGCAGATCTTGTTTGTGATAAGTACGAGTTCAAGCCGTTTGACTCGGACTTGTCTCATGGGTGTTTTGACTTGGACTTAACTGTCCACATCCTTTTGACCATACAGTATTTCTAATATATTAATGCATGAAGGGCCATACTGTAAAAAGAGAATCACATCAAAGGCAAGATATTTATAGTTTATTGACATGCTTTTGTTTCATCGGAAAAGTTAAATATCTTTGACTGTATTACTGAATGTCTCATTTTTTGACATCTTTGTAGCTTTTTTCGTCACTTTTGTTTGTTTTTCTTTGTGACTTTTTTTATGGCTTTCTCAGACATTTGTCGTTTTCTTTTTATTTATTTTTGTATTGCATTTTTGTCAACATAAAGCCCTACAAAAAGTCAGCAAAAAAATTCCGTAGCCATCATAGAATCTTTCCATTTCACAGCCTGAATATGAAAACTCTCTGCTTCTGAGGTCATTTCTGAGACTCAACGTCTGTAAAGCTGCCAAATATTGCTTCAAGCATTGCGTAACTGCAGTTTAAAAAAAAATGTTTTTGGTTTGGCGCACAACTAGGCGGTCAAAAATCTATTGTGAACCTAAATTGGCATGCGGGCTGGATACAAATTTGTGAGGGACCTTGAGTCGACACGTGTATTAATGTGTGAATAAATGTGTTTACTATCCCTGATCTGGATGGATTGTGGCTTCCTCCGTTGGGACTGAAGTGCTAGTTGTGGATGATTTACTATTCACCTGTGCAGTATTAGGTCTATAATTAAACCCACCTGTGTGTGGAGTATTAGGTCTATAATTAAACCCACCTGTGTGTGGAGTATTAGGTCTATAATTAAACCCACCTGTGTGTGGAGTATTAGGTCTATAATTAAACCCACCTGTGTGTGGAGTATTGGGTGTATAATTAAACCCACCTGTGTGTGGAGTATTGGGTGTATAATTAAACCCACCTGTGTGTGCAGTATTAGGTCTATAATTAAACCCACCTGTGTGTGGAGTATTAGGTCTATAATTAAACCCACCTGTGTGTGGAGTATTGGGTGTATAATTAAACCCACCTGTGTGTGGAGTATTGGGTCTATAATTAAACCCACCTGTGTGTGCAGTATTAGGTCTATAATTAAACCCACCTGTGTGTGGAGTATTGGGTGTATAATTAAACCCACCTGTGTGTGGAGTATTAGGTCTATAATTAAACCCACCTGTGTGTGGAGTATTAGGTCTATAATTAAACCCACCTGTGTGTGCAGTATTAGGTCTATAATTAAACCCACCTGTGTGTGGAGTATTGGGTGTATAATTAAACCCACCTGTGTGTGGAGTATTGGGTGTATAATTAAACCCACCTGTGTGTGGAGTATTAGGTCTATAATTAAACCCACCTGTGTGTGGAGTATTAGGTCTATAATTAAACCCACCTGTGTGTGCAGTATTAGGTCTATAATTAAACCCACCTGTGTGTGGAGTATTAGGTCTATAATTAAACCCACCTGTGTGTGGAGTATTAGGTCTATAATTAAACCCACCTGTGTGTGGAGTATTGGGTGTATAATTAAACCCACCTGTGTGTGGAGTATTGGGTGTATAATTAAACCCACCTGTGTGTGGAGTATTAGGTCTATAATTAAACCCACCTGTGTGTGGAGTATTGCTTCTATAATTAAACCCACCTGTGTGTGCAGTATTAGGTCTATAATTAAACCCACCTGTGTGTGGAGTATTGGGTCTATAATTAAACCCACCTGTGTGTGGAGTATTGGGTGTATAATTAAACCCACCTGTGTGTGGAGTATTGTTCCTAATTGCCTGTGCACACGCTGAGGAAGGACGCTGCTCAAAATATCTGTTGTGTAGCAATAAACTATTAAAGTGGAGTGCTGTCCTAGTAGCTTTATTTGTGATAATAAAGACATAACCTCGTGGATAACAGAAGTAAATGGATGCATCAAAGTTAAATCAGATTCATCTTTCTTTGAGTGTCTGAAGGATTTACCATGAAGTCAGACTTTTGACTGCATTATCAGTGGTTGACAGTATTAATGTATTATCAACAGTATTATAGTACATTCAATAAATAATCATTTCAACTACTTCTGTGCAAGCTGCATATTTTTCCTTGTTGGTTGACAGTATATGTTTGGGAGGTAGACTGGAAGAACATTTCCAGGAAAAAGCTTTCGCTCCCTGTATGTTGCCGTTCTCATGCTCCGTTCTCTTCAGGAAACAACAATAAACTTCGAGCTTGCGAGCTGCACGCTGAAAATGTCAAGTTATGAAAAACATTAGGATGGTGCAACAAGACAGGCCTGCTTGGTTCTTTCAGGGAATGATTGTAAAGATTTACAAAGAATATGTTTAGGGCATTTCCTCTCTAACTGGGATGTTTTGAGACCAATTGGTGGAATTGTTGTGGACGAAGTACACACAGAGATACACTGGTAAGGGTTGTACTGTATTGTGACGACTGTATTATTAACTTGCTACATGTCCCTGGGGGATAGCTTAATTTTCAGATGAAGCCATCTAAATGTTCCCCTCCAAGCCAGAAGCCAGCCGGTTGTCTACCAATCTCCAGCTCACTTCCAGTGCCTGCTCCACCCCCCCTCCTGCATCCTGACCGGGCGTATCTAAACTCCAGTGTAACCACATCCATTCATTCACTTGCATTTCAGAAAGTGTAGTGAGTGAGTTAAGCTGCTATGTATTGTACATTAAATGAAGCTTTACTACACTGAAGCTATCCCCCAGAGACATGTAGCAAGTTAATAATACTGTTGTCACTGATTGGTGGGATTGCTGTGGACGAAGTACACACAGAGATACACTGGTAAGAGCCAATGAGGTTTAACCATGTATCAGCTAATTTAAATAGCTTACGTTACTGTATTGGGTCAACAGTTAAAGGTGCTGTAGGTAGGATTGCGAAGATCCAGGACTTAGACAAAAAATATGAACATCGACAACTTCTCAGTCCCTCCCCCACTTTCCGCTAAAGCTCAAAACGGTCTCCTAAGCCCCTCCCCCTACAAGGGAGAATGAATGCATGTGTATGAGCAGTGATTGACAAGCAGTTAGACACCCCCCATGGCCCTGATTGGTGCATCTGAACAGGGAGCGGTGGATTTTTGCAACTCTCACTACAGGCTGTAGGTGGAGCCAGAGGAGCCAGATTTTTTTTAAATGACCTGCTTCATGTAGTTCTACTGGAACATAGGGTCAGTTTCAGCAAATATGACAGAAAGTTAGTTTTATAAGTCTTACCTACTGCACCTTTAACTTCATTTAATATTGTTTGTGCCGTTTTCTTTAGCGGGGTGCAAATGTTCCAACAGAACAAGTTCCTTCCTGAGACTATTTAGCAGAGCCACCGTCGCTGCGTCTGGAGCTTAGTGCCGCCCAAGACAATGGAATTAGTTTAAAGAAATGCAAAAAAAAATATGCATTCCTTTCCCAGAATGCATATGTGGTATAGCCATTCCTTCATCCACAGGCAGTGTGGAGATAGATCTGGACATGAGAGACTACTCAGAAACACACAAAGAAAGGGACATCAATGTGTCCTTTTAGATCATTAATCGACTGGTTAACCGTGAGCTAGAAAACAAAATCAAAACTAGAAAGCAAAACTTTAGACTGTTTTGACTCGACTTGACTTGCTTGATTCTCACCACAGTGACTCGAGACTCGCTTGTGACTTGCACACGTGTGACTTACTACCACCTTTGCCCAACACTACCTCATTCTGAGCCAATCAAAGCTTACAACAATAACTTTCCCATAGTGGATTTTGTAGACAGTTTACTGAGGTCATTCAGGACCTTTGAAAAAGTAGGAAACAATAGCAGTAGTAGTACACGTAACAGTAGCAGCTGATGAGAATCTCTGCATGTAAATCCAACCTCCTTGAGTCAACATCAGACACGTGAAGCTGCTGCAGAGGGCAGTCATCAGAACATCTCCAGCAGACAGAAACTGGACCAGCTCTCTCTGAGCCACGGTAAAAACTTTACTGTCTAAATGTTTGAGATTCTGGGCCCTATTTTAAAGATCTAAGCGGTACGGCGTGAAGCACCTGGCGCAGGTGCGTTTAGGGCGTGTACGAATCCACTTTTGCTAGTTTAAGGGCGGAAAAAAGGGTCCGTGCGCCGGGCGCATGGTTCTAAAGGGTTGTACTTAGTGTCTTCATTAATCAGAGGTGTGTTTTGGGCGTAACATGCAATCAACCAATCAGAGATCATCTTCCATTCCCTTTAAAAGTCAGGCGCGTTTGGACCTTGGAGCATTGCTATTATGATGGAGGATTTTTTTCATTAATTCGCCTATAGGTGGCGCATTAGTTCCATCAGCTCCATTCACTTTCCGCTGCCTCAAGACAGCAATACGCCCAGAATGCACCTGAACACACCTCCCTGTAAGACCAGCAAGCCAATGGGCCCCAGATGGGTGCAGGTGCATTTGCTATTTAAATGACACGGGCGCTGGACGGGAAACTGACAACTGCGTTGGTGTTAGAATGGCCGCATAGCGGTTGGATAATTACAGCAGGAGGATTGAGGTAGAGGTATATTGCAGATCAACAGGTGTTTATTTCACCAACAATTAACACAAATATGGCCACCATGATCACAAAACGCACCCTGAACACCACAGGTAGCATGTAGTCCAGACAGCAGCAACGCTAGATGAAAACTGGCAGCCTTTTATAGCCTGCCACTGACCTTATCTCGACCCTACCATAGTACAAGTTAAGTCTGAAATGTACTTCATTTGAACAATTATACACAATACAACAACCACATCAAATACATTTTTACTTCTCTACTATTATCTCAATTTACTTACATTATGTTACCTAATACAATCAAACATAGTTAATTTAGCAAGTACAGTCAATTAAAGTACTCCAGCACCCCTTCGCTACATGAAACATGGTATCTCCCGGAACCTTTAAAATGGGGCTCGATAGGCTGGGGACTCTTTTAGCCTGAACACTCTGGAGAGGAGACACAACAGAGGTGAGTTACTTGAACACAAACTTCACAGTTGTACAAACAGCAACTGTTAACCTGCATTCAATTAATCAGGCAAAGACTATACCATACTGCACATGTGTAGGTAACCCAACTAGCAAACTGAGTATGTATGTTTCTCTTGACAGGGCTGGCCTCCAATCAACACCAGCTGCCACCTTCACAAAACAGATTAATATTTTCCAATAAACCTTCAAAACTGTTGTGCCTCATTTTATTTACCCATAACATAATGAGCTACAATATATTAATGCAGCAAAATATTAGTGATGAACAGGACCCTCATTACAGTCTGTCTCAAACTAGCAAAGATACTTGGTACCCGGGTGCGAGATAGAGCCCTTGATGTATAGTCACTGACTGGAATCCTCTTTAGCAGCTGATTTGAAGTCTGTAACCTGTTTGCAGTAGTGAAAGAAGAATGCAGAGCCTCAAGGAAGCAATAACCCACTTTAAAGCTACTTCATTACAGGGAAAGAACTGCATTTTAATCCTAGTTAATGCAAAGCTTCAATGAAAGTAGAAACTATGTCCTAAGAATTTGCATGCAAAGTTCAGTTTGTGTGTTGCAGTGTTACACAGAAAACTACAACCTCCGTCTTTGATCTGAGCCTGAAAACAAGAAGATGGGTGATGCGGAGAGCAGAATGGAAAGGAGGATGGAGAGGGAGAAGGCAGAACTGGATGATTTCAGGAAGCTCCAGATCTGAGAGTCAACACGACCATTGTGATGTTCACCGGCCGTTTGTCTTCAGACACTGAGACAACACTACGAGAAGAGGAAAATGCAGGCGGGCCTGTACGCTGCAGGTTTGATCAAGAGCCTGCTGGAGATGCTGGCCGACTTGACACCAGTTCCTGCACTGGCGGGGCTTCGGAGCGCTGGCCATCTCCATCATCCTCGACTCGGCTTCCTCGAGTCCGCCTGAGAGCACGAAGGATGCTCTGCGGAGCGCGTTTGCAGAGGAGAAGGCCTCCGAGGTCTGGGATCAGATCAACAAGTGCCTGAAGAGATGCATGATGCACATCCTTTTTTTTATTTTTATTTTTTTACTTCATTTATTTTTTTACAATATAGTTTACAGATATTTCAATCATCACAATTCGTAATCAAATAAATTATACAGAAATATGTGCAAATAATATAAAAGTAATCTAAACGGAAATAAAAAAATACAAAGGTACAAAAGTGACACTTTCAAACTGCGTTAATAATATAGAAGGCAGGAGCACTTAGTCAAAGAAATTTGAGTAGACATCAGATATTAAGATAGTGTTCTTATTGGATACCAACTTAAGAGACTCAAAGTACATGTCAAATTCAACCTGGAATAGTCTGAAGCACGGTGTTGATCTGGAAAATGTTTCCTTATGGATATGGAACTTACCTAATAAAATAAAGAGAATTACAATATTACATAACTTTCTATCTTTACATTCAAAATAGGTAATATGTTTCCCTTCAAGTGTGATTGTATGTTTTGTTTTATATACCATATAATCTTCAAAGCTTTTCCAGAATGCAATACAAAATGAACAACCATAACAAAGATGGATTAATGACTCTTGTTCTGTTTTACAAAAACTACAATAGTTATCAAGTCATAAATTTCACAAACTGGTTCATAGGATATATATTATGTAATATTTTCAAATGTAATTCCCTAACTTTGTGATACAATATCTAAAGGGAACAAGCCATGCCCTACGCCAGGTAACATCAGTAAAATGAGAATTTCAGAAAAATTTCCTGAGGTGTTACTTTCTTTAAATTTAGAAATAATTTTCTAATGTGCTTATTAGTACAATTGCTGCTCATAATATCCATACCATTTATATAAAGAGTAAAATTAAAACCAGTAACTGCATTTTGTTTTTTAGAACTTTTCATTAATTCTGATATGCCATTAGGTATAGATTTGAATGTTATCGGGAATGCTTTCTCTCTGAGAAAAGATTCATAATTAAGTAATTGACTATTACAATCAAAAATATCTTTTACGAAGATAATATCTCTATCGATCCATTTCTGTGTGACTTGTTCCCCCTAGTAATGCATTCATTATTCCACTGTGTGGAGAAAAGTTGTGAGAATGACACAGCTTTCAGGCCAAAAGAGCTTGTTGATAAAATTGGGATAGTTTTAACGGCAATCTTGTAATATTGTAGTTGCATTTCAATAAAAATGTAAGACCTCCTACACTACTAAAAATGGTATTGGGTATAAAGTACAATAAAGACTCTGGTGCTCTCAAACATTCCTAGAAGTTCAGAAGTTCAAATCCACCTTCATCCTTACAACCAGAGAGCACCGCTTTCTTTAAATGAAATACAAAATTTGTAAAGATGGAATTTATGTCTTTACATGTTGAATCATGGACATTGAGAGAGAGGGCAGGGTAGACAAATCTTGAAATCTCTTCTGCTTTAGTAAAAATAATAGAAATGTCTCTTTGAAGCCATAAACTCAGTATTGTTTTAGTCTTCTTCAATTTAGATGAAACATTTGTTATTATTGGTCAATTAGGGATATAGCATATTCATTCTGATGTTTGTCACTCAAAAAGAGAGCTGTATCATCCGCTAGTTGAGTAACTCTAATTTCCTTACCAAAAATAGACAAACCTTTAATAATAGGATTATGTCGACTATGTAATGACAGTAATTCAACCACCAGCAGGAACAAGAATGGTGAAATAGGGCAGACCTGGCGAACTGATCTCAGTACAGGAAATCTTTTGTGGTGTTCGGATATAATATCACAGAACTGTCAGTATTTTTATAAAACATTTCAAATGTAGATATCAAATTTTGTCCAAGAAATACTATCAGTGCATCAGTATTGATGTTACCAGAATAGTCCAGCAGGTCGAGAACAAGTCTTATATTAGAGCTAATGTGACGGTTAGACATAAAACCTGTTTGTGTTTCACTTATTATCTCATGAAGACCTCTTTTTAACCCTTTAGCAAAAATTAATGATACAATTTTGTAGTCAATATTTAAGAGCATAATAGGTCTCCAATTTTCTATCAATAAGTGATCTTTATCAGGTTAAGGGAGAAGACATATTAAATATCCGTCATACTTGAGGACATTTCCTTTTTTAAGATGGATTCTTTGAATAGATCAAATAGAGGATTTTCAATCATTTCCAAAAAATGCAAATAAAATTTGACTGAAAGCCCATCATTACCCGGAGATTTCACTTTTTTCATTGAGCTAACAGCCTTTGAGATTTCCATTTTAGTAATGGGACGTTCGCATTCCATTTTAAATTGTTCATAGTTGGTGTAAATATACATTCGCCAAACTGAATATGTGACTTATATATATTGCTATAAAATGTACCAACATATCTTGAAATGTCTAAAGGATTAGAGGTGATGTTATCATTTCGCTTACGATTTCGCTTCTCTAAAGCAAAGAAGTAACTCAAATTTCTTTCCCCTTTTTCCAAACATTTTGCTCGAGACCTTTCAAATGCCCCTTTAGCCATTTCAATATACAGTGAGGAAAATAAGTATTTGAACACCCTGCTATTTTGCAAGTTCTCCCACTTGGAAATCATGGAGGGGTCTGAAATTGTCATCGTAGGTGCATGTCCACTGTGAGAGACAATCTAAAAACAAAAATCCAGAAATCACAATGTATGATTTTTTAACTATTTATTTGTATGATACAGCTGCAAATAAGTATTTCAACACCTGTCTATCAGCTAGAATTCTGACCCTCAAAGACCTGTTAGTCTGCCTTTAAAATGTCCACCTCCACTCCATTTATTATCCTAAATTAGATGTACCTGTTTGAGGTCGTTAGCTGCATAAAGACACCTGTCCACCCCATACAATCAGTAAGAATCCAGCTACTAACATGGCCAAGACCAAAGAGCTGTCCAAAGACACTAGAGACAAAATTGTACACCTCCACAAGGCTGGAAAGGGCTACGGGGAAATTGCCAAGCAGCTTGGTGAAAAAAGGTCCACTGTTGGAGCAATCATTAGAAAATGGAAGAAGCTAAACATGACTGTCACTCTCCCTCGGACTGGGGCTCCATGCAAGATCTCACCTCGTGGGGTCTCAATGATCCTAAGAAAGGTGTGAAATCAGCCCAGGACTACACGGGAGGAGCTGGTCAATGGCCTGAAAAGAGCTGGGACCACCGTTTCCAAGGTTACTGTTGGTAATACACTAAGACGTCATGGTTTGAAATCATGCATGGCACGGAAGGTTCCCCTGCTTAAACCAGCACATGTCAAGGCCCGTCTTAAGTTTGCCAATGACCATTTGGATGATCCAGAGGAGTCATGGGAGAAAGTCATGTGGTCAGATGAGACCAAAATAGAACTTTTTGGTCATAATTCCACTAACCGTGTTTGGAGGAAGAAGAATGATGTGTACCATCCCAAGAACACCATCCCTACTGTGAAGCATGGGGGTGGTAGCATCATGCTTTGGGGGTGTTTTTCTGCACATGGGACAGGGCGACTGCACTGTATTAAGGAGAGGATGACCGGGGCCATGTATTGCGAGATTTTGGGGAACAACCTCCTTCCCTCAGTTAGAGCATTGAAGATGGGTTGAGGCTGGGTCTTCCAACATGACAATGACCCGAAGCACACAGCCAGGATAACCAAGGAGTGGCTCTGTAAGAAGCATATCAAGGTTCTGGCGTGGCCTAGCCAGTCTCCAGACCTGAACCCAATAGAGAATCTTTGGAGGGAGCTCAAACTCCGTGTTTCTCAGCGACAGCCCAGAAACCTGACTGATCTAGAGGAGATCTGTGTGGAGGAGTGGGCCAAACTCCCTCCTGCAGTGTGTGCAAACCTGGTGAAAAACTACAGGAAACGTTTGACCTCTGTAATTGCAAACAAAGGCTACTGTACCAAATATTAACATTAATTTTCTCAGGTGTTCAAATACTTATTTGCAGCTGTATCATAGAAATAAATAGTTAAAAAATCATACATTGTGATTTCTGGATTTTTGTTTTTAGATTATGTCTCTCACAGTGGACATGCACCTACGATGACAATTTCAGACCCCTCCATGATTTCCAAGTGGGAGAACCTGCAAAATAGCAGGGTGTTCAAATACTTATTTTCCTCACTGTATATTGAAATGGCTAAAGGGGCATTTGAAAGGTCTCGAGCAAAATGTTTGGAAAAAGGGGAAAGAAATTTGAGTTACTTCTTTGCTTTAGAGAAGCGAAATCGTAAGCGAAATGATAACATCACCTCTAATCCTTTAGACATTTCAAGATATGTTGGTACATTTTATAGCAATATATATAAGTCACATATTCAGTTTGGCGAATGTATATTTACACCAACTATGAACAATTTAAAATGGAATGCGAACGTCCCATTACTAAAATGGAAATGGATCTATTTCCTCTTTTCATTTTTTCAACGTGATTCCTTCTTCCTCTGAAAGATTATCCTTAGTCATTAAAACATTCAATTTATCCATAATATTTATCTCTTTAGCTAAGTTATTTTTTAAAAATTACTTTACTTTGTTTAATTGCTATTTCTCTAATTTTAAACTTGAAATAATCTCATTTTTGTATGTGATTCCCTTCGTTATTACCAAATATGCTTTTGGCTACTTTTTTGACTGAATCACAAAACTCATCATCTTTTAATAAATGATTATTTAGTTTCCAATAACCACGTATGTTACCATTTTGTTGTTTTGTTCTTACTAAGTGGATTGAAATTAATTTATGATCAGAAAGTGGGGCATAACGATTCTGACACAAATTGCAGACAAGAGGTATGTATAAACCATAGATCAATTCTAGACTGTAAGGACCTACTGACGTTGATCCATGTAAATCCGTTAATGTCAGGGTTTAAAAAATGCCAAACATCTATAACTGCCAGTTGCTCACAAATATATACAGTACTTTTGAATCTTGAATGTGGGATTAATTTTACAGGCACTCTATCTACAAGATCATCTGGAGCATCATTATAATTGCCTCCAATAATTAAGTGTGCATCCTTATATTTGTTTTTAAAGGCTTCACGTTTCATACAAAGTTGTAAAAACATATTTTTTGCTAGAGCTGTATTGTTATAGTTATATAAATTGCAAATTATAAAGAAGGAATTGTCTAATTTGAAAACCAAGATTATCCATCTGCCCTCATTCTTGACTGATTCAACTATATCTCCTTTAAAATTGTTAAGGAGAATGGCAACACCTGCTGATTGTTGAGAGGCATGACAAAAATAACATTTAGCGCCCCATTGAGCACTCCAAAATTTCACATCATTGTCCACAGAATGAGTCTCTTGTAAGAATATCAAATCAGCGTTTTTTCATCTACTGAACAAAAAAATTGATTTCCTTTTGGTGCTGTCACGTATACCCCTGACATTAAAAGATATTATTTTTTAGGAACTAAAATGGAAATCTGTCATAATGAAAGAAAAAAAAAAAGAAAAAAAATCTGAAATGGATGTCTGTTAAGGTTATAGGAACTAGTTAAGGAAAAGATACTCTGAGATAGAGAATATCAGAGATTAACTCACGTCAAGTCTGAACATGAGTACCTCAATTAACTCCTAAAAAAATCTTATTTTAACTATTGGAGTGAACATATTGCCCTTTTAATTGTATACAGGGAGAACAAAATAACCCATTAGGATTGGGTGGCGTATTTAACTTAAACATTTTACCTCACATCAAGGGCAGTATAACAACTTAGGCAGTGTGTCTCACACCGTTAATGATGACGGCAGGACCCTGCCATTTAGTTTTCTTTCCATCTGCGCGTGCTTGCTTCACAAGAGGGCAAAGTTTATTTCTGCACCGTCTCTCCTGTTGGGTTAAATCCT
>CM042325.1:34552917-34715417 GCA_023566125.1 Zingel zingel | reverse complement strand
GTTGCTTTTAAGCCAAACATAACGTTTTGCATTGTTGCCAAAAAGTTTGATTTTGGTTTCATCTGACCAGAGCACCTTCTTCCACATGTTTGGTGTGTCTCCCAGGTGGCTTGTGGCAAACTTTAAACGACACTTTTTATGGATATCTTTAAGAAATGGCTTTCTTCTTGCCACTCTTCCATAAAGGCCAGATTTGTGCAGTATACGACTGATTGTTGTCCTATGGACAGAGTCTCCCACCTCAGCTGTAGATCTCTGCAGTTCATCCAGAGTGATCATGGGCCTCTTGGCTGCATCTCTGATCAGTCTTCTCCTTGTATGAGCTGAAAGTTTAGAGGGACGGCCGGGTCTTCGTAGATTTGCAGTGGTCTGATACTCCTTCCATTTCAATATTACCGCTTGCACAGTGCTCTTTGGGATGTTTAAAGCTTGGGAAATCTTTTTGTATCCAAATCCGGCTTTAAACTTCTCCACAACAGTATCTGGGACCTGCCTGGTGTGTTCCTTGTTCTTCATGATGCTCTCTGCTCTTTAAACGGACCTCTGAGACTATCACAGAGCAGGTGCATTTATACGGAGACTTGATTACACACAGGTGGATTCTATTTTTCATCATTAGGCATTTAGGTCAACATTGGATCTTTCAGAGATCCTCACTGAACTTCTGGAGAGTTTGCTGCACTGAAAGTAAAGGGGCTGAATCATTTTGCACGCCCAATTTTTCAGTTTTTTATCTGTTAAAACAGTTTGAAATATCCAATAAATTTCGTTCCACTTCATGATTGTGTCCCACTTGTTGTTGATTCTTCACAAAAAATTACAGTTTTATATCTTTATGTTTGAAGCCTGAAATGTGGCAAAAGGTCGAAAAGTTCAATGGGGCCGAATACTTTCGCAAGGCACTGTACACACACACACACACACACACACACACACACACACACAGAGGAAAATAAGTATTTGAACACCCTGCTATTTTGCAAGTTCTCCCACTTGGAAATCATGGATGGGTCTGAAATTGTCATCGTAGGTGCATGTCCACTGTGAGAGACATAATCTAAAAACAAAAATCCAGAAATCACAATGTATGATTTTTTAACTATTTATTTGTATGATACAGCTGCAAATAAATATTTGAACACCTGAGAAAATCAATGTTAATATTTGGTACAGTAGCCTTTGTTTGCAATTACAGAGGTCAAACGTTTCCTGTAGTTTTTCACCAGGTTTGCACACACTGCAGGAGGGAGTTTGGCCCACTCCTCCACACAGATCTTCTCTAGATCAGTCAGGTTTCTGGGCTGTCGCTGAGAAACACGGAGTTTGAGCTCCCTCCAAAGATTCTCTGTTGGGTTTAGGTCTGGAGACTGGCTAGGCCACGCCAGAACCTTGATATGCTTCTTACAGAGCCACTCCTTGGTTATCCTGGCTGTGTGCTTCGGGTCATTGTCCTGTTGGAAGACCCAGCCTTGACCCATCTTCAATGCTCTAACTGAGGGAAGGAGGTTGTTCCCCAAAATCTCGCAATACATGGCCCCGGTAATCCTCTCCTTAATACAGTGCAGTCGCCCTGTCCCATGTGCAGAAAAACACCCCCAAAGCATGATGCTACCACCCCCATGCTTCACAGTAGGGATGGTGTTCTTGGGATGGTACTCATCATTCTTCTTCCTCCAAACACGGTTAGTGGAATTATGACCAAAAAGTTCTATTTTGGTCTCATCTGACCACATGACTTTCTCCCATGACTCCTCTGGATCATCCAAATGGTCATTGGCAAACTTAAGACGGGCCTTGACATGTGCTGGTTTAAGCAGGGGAACATTCCGTGCCATGCATGATTTCAAACCATGACGTCTTAGTGTATTACCAACAGTAACCTTGGAAACGGTGGTCCCAGCTCTTTTCAGGTCATTGACCAGCTCCTCCCGTGTAGTCCTGGGCTGATTTCTCACCTTTCTTAGGATCATTGAGACCCCACGAGGTGAGATCTTGCATGGAGCCCCAGTCCGAGGGAGATTGACAGTCATGTTTAGCTTCTTCCATTTTCTAATGATTGCTCCAACAGTGGACCTTTTTTCACCAAGCTGCTTGGCAATTTCCCCGTAGTCCTTTCCAGCCTTGTGGAGGTGTACAATTTTGTCTCTAGTGTCTTTGGACAGCTCTTTGGTCTTGGCCATGTTAGTAGTTGGATTCTTACTGATTGTATGGGGTGGACAGGTGTCTTTATGCAGCTAACGACCTCAAACAGGTGCATCTAATTTAGGATAATAAATGGAATGGAGGTGGACATTTTAAAGGCAGACTAACAGGTCTTTGAGTGTCAGAATTCTAGCTGATAGACAGGTGTTGAAATACTTATTTGCAGCTGTATCATACAAATAAATAGTTAAAAAATCATACATTGTGATTTCTGGATTTTTGTTTTTAGATTATGTCTCTCACAGTGGACATGCACCTACGATGACAATTTCGGACCCCTCCATGATTTCCCAGTGGGAGAACTTGCAAAATAGCAGGGTGTTCAAATACTTATTTTCCTCACTGTACATACATACATATACACATACACACACATATAAACAAATAAGAGGAGCTGGAATTAAAATAAAGCGGCTCTAGGCGCTAGTAGGTTTTTAAAGTTATCAGCCAATCAAATCCTCCACTAGCCGCTTTACTTTAATTCCAGCTCCTCTGGTTTGTTTTGCGTTCCTTCTGTACGTCTTCTCTGTTTCAGCGTAGCTTCTAATCCATACCACGCACGCTAGACACGTAGCCAATCGTTGAACGACACGTCACAACATAAAGTGTTCATGGGAAATAGTAGGAATAGTAGCACTACAAGCAGTGATGCCAGGGGCACGTTCAATCTCAAAACGGTGTGCACTGGCAAAAGAAAAATATACAAATGTAAGTTTTCCTCCATCCACATGACCTTCACTACGACAGGAAGTTTGTCGTTTCATACCGTTGAAATGGTCTCTCTTTATTTGTAGGGAATCTTTGATGCAACTAAGAGCTGAGTACAACGTGTCTGCAGCTATAGCTAAAAACATCAGATTGAAACATGTCAAAGGATTATTTTAGCACCCTTTGTCTACCAGAGAGATCAAGTTAGCTGTTAGTACTGTGAAACTGCTTTAGCTTAACGTACAGAAAGAGTTCCACACAGTTGCTAGTAGCCAAGGAGGACACGGAGGATTTAAAAAATGGATGGACTCTTTTTACTGAAGTATGTTCCCACGGAGTCCACTGGAAGAGGAGGGACTTGGCCTCTCCGTACATATTAAACCAGTGTGTGTGCAGCAGTCTTACCGTTGTTTAGGACGGTCTCTGGTTCTGGTTCTGGTGATTCCTTTACAGCAGGTTCAGGGGTTGGCTCAGGTAAGACCTCGACAGGTTCAGATTCGGACTCGGCCACAGGTTCTGGATCAGGCACTGCGACTGGCTCTGGTTCTGGGACAGGTTCGGGCTCGGGTTCGGGTTCAGGTTCAGGTTCGGGTACTGCAGCTAGTTCTTGTGTTGCAACCGTTTCTGGGACAAGTTCAGGTTCTGGTACAATTTCTGGTGCTTTTACCGGCTCTGGGGAAGGTTCTGGTGCTTTAACCGGCTCTGGTGCAGGTTCTGGTGTAGGTTCTGCTGCTTTTACCGGCTCTGGGGCAGGTTCTGGTGCTGCTTTTACTGGCTTTGGTGCAGGTTCTGGTGCTTTTACCGGCTTTGGTGCAGGTTCTGGTGCTCTATCCAGCTCTGGTGCAGGTTCTGGTGTAGGTTCTGCTGCTTTTACCAGCTCTGGTGCAGGTTCTGGTGCTGCTTTTACTGGCTTTGGTGCAGGTTCTGGTGCATTTACCGGCTCTGGTGCAGGTTCTGGTGCTTTTACCGGCTCTGGTGCAGGTTCTGGTGCTGCTTTTACCGGCTTTGGTGCAGGTTCTGGTGCTTTTACCGGCTCTGGTGCAGGTTCTTGCGCTTTTACTGGTTCAGGAACAGGTTTTGGTGCTTTTACCGGCTCTGGGGCAACCTAGAAAGACAAAAGGTTTTAAAACAGTTGACTTCTTTCAGAGATAAAAAAAAATATAATATAAGTTATAGGGATCCATTATAGTACTCTTATTTTAAAAAGGCAATCGTGGTTTCTCCTGCCTCCGTAGTACTGAAGCCATGCGGCCCCCTCCCTCTCATATAGCAGATGTACTTGGCAGTACCTGGCAGAGGGCCAACTTCAATAGCTTGAGGGCAGCCTTTTCTGAAGCAGTACAGACTCAGCAGTAAAAGAAGCAGAATCAGCAAGACCAGAATTGTTGCGGTAACAAGAAATACAGTCCCTCCCTTCCGCAACATAGTTCTGACGGGAGCAAATCAGGTAGTAAGGTGAGGAAGTATAAGAGCACCTCTCTCTCTCTCTCTCTCTCTCTCTCTCTCTCTCTCTCTCTCTCTCAGATGGCCTCCCATGTAGAGCCAGGTTCTGTCCGAGGTTGTTGTTTGTTAAAAGGAAGTTTTTCCTCACCGCTGTCGAACTAAATGCATGCTCTTGGGGGGGAATTGTTGGGTCTTTGTAAATTATAAAGTGTGGTCTAGACCTACACTATCTGTAAAAGGACCTGAGATGACTTCTAACACCTGCTTCATCACCATCTGGTATGCTGCTGCCACTGGCAGAGTAGACACACAGAGAGAGACACAAAGTTCTGGTTTTAAATAAGTATCACTCACCATTAAAGTGACAGAAAACATTCATAGGGTCCCAGAGAATCTTCATTCATTCAGTTACTTTTTGCATATATTTTGACTTCAGGAAAAGGATACACACATTTACAGAGGCATTTTGTCCCAGCCATCCGGTATGCCGTGAACCCTCACGGATATCTGAACACCATGTCTACTGACTGCTTTATCATCCTTTCAATCTGCCTTATCTTTCTGCACATTGATACCTTATGTGACAGGGTGTTATTGGGACATACTGAATCTTCCTCTGGCATACTAACTAAACATTAGGGAAGTATGGGAACGGTAACGCAGGGATGGCTGTCAGTTGCAGCTCCTTGTTGAGGGTCAGCCGCCACCTGCAGCTGACTTCAGGACAAATCAAAGCCTCTTCAGTGTCCGCCGACCTGTCCTCTTCCCTGACACCTGACATATGCAAACATATATTTATATATACGCTGACGTTTGCACAGATCTGGTTTCTCCGTCCGCCGCTGTGATGTTACAGCAGAAGTCACAGGTTTAGGATCAACTTGTGAGATTGTAGCTCTTCAAGGCGTGGAATTAAAAAAGCGACTACATCTTTTATTATTCCTTTAAAACTGGGACGTAAATGTGAATAGTTTGATTTTATTGGAACTCATTTTCAAGGCTTCAAGAGTTCAATTAATTCAACTTTACAAGAACAATTAAGATTAGAAAACAGAGTGCAGTCAGTGTCCCTGTCTGGTCCAATCAGTCAAACCGCCCTCGACCTGAACACACGCCACACTTCTGCCACTGATGACTCACTGCAGCGACAACTGGTGCACCATGGGAGGTCAGACGGTGAAATGCATCGGGCCGGGCCGTCCCTTTAATCACAGCAGCCCTCCCTCCCTCCCTCGTGCCCGCTAAATGGATTGGCATCCTTTTAGCCCTAAACACTTCCTCTGCCTCGGAATTCCTGAGCTATGAAACACCACAATAATCTCACCGGACACCGAAGAGACGGCTCGCTGAAACAAAGTGTTCTGGCTTCACGATGTGAAAATGTGAAATCTTAAATAAAAAACTCAAAGCAGAAGCGTGAGTGTGAAGGTGTGTGTGAGCGGTGCTGTGATTAGTCCGAGTCATCCCGAGCCTCCGTGCCCTCTGAGAGCGCTTCCTGGTAAATATATCTCCGCAGTAACTCTACACTGAGTGCTTCTGTAACGGGCGCGGAGCAGAGGACGCCATCAGACCTCCAGCGTGGAGAGAGTTTAGAGAAACAACCCTGCAGAGCAGACACTGCCTGGGATCAGAGGGTGTGAATCTCCCACAAATTGCAACAGAAAATCTGACAAGTCCCCTCTATAACATATCAAAAGTCTTAAGAAATGTGTGTTGCCAGTTTCCCATTGCAGCCCATGTTAAAGGGAGACCCTACAGGTGAATAGGGGAAAATATAACCTAACAGACATCAACATGAAACCTCCCCCGTTGATTATTTACATTAAGACAATCAGTTTTTGTATTACAAGTTTTCTGAACTTGCAAACAGGGTTAAAAACATAAGGGTGGGGCAGCCTCTACCTCACCCAGTAAGAACGTTCGCCCCATGTAGGCTGAGCCCTGCAGCGGCGCGGGTGCGAATCCAACCTGCTGCCCTTTGCTGCGTGTCATCCCCCATCTCTCTCTCTTCCCCTTTCATGCCTATCCACTGTCTCTATGTAATAAAAGGGAAAGCCCCCCCCCCAAAAATAAAGGGGTTTCCCGATGGCCCGGGCAAAGTAAGTTATAGCAACCCAGTTACCCGTTTACGTACAATTTTTTGACGTTTTATATGACTTTTTGACGCTTTTTTTTTAACGCTTTCTTGAAGTTTTTTTGCCGCTTTCTTTGCGTTTGTTGGGCATTTTTTTACGTATTTTTGACACTTTGACGTTTTTTTTGGTGCTTTCTTGACGTTTTTTGGGCGTTTTGACATTTGACATTTTTTTGACGCCTGTTTGACGTTTTTATGACATTTTCTTGAGGTTTTTTTGGACGTTATCTTGGCATTTTCTTGATGCTTTTTCAATGCTTTCTTGAGGTATTTTTGATGTTGTCTTGACGTTTTTATTACTTTTTCTTTACATTTTTTTGACATTTTTTCCCCGACACTTTTTTTTTCTACGCTTTTCCTCAGAGTTGTTTTATGTATAGGGGTCAGTAAAAATAGAATTTGGGCAAATAACTTTTTTTTTTTTACTAGACGTGAAAAAAACAAAAACAATGAGGCATTATCTAATTAAATATGCTAATTTACATAAATAAAGGTGTTTCGGTATTTCTTAACTTGGACCCTGTTTTCCCATGCATTGGTGAGCAAATTAACTTGTAATCCTGAGATAACCTGTGGCTATAAACACAACTACATCACTTAATTCAGGGCATGATTTAAACAGCGGAGGTATTTTGCTGGGGAATAAATAGCAGAAGTGCATGTTGCAGTACAGAGGGAGAGATGTCGGAGGGAACAGACTCTGCTCTGTCTCTGTTCAACACACTCATAGTTCCCTCGGCTCGCTGACGCCGGCTCCATTTAGGAAAGAGACCAAGAGACACTTCCACTCTTTCCTCTGCAGGGAAACATACATTATAAATTCACATACGTACACACACACACACACACACACACACACACACACACACACACACACACACACACACACACACACACACACACACACACACACACACACACACACACACACACACACACACACACACACACACACACACACACACATTCTGTATCGTTTCTGTATTCATTGTTTATTCTTATTAATGTTAAATATTTGTGTGTGTATGCACCAAATACCAAGACAAATACCACGTAAGTGTAACTTGCTGTGGCAAGAAAGGCTTCTCTGATTACTGATTGGCCGATATAAGAGCCCAGAAGAGCCAGGCTGTGCCTTGGCTGGTGTGTTAGAGGCGGGAGCGGGTGGAAGAATAAGCTGCCATGTTGTGATATGAAGCCATTGTTTTCTCCTGGATGTGATGCGATGTGGCCGGGCTTCAGAAGGAGGAGGAAGAGGCAGGAACTGAGCCAGGCCGGGGGGCAGGGGGGAATACCAGGAGAAGTATGTCAGACACAACCAACCAGACCTCCAAACCCTCCGATGATATCAGTAGTTTGTTCCTCCAGTACAATGGTTCTCAAGCTTTTTTCAGTAACGTTCCCCCCTTTAAGCCATGGAACCAGGGTGAAGAATATTTGGTAGGAAAAAAATCAATGTCAGAGATCGATTTACTAAACAGAACATTTAAATGATGATAGAACAAGGAGACAAACACTTGGAAAAAGACACACACACACACACACACACACACACACACACACACACACACACACACACACACACACACACACACACACACACACAC
The DNA here is from genome assembly GCA_023566125.1 of Zingel zingel. Lineage (NCBI taxonomy): Eukaryota > Metazoa > Chordata > Actinopteri > Perciformes > Percidae > Zingel > Zingel zingel. The sequence continues at coordinate 34,707,323 of CM042325.1, read as the reverse complement.
ACACACACACACACACACACACACACACACACACACACACACACACACACACACACACACACACACACAATCTTTCCACCTCCTAACCTGTTCAGCGTGTTGACATTCCCATTTATGGAGAGCTGCATGTGAGCGACTCTGTGCTCACTCCCAAAGAATGAGCAGGCAGAGGAAATGTTAAACAGCCTCAGTATGACTCAGACCATCTTTTTCTTATCGTCAGCCGCCGCAATAAACACATGGCCAAAAACACTATCAGCTGCAGGCCGCAGTTTGTTTTTGGTCAGCCCCGGCACTAATGCTAGTCTTTCCTAACCACAGACGGTTATTGTATAAATGACGTAGGTCTTACGTAGGTCTGAATACAAAAACGCTAGAAAAAGGTATGGTACGTGTCTACAGCGGTGGTTTTTAGTCTGCAGGGATATCCCCTCTTCTTCCCAGCAGTGGACTCTGGATGTTCTCTCCACCAGCAGTCACCAGTTTCTCTTCCCTGGCCAATGACGAGCAAAGAAAAAACAAGCTCCGCCCTCCTACAACCGCCACGGTTGCACCTGATTGGACGAACGCTTCACTCTACGGCCGTCTGCTCCCGGATTTCAAAACAGACCAACACGGCGGCTCGTTTGGTAACTCTCTCTGATTTATTTTATGGAAATAGTTCACTGAGATATGTTTCTGAAAACATTTTATGGGAGAAAATAATAATAATAATAATAATAATAATAATAATAATAATAATAATCTGCAGTTGCTGAATGTGTCTTCATTTCAGATCGATGACGGTCACTTTAAAAGAAGAGGCTGAGAGTCGAGCTGGACGCTCCTGATTTGCATAAAGTGACCTGGATTCAACTTTATGCAAATGAGGAGCGGTTAAACTCGACGCCCCGTCTCTCCAAAGTTGCCTGCGTTGCTCCCAGAATGCATTGCCCAGCTAACCGATAACAGAGACAACGAAAGGGAAGCGTGGAGACGACGCTGCCAGTGGACTCGGACTCATTCATACAGTGTTTTTTGTAAGCAGCCTTAAAGCAACGTTTCCAGTTTACTACAAACATCTGCACATCTCTTTTACCAGAACAACATCCGTGCATGGATTAGAACCTGAGTGGGACATGCAGCTTCATGTTCGTGGGGACCTGTCATTGACATAATGCATTCCCTAGCCCCTTACCCTAACCTTAACCATCACCACTAGATGCCTAACCTTAACCCTTACCCTCACCCTAACCATAACCTAATTCTAACCCTAATCCTAAAACCAAGTCTTAACCCTCAAACAGACCTTTAACCTTGTGGGCTCCAGCATTTTGGGCCCACAAGGCTGGTCGGACCCCACAAATATACTGGACTGAGTTGACTGAGTTGAATGACACAAAGGACCTCAACATGACGCATCTAAAGGATTTACTGCCTGGGATTTACATCTCCGCCGCTCTGATCAGATTTAGACTTGTTTTAATAAATCGCTAACACACAATGATCCACCTAAACCTCATTAGCTCTTACCAGTGTATCTCCGTGTGCGCTCATACATTAGCCTTGACAGTTATCATAAATGTAGGCTACTTTTAAAATGCCACATTTTCCCTCTGGGCTCACCAAAACGGACGTAAAAGGCATATTAACCATTCACTGCACGTGATCCCTAGTAAACAGATTACACTGGCTCTGCTAGTCTATCGTTCAGGACCAGACCCTATAGCCTGGTGGTAGGGGAGGTGGGACAGCCTCCCCAAATTGTCTGCCCTTTCTAACTCCTCCCTGTGTGTGCAGGCCTCTGGGACACCATCTTAGAGAGTTTCTCCTGTGGAGGACATGCCATAAGTCAGGAGAGGTGTCTTATCTCGCCAGAGAAGCAAATATGGTCATTTTTCTGCAGAAGAACTGCTAAAGTTTGAAGCTGGTCGGCATACCAACTCAACATCTATTTATTTAGTTGTTACTTGTTAATAGTGTAACTGTTATTTGTTAAATTATTATAGTTATGTGTTAGGTGACTTAGGTTTACTTATTATATATGCAAGTACTTTAAAACGTTAATATACTGTGAAATTTAAATAATTTTCAATTAAAAAAAAAATACTCCATAAAAAAAGCCTTTCTTTGATGTCATTTTTCAGTTTTTCAAGAATCTGTTTAGGAATCGGAATCGTTTTTGAAAGTACCGGTTCGGCATTGGAATCGTAAAAATCCAAACTGTACCCGACCCTAAGTGGATATGACACATGCCTTTGGTGTGGGAGACTAGTATTTGATTCCCACTGCGATACATCAACCAGTGTCCCTGAGCAAGGCACTTAACCCCTAGTTGCTCCAGAGGTGTGTGGTCTCTGATATATATAGCAATTATAAGTCGCTTTGGATAAAAGTGTCAGCTAAATGACATGTAATGTAATAATTTCCAACTTTATTTTATTGAACATAAAAGGCACACATATACACATGCATACACACACACACGCATATATATATATATATATATATATATATATATATATATATATATATATATATATATATATATATATATATATATATACATACATACATACATACATACATACATACATACATACATACATACACACGTATACATATACACACACACATACACACATACTTACACAGTTACATTTTAAAGTGCAGTTTTCTGCTGATATTCTCTTTCAACGATACATTGTGCAGCCCTTACATCCAGCAGATGTGTGTGTGTGTTTCTGCATTAATGAAAACAACACAGAAGTGTGACTTTACAGTGGAGTGTGTTGGAAGCAGCCGTCTGTCGGCCGGGAGCTGGGCCTGAGTCAGCAGGATGAAATGACACAGGTCAGCCTTCACATGAAGACCATGTGAAGGCGTCTATTTCAGACAGGCGCCACCGTGAACATACACAGGTCCGAGTAAATATAGGATTCATGTTGGACACCAAATATAGACGGCCAGCGTGTCGCATGTTACAGCAGCGCTGGGCACATTCCTTCGGCTTTTTAAAAGGTCCAACACGCTGACACACCTCTGGAGACCAACCGTTGGAACGCAACAAAACTAGGGAGCGACCGATACTGGTTTTAAAAGGCTGATACCGATTATATGTAGTCAATGAAACCCATATTTGGAGCATGCATTTACAGTCCCAATGAAAATCTTTAAGTCCGAATTAAGATTTGTGGAATGTTACAAACTCCAACACAAAGCTTTGTTTAAATGCTTTAAGCAGTTATGTAATACATGAGACACGTAATGTGTTGTGGGCAGGACATTAATGGCTAAGTAAGTAAGTAGCCTACTAAGTAAGTAGGTAAGTAAAGCGTGTTTTATAGTAACCGCAGCCAAGCTGGCGCGTACAAATGTGACGTCATGAAATCGCCGTGACTATTTATACCCTGGTGCTCGCAACAGTAGTTGCAGTCTTCTCCTGAACAGAGGTGGCGCTAATGAGCAAAGGCTACCAACGTTGCTCTTTTTATTGGACGTCACGATGGCGCGCGCCACCTTGGATGCGTCTAGTATAATTCACCTTTAAGTAGGTAGCCTAGCAAGGAAGTAAGTAAGTAAGTAAGTAAGTAAGTAAGTAAGTAAGTAGGTAAGTAAGTACGTAGTCTAGTAAGTAAGTAAGTAGGTAGCCTAGTAAGTAGGTAGGTAAGTAAGTACGTAGCCTAGTAAGGAAGTAAGTAAGTAAGTAAAAAGGTAAGTGAGTAGGTAGCCTAGTAAATAAGTAGGTTTTTGAGTAGGTAGCCTAGTAAGTAAGTAAGTAGGTAAGTGAGTAGGTAGCCTAGTAAGTAGGTAGGTAAGTAAGTACGTAGCCAAGTAAGTAAGTAGGTAAGTGAGTAGGTAGCCTAGTAAGTAAGTAAGTAAGTAGGTAAGTGAGTAGGTAGCCTAGTAAGTAGGTAGGTAAGTAAGTACGTAGCCTAGTAAGTAAGTAAGTAAGTAAGAAGGCAGAGATGGGGACTCAAGATTTTTCTTTCTGGACAAACCGCAAGCCGGAAGTAAAACACCAGAAGTAAAACGCAGTGTGAGAGTGTGGAGGGGAGAAAAGACTGACGGAGGAAAATAGTGTTATTTTGAGATAAATGTTGTACTATTTGCTTAGTTTTTTTGTTTCTTTTAGCCCCCTGGTAGCCCTTAGTCTCTAGAAAGAGCCAGCATCTACGCAAATCTACGCACCTGTGTGTGGAGGACCGCACTTAAACATTAGCTTAAGGCTAACACCAGCCCCATGGCTACCTCCACACCTTCGTCGTTTGAAAATGCAAACAAAGAAATCGATGACCTTAGGGAAGAAGTTCGCCGGCTCTCCGAGGACTTGAAAACCAAAGATGCCCTGTTGACCTCCTACCTGGACGTTGCTCAAAACCAGTCGCTTCGCATCACAACTCTCTCGGCGGCACTCCAGGATACTGTAATTTGGGACACATCCGCCTGTCCACATCCATCTTCTAGTTCGACACCGACCATCAGGGCATCCTGGACTGAAGTGGTCTGTGGCCGAAAGAGAGCCTCGGGTAGGGCTCCATCGCCTCCTGCCCTCAGCCTCTCCACTCGCTTCGATGCCCTGTCGAAGCCGAATGTTCGCCCGGTAACGGCCCACGTGGCTCGCCCCGCTTCAAAGCCGACGGACCTGCAGGCGTCAACGAGGAGCACCGCTGCCTCGCAACGACAATTTCTGAGGGATGCGGTAGTCAGACGGTCCGGTGGCCTCCCCTGCCTGAACCAGCCAAATGACAACGTTCCTCAATAACAATCTCCCCCACCGAATGAAGGTAAGCAATATCCCGCTTCTTTTCCTTGTCCATCTGAATCCAATACTGGCTGTTTTGTTCTACCACTGGCCATTCACGCCCCCCCACTCCTCGTCCGCTCTTCACCCCAACCACAATAATTATCGGCGACTCGACCACCCGGGATATACGTTTTTTTAATGCGGTCACACACTGCTTTCCTGGAGCCAAAGTTGCAGACATCCTGGCTAAAGCTGTGGACCTGATACCGTCACTCCCGACCTCTATTAAACGCATCGTGGTCCATTGCGGACATAACGACATGTCCTATCAGCAGAGTGAGCGCACAAAGAAAGACTTTGGCACCCTCATTGAAGCTTTAATAAGCACTGGGAAGTCAGTTTTTATTTTGGGCCCACTTCCATCTCGAGGTCCCAGAGTAGGCCTTTTTAGCAGACTACTCATCCTCAACACCTGGCTCCAGCATGCATGCAGCATGCACAAGATAGGTTTTATTGACAATTTTAATCTGTTTTGGAAACGTGACTCCCTGTTCAGCAGGGATGGGATTCATCCCAATAGACGCGGCAGCCAGGTGCTATGTGAGAACTTGCGTCACGCCGTGCAGACCCAGACCTGGGTGCAGACTCAGACCTTAGATTGACTGTTTACACCCCGTAAAGACACGCACAGGCGCACCTCCCAATCACACTCTCCCATAAGCTCTCACTCCTTTACAAATAACTCTGCTAACCCACAGACCAGCTATATCATTCCAGTAAGAGTCAGTAATAACATTACTCAAAAGGTACAGCGCTACACGCTCCTCTGTGCACCAACGAGGTGCTATACTTAACAACCTAATTGGAATTAAAACAACCACTGCAACGATAGAACAGAATAGGAGAATCAAATGTGGACTATTAAATATCAGATCTCTGTCTTCTAAAGCATTACTGGTAAACGATTTGATATCAGATAATCAAATTGATCTATTCTGTCTTACTGAAACCTGGCTGGGCCATGAAGAACATGTTAGTCTAAATGAAGCCACTCCTCCCAGTCATATTAATACTCAAATTCCTAGAGGCTCAGGCCGTGGAGGAGGAGTTACAGCCATATTTGACTCAAATCTGTTAATTAATCCTAAACTAAATTATAACTTGTTTGAAAGTCTTGTTCTTAATCTTCAACATCCATCATGGAAATCATTAAAGCCAATCATATTTGTTGTTGTCTACCGAGCGCCAGGCCCATATTCTGAATTTTTATCTGAATTCTCAGAGTTTTTGTCATGTATTGTCCTAAAATCAGATAAAATAATTATCATAGGTGATTTTAATATCCATGTGGACATTGACAGTAATAGTCTTAGTATTGCCTTCAACTCACTACTAGATTCAATTGGTTTCAGTCAGAGTGTGCATAAGGCCACTCACTGTTTTAACCACACCCTCGACCTTATGCTGTCATATGGCATCAAAATTGAAGATTTAATAGTATTTCCACAGAATTCTTTATTATCAGACCATTTTTAAATAACTTTCGAATTCTTACTACCAGACTATATGAAATTAAATAAAACCATCTACGCTAGATGCCTATCTGACAGTGCTATAGCTAAATTTAAGGAAGATATTCCAACAGCAATTAACTCAATGTCGTGCTTTAATATAACGGAGGACCTTTATGCTAATTTAAGTCCTTCCCAAATTGATAATTTTGTAGACAGTACTACGACCTGCATACGGACGACTTTAGACTCTGTTGCTCCTCTCAAAAAGAAGACGATGAAGCAAAGGAAACTAGCACCTTGGTATAACTCCAAAACTCGCAAATTAAAACAAATCTCACGAAAACTTGAAACTAAATGGCGTTCCTCCAAACTGGAAGAATCTCGTTTAGATTGGCAAGATAGTTTAAAAACCTATAGGAGGGCCCTCAGAAATGCCAGATCAGACTATTACTCATCATTAATAGAAGAAAATAAGAACAACCCAAGGTTTCTTTTCAGCACTGTAGCCAGGCTGACAGAGAGCCACAGCTCTACTGAGCCATCTATTCCCCTAGCTCTTAGTAGTGACGACTTCATGAGTTTCTTTAATGATAAAATCATAACCATTAGAGATACAATTCATCACCTTTTGCCCTCAACTTCTAACGGTTCACCTTTTGATACAGGAGTGCTAGAAAGAACGACAAGACCTGACATATACTTTGACTCCTTTTTTCCTATAGACCTTCAACAACTAATGCTAAAGGTCTCTTTAGCAAAGCCTTCTACCTGTCTCTTAGACCCCATCCCAACGAGGCTACTTAAAGAAGCATTACCCGTGGTTAACACTTCATTACTAGATATTATCAATATGTCTTTATTAACAGGTTATGTACCGCAGTCATTTAAAATAGCTGTGAGAAAACCTCTTCTGAAAAAACCCACCCTCGATCCTGAGGTCTTAGCCAACTATAGACCTATACCGAACCTTCCTTTTCTCTCCAAGATCCTTGAAAAGGTAGTCGCTAATCAGTTATGTGACTTTCTACATAGGAATAGTCTATTTGAGGACTTTCAGTCAGGATTTAGAAAGCATCATAGCACAGAGACGGCACTGGTGAAAATTACTAACAACTTTCTAACTGCTGCTGACAAAGGACTTGTCTCCATACTTGTGTTATTAGATCTTAGTGCTGCATTTGACACTATTGACCATACAATCCTTCTACAGAGACTGGAACACTTAGTTGGCATTAAAGGAATCGCACTAAGCTGGTGTAAGTCCTATTTCTCTTATCTCCGATCTCAATTTGTTAATATCAACGATAAATCCTCCAGGTACGCAAAAGTTAGCCATGGGGTTCCTCAAGGCTCAGTGCTTGGACCAATTCTATTCTCCTTGTATATGCTTCCTCTAGGCAATATTATTAGGAAACACTCAATTAACTTTCACTGCTATGCGGATGACACCCAATTATACTTATCAATCAAGCCAGACGAAACCAGTCAATTAGCTAAACTGCAAGTGTGCATTAAAGATATAAAATCATGGATGACCTACAATTTCCTGAAGTTGAACTCGAACAAAACTGAGGTTATTGTGCTGGGCGCTAAACCCCCGAACTTCATTATCCGAAGATATAATTACTCTGGACGTCATTGCCATGGCTTCCAGCACTACTGTCAGAAATCTAGGAGCTACTTTTGATCAGGATTTATTGTTTAACGCCCACTTAAAACAAACCTCAAGAAAAGCTTTTTTCCACCTTCGTAATATTGCAAAAATTAGGAACATCCTGTCTCAAAACAATGCTGAAAAACTAGTCCATGCATTTGTTACTTCCAGGCTGGACTACTGTAATTCCTTACTATCAGGTTGCCCAAATAAGTCCCTTAAGACTCTCCAGCTGATCCAGAATGCTGCAGCGCGTATTCTGACAAGATCTAAGAAAAGAGATCATATTTCTCCTGTATTAGCTTCTCTGCATTGGCTTCCTGTAAAATCCAGGATTGAATTTAAAATCCTTCTCCTAACCTACAAAGCTCTAAATGGTCAAGCACCATCATATCTTGAAGAGCTCTTAGTACCTTATTGTCCCACTAGAGCACTGCGCTCCCAGAATGCAGAGTTACTTGTGGTTCCCAGAGTGTCTAAAAGTAGAATGGGAGCCAGAGCCTTCAGCTACCAGGCTCCTCTCCTGTGGAACCAGCTCCCAGTCTGGGTTCGGGAGGCAGACACCGTCACCACTTTTAAGAGTAAACTTAAAACTCTCCTCTTCGATAAAGCTTATAGTTAGGAAGTTAGGAGTTGCAGCATTCGCCTGGACCGGCGGGGGAAGGTGTGTAGCCATAGTCATGACGCACCTCCTCCATATCTCTGCTTCTCTTCATAGAATGCTTACTACATTTAGGGTATGAGGAGTTGCAGCGTGCGCCTAGACCGGGGGGTGGGGGTGGGGGGTGGGGGTGTAGCCTCAGTCATGGCGCACACCCATCCTATCACTGCTTCTCCCCATAGAAAGCTTACGCATACTTAGGGAGTAAGGTGTCGCAGCGTTAGCCTAGACCAGCGGGGGAAGGTGTGTAGCCACAATCGTCGAACACAGCCTCCCTATGCGGTTATAGTTCTTGACTACCGGGGCACCTCCTTTGACACACTGAGCTCCTCTCTCTTTCCATCTGTGTGTATTCATGTTCCAGAAATGCTTGTTATTAACCTTGTTCCGGGGAGCTTCCCCGGAGTCCGTATGTTCTTTGTCCCCCCAGCACCATCATCTTGGATCATGAAGGCACCTACATCATGGTGGCAGCTGTCGTCGTGGTCCTGCCCTACGACCTGCTGTGCCCCATTACACCCTGCAATGCCCGGCGTCGACTTGCTATGTCCGGCCAACACCCTGTTACGCCATGATGTGCTCTACGACACCATGAACTATTACAATTACTCTAGTCATTATCTTAATTGTGACTTTTTATTGCCATTGTTCATCAAACCCCCAACTGGCATCGTCAGACACCGCCTACCAAGAGCCTGGGTCTGTCCGAGGTTTCTTCCTAAAAGGGAGTTTTTCCTTGCCACTGTCGCACTTACACATTCATGCATGCTCTTGGGGGAATCACTGGAATTGTTGGGTCCTTGAAAATTACAGAGTGTGGTCTAGACCTACACTCTATCTGTAAAGTGTCCTGAGATAATTCTTGTTATGATTTGACACTATAAATAAAATTGAATTGAGTCTGAGACTCGGACTCAAGTCGCACTTAAGTCGCGCAAACAGCTGACTTCAGACTTGACTTGCGACTCAACCCAAAAGACTTCAGACTTGACTCGGACTTGAGCTTCAAGACTCGTCAACAACCTGTTTTCATGCAATTATTGCTTTTTAAAATCTAAATTCAGTCATGTATTTCTATTTTTTTTATTGCCGCATATACGTTGGGGAAACGTATGAGCTGTATGTCCCCTGCCCTCTGCCATAATGTGCAACATAACGCATGCCATGTGCGCGCACTCACATATCAACAAATACATTGATGATGGTGATACAAAGTCCTCCCAGAGTTGTGCCTTTTGTCATAAGTTTTGCTTTCAATAACTTGATAAACAGTGGCAGTAAGCCAAGAGATACATGCAAGGTGTGTGGCACCAAAATAAATGATGCCGGATCAACAACGTCAAACTTCATCAGGCATCTCAAAACACACCCAGATAGGTCAGTCACTCACACGCTAATGTGAAAGAGACGTTACATTTAGCATATATCGTCAGAGGAAACAAGCTAACCATCGCAAAGTGATGTGCTAATGCTGGGCAGATTGTATCTTTATAGTTAGTAGTTGCTGAGGCTCAGACATCCATAGCGCACAGGAGGCGGGACGCACGGATCCATCTCCCCAGGAACAAACGCTGTGTCGGGTGGGCAAACTCATGTGATGTGTAATTGATCCTGTGGATGATTTGTAGGCTATTAAGTGAACAAGGTGTATCCGGTCCACCAAACACTGGGCCGTCTTGATTCTGCACACATTTCTGTTACTGTAGTCCTATTTACTATTTCATTATCCATGCGTGGCGCAGCGGATTCATGCACACTGTCACCTGCCGTGGAGACGCTGGCCTCACTAACCTCTCCTCCTCTGAGTCAGATCCCCTTCACGCTGGACTCAGTTTCACTGAGCCTACTAACACTTAGAAAATAAATGGCATTACATCAGTGAGTTCAAACTGCTTATTGTGCGTAATTTGGACTGACAGTGAGATGCATGTTGTTCTGTAACTGGTGTGGCGCTGCCACTATTCTCTTGATTTCCAAAGTAAGTAAGTAAGTAAGTAAGAATGTAGCCTAGTAAGTAAGTAAGTAAGAAGGTAGCCTAGTAAGTAAGTAAGTAAGAAGGTAACCTAGTAAGTAAGTAAGTAAGTAAGAATGTAGCCTGGTAAGTAAGTAAGTAAGTAAGAATGTAGCCTAGTAAGTAAGTAAGTAAGAATGTAGCCTAGTAAGTAAGTAAGTAAGTAAGAATGTAGCCTAGTAAGTAAGTAAGTAAGTAAGAATGTAGCCTAGTAAGTAAGTAAGTAAGTAAGTAAGAATGTAGCCTAGTAAGTAAGTAAGTAAGTAAGAATGTAGCCTAGTAAGTAAGTAAGTAAGTAAGAATGTAGCCTAGTAAGTAAGTAAGTAAGTAAGAATGTAGCCTAGTAAGTAAGTAAGTAAGTAAGTAAGAAGGTAGCCTAGTAAGTAAATAAGAAACAAAAATGGCCAAAAAGTGACAAAAGTATTGAATTATTTTCCGGTGAGATACTTGTACTTTTACTCAGGCATTGCTAAGTACTTTCTACACTTGCGGAGACTAACTGTGTCTCATACTGCTGCAAACAAAACGGGATTTGCATGCGAGATGATAACTGCGGAAACTGCAGCACACATTCAAATGCTGCGGCGGGCGAACACAGCGCTCCTCCAGATTCTCCGTCACCATGTGTGTGTGTGTACAAGCAAATCCAGAAGCAGCCGAGGGGAAGACGCCGGCTATGTTTGGGCACCGGGCAGCCCGACGTCTGCCATAAACAGGCCGAACGGTGGACTTTAAACTGCAGCACGCAAATCTCAAACGACTTCCTTCATTGATTATGAGACGTGGTGGTAACAATCCATAAATCAGATACTCGTTACACAGAGTCAAAGTCTTCACATAACTGGGTTTTTCTAGCTGCTCATGTGACTCAGAACTGAGTGACAACTCTTCCTTCCAAAGATCTATCCATCAATTGATCAGTCATGTTTACAAAAGAATCCAAAATACATAGCTCCCTAAATGTCTCTGCAAATTCAATATAGTTCTTTTTTTTCCCACTGCTAGTCTGCAGAAATGAGGACTTCAGAGTTGTGTAAAAGCTATCCTCACTTTTAATATATTACAGATTAAAATATGTTTCTTTGTTTACATATATTGGGCATGTTTGGTCCAAAAAAAAAAAAAAGATCTTATTTTGGCTTTTGTAGACTAAAGAATTATAGCTTCATGATACAACTTGTCGGTCTGTCTGGAAAAGTAACAACACGATCGATCGATTAATTGATTGATTTGTCAGAAGAATCCAAAATATTTTTAAAAGTCCTTTAAATTTTGCTGCAAATTCAACATATTTGAATTCTTTTAATGCTAGTCTGCATAAATAAGGACTTTAAAGTCCTCTGTGATGTCTGTGATGATTTTATTTAGATGGCGAACATGTTTTGGCACAAAGAAATGTCTTATTTTGGCTTTGAAAAATAACAATAAAATAAACAAATTATATATCAATAAATAAATGAATAAATAGTAAATAAATAGTAAATAAATAAATAGTGAATAAATGAAATAGTAAATAAATAAATAAATAAACATAAAAAAAAATATTTATAACAAACATGAGTTTCTGATAACTTCCATGTCGCTATAATTAGAAACTTCAAACACCAATACATTGATCAGAATCGATCGGTCTTCGGTCTAAGAGCCTTCAGCAACTGATGATTAACTTTGCTGTAGGCTACGTCATTTATTTTCTGGATTTGATTTGCAAAATAAATGACTTAAACGTCAAAGAAAAGAAAGAATCTCTGGGTCAGATGTGTCTATCCCTTTGTACATTCATGTGGATTTGATCTATCTATCTTACCTTAACAGGGATCTTCTCCGCCGGGAGCCGCGGAGCCAGAGCTCTGGACGGGGGGACGTCGTCTCCGTAGCCGACTTTAGGCTTCTTCTTCCCGGCTGCGAAGCCGGAGGAGTCGGCCTTCTTGTTCAGGTACGAAGAAGCGAAATAAATGGCGACGACGGTGAAAATGATGGCGGGGATGATGACGACCGGGTCCAGGTCCATGATGGAGGGTTTCTGAGTTTACTAAATAAAGTTAAAAGTGTGTCGAGGGACAGCTGTTGTGTGTTAACCCAGACAGTCTCACACACACACACACACACTGAGCCGCATCTCGCACCAGCCGGCTCTCAACACTATCTGCCCGCAACAGCTGACAGCTTAACGTCCGGGTGGGTTTCAAAATAAAAGCCTTTACATGGAGTAAAAACTACTTTGTTTCCTGTGCAATAACTCGGTTTAATTTGCATTATGTAATGTAGAGTCACACACACACACAGACAGACAGACAGACATACACACACACACACCTTAGTACAATGAAATGTAAGATTGTTAAGGTCTCATTTTTAGAATATTAAATGTCAGCCTTTTATTAATACTTTTGCAGACACAGATGTTGATATAATCCTGTAGCAACACCAGTGTTTTCATATCTTTTACCGCTACGTAAAATGCTGTTCTTGTACCCAATGGTACCTTCTTCTCCCTGTTACTTTCCCCTCTGTAATAAAAACATTCAAACCTTTTCATGGTATTTATTTGGAACATTTAGTTATTTTTAATACTTTTCAAGACCCTGTTAAAAGAACAATTCCGGCGCAAAACGAGCCTAGGGGTTAATAACAGATGTGTAGCCACTCTGTCGTTCTCTGGGACATGTTTTCATGCTAATCCAATGTGTTTGGAGCTTGAAAACAAGCTAACGCGGACCGCTGATTAGCTTACAACGCTAGTATTTGGAGCACAGGGAAAGTAAAAACAAATCGTTATTTATACCACTAAAAAGGCTCAACATATCACCACACTTCAACGGTAGCATAATGAGGGTCCCTACATGTTAACCCAAGCATTGATAACTTTTAAATGTACAGACAGTTTATTAAAAAGATAATTATAAAGACAGTCACGTTCTCGTATACAGGCGGCCGCCGTCTTGAGAGCTACTGTCTTTCTAAACTATCTTTTCTTTTTGACTGTACACTTAAAAGTTCTCAATGCTTGGGTTAACATGTAGGGACCCTCATTATGCTACCGTTGAAGTGTGGTGATATGTTGAGCCTTTTTAGTGGTATAAATAACGATTTGTTTTTCCTTTCCCTGTGCCCCGAATACTAGCGTTGTAAGCTAATCAGCGGTCCGCGTTAGCTTGTTTTCAAGCTCCAAACACATTGGATTAGCATGAAAACATGTCCCAGAGAACGACAGAGTGGCTACACATCTGTTATTAACCCCTAGGCTCGTTTTGCGCCGGAATTGTCCTTTAACACACTGGTTATAAAATACCAAAGGACTGATTAGACAAACACGTTTCAAGTCATAGAAAAGATTTTATTTTATTGGAACAACAAAAAGAAATTGGAGTCGTTTCTCATATTCACTTCAACATTTTACCTGCAGGGAGGGGGGGGAGGGGGATGGGGGGGGGCACTATGAGACCGACCTCAGAGACCAACACAGCGCCTTTAAATTAGTTTAAGAACAGATAAAAACACAAGAAAACCTCCCTGGCAGTCAGTCACACTAACAAACTTCTTTATAGGCACTTTAGTCTAAAGCAACAGAGTCCCAGCTTTAAAAGGTGTTAGGCTACGGTTACGCCGACACCTTTGGGTTTGAAAAGGAATATCTGTCGGCACGTTCCCCCCCCTCTCGTTCCCCCTAATTGGGCGTTTCCGAGCCCCTAAACCGGAGACATTGGGGGGAAAGAGAGGGGGAAACGTAGCAGAAGATATTCCTTTTGAAACCTAAACGTTAACGGTGTAAATGTGGCCTCAGAAAAGCTGCACAAAGCTTCAACAAAAACAACAACAACAGAATCGTGGCTCGAGTGAAGATCATTTAGCAGCTATTTTCATTTTTGACAAACAGGTTAATTAGTGAAAGTCCTTCTTTTAAAAGCAAAAGAGAATTTTCTATCACAGTCGACTGATTAGATTTGGGGGTTTTCGGACCCAACGAGACATTTGAAGACCCATTTTTCACCGTTTCGTGTTTTTAAGGAAACGATTCATCAAGAAAACAACCTTGGGAAACAACGATCCCAGAAGTTAAGATGACGTCTTTAAATGTCACGTTTTGTTCGACCAACGGTCCCAAAAAACAAAAAAATAGTTTAATATCACAGAACAGAAAGAAAACCAAAAAACGAGTCCCATTTGAGAAGCAGACAGATGGGTTTTGTTGCCACATTTCAGCTCTAATCTGCAGATTAATCAACGGTAAGAGATATTGATCGGCTGACGTTGGACTCATTTACAGTAAATCAGTGATTGGTTAATGGCTACGTTGCACGTGTTGACATCTGCGGAGCAGGCGTTCCGACGCCTTCGCTCCCCTATCATCACAGGCGTAATCTTCGACCCCCCTTTAATCACAACCGGGCTTTCTCCAAAGCTTTTGTCGCATTTTCAATGTTTTTTGTCTCTTTTTCCGATTTTTTTGTAGTGTTTTTTGGGACAAGTTGTCCAGAATTTTTGTTGCCTTTTTTGGACGCTTTTTCCGAATTTTTTGTCGCCACTTGAGTTTTTTCCAAATTTAAAAAAAAATGTTTTTGTCGCTTTTCTCAATGCATGCAGACATGTCCCGCGACCTCCCAAGATAGTTGACGATCTCAACCCCCCCAATGTTGAACCAAAAGTTACACCTTCCACTATAATCTGCAGGTGGAGACCGTTAAAACTCTGCGGCACATCCGCTCCGCACATGCTACGCGTGCAGTTTAGCCGAAGCGTTACTCATCCTCGCAGCAGCAATATTTAACAAGATGCACAGCCTGATTAGAGTGATTATTAAATACTAATAAATGCTAAAACAGCGGCTCTTCATCCACTGGAGCGGTGCTTTCTGGGGAATGTAGTGCCCTCTACTGACTGTCAAAAATCAATATGACTCAACAGTTTTAGCGAGCCTTCTTCTGCCCCTTCCAGACAGTTTCTCTCAGTCGCGGCGTTTTGGCACAAAGAAGCAGGCGGAGCTTCAAACCGTCTCCTGTATTACATACAGCAGATCTCCGAATTCACATTTTTACACACGTGTGTGTGTGTGTTTCCCTTTTTAACAGTTTCATTTCTTTAAGGCTAGCTGACTAAAGTGACAACACTAACTCGTTTTATTAACCATTTTAAAAGGAACACTTCAACCCCTAAACATGATCATCTGTATATTAATCACTCACTGAGCGTCTGAATTCTTGAATTAGGGCTACACAAGAAATCAGGTTTTTTTTAATCGTTATCGCGATTACAACTGGTGCAACAAGACACTTTTTTAGTTTTAGTTGAAAGAACGGAGATATAATCGAATCGGGACATGTGTGTGGAACATCGCAAGCGATTCAGGGAAATCATTGCAGATACCAAGTCTGAGTCACTATGTTACCAAACTTTAGGAACTTAATTTCAGGATCCCCCGCGGATGAATTTTGGCATTACATTCTGGTGTGATCCGGCCTATATATCCCAGTTCCACTCTTCCTCCCCAGAAGCCCTTTCCCAGTCTGGTCACTGGTTAGAATCTCTCTTCACACTTCCCACTACGGACACAAACGGGATCTTGATTGAAAAGCACGGCGGTGACAGGTCTCCAGCGGATCCTCCTCCGTCATCTACAGACATTTACCTACTGTAGACTACATTTACACTGCTACGGTTTGGGTTTTTTTAAGCCACAAAACCATCTCCGTGCACACAAGACGTTTTTAGCTACGGTAGCAGAAATATTCTCCGTTTGAACTAACACGCCCAAACCCAAATATCTCAAGACCACTGGTGATGATAAGACTGACTGACCGACATGCGGCAGTGTTTCCAAAGGTCTCCGTTTGCGGCCGTTTGAGACTGCAACACAACCCCGCAGATTCCAAATGTCTCCAGGTTAGGGGCTCGAAAATGTTTGGATATTATAAAATCGTGATAAGAGTGTCACTGTATCCATGTTATTGGTGATTATCAAAACTCTCATTGTGTTAATATTTTGTGAAAGCACCAATAGTCAACCCAACAATGCCGCAAAATTGTCCTTGATGTATTTGTCAATTATATTGTAATATCTGATCTTTCCATATCGCCACAGCTCAAAGATGGAGACTTTTGGAAACCACAATGCGGTCAGTCTTATCAGTTAGGGAGGTCTTTGTTTGCAGCCGCTGAGACTCAACACAACCTCTCAGATTTCAAACCACGAGGGTGTCAGAAGTGTTTCCTGATGTTTAGAGGCATTGAAACACCGGAGCTGTGTGAATGTGGGCAAAAGATGTTTGATTTTAAACCAAAACGTAACGGTGTGGATGCAGCCCTAGATAGGGAGCAGCTGTTTCAGTGTTGACCAGCTGCAGTTGGGCTGCAGGTCACCGTGACGAGCTCCTCTCCTTGCTGACGCAGTCGTCCTGGCTGCTGGTGTCTCCATTGGCCGCCGCGCCGCAGGTCCGTCTCTTCTTCCTGCGGTGGGACACGGTGTCGCCCTCCGCTGCCTGCAGGAGGACAAAGTGTTCTGGCTGTTAGGACACATTCTACAGGCGGGTTGGGTTACAGACGTTAGCACCTGTTGCTTTAGACAGACACACACACAGACAGACAGACACACACACACAGAGACACAGAAACACACACACAGACAGACAGACACACACACACACACAAACACACACACACACACACACACACACACACACACACACACACACACACACACACACACACACACACACACACACAAACACACAGAGACATAGAAACACACACACACACGCACACAGAGACACACACACACACGACAGGGAGGATTGCTATGACAGGCCATCACGGTGTGTTTCAGACTCCAGTGTCAGCAGGACTTCATGTAGCAGATTTTCTTCATATCGTGCAGCCCTAGTCAAAGTTTTAGTTTTATGAAATAACTGCTTAACCCTTGTGTTGACTTCGGGTCACATTGGCCCATTTTAAATGTTTGTTTTATATCAGAAAATATTGGACGTAGAAATAAGCGCTGAAAATGTGTAGAAGAAAAATAAAAAAATTTTAAACGTTGGAAAAAGCAAAAACAAACTGTGAATTTCAACTAAGTTTTGTGTTGGAGTTTGTAACATTCAGAAATCTTAATTTTAACTAAAAGCGTTTAATGTTAACTGTAAATGATCAGTTTCACTAACTAACTAAACTAACAACAACAACAATAATAATAATAATAATAATAATAATGGGTATTGACCCTGAACAACCAGTATAGGTCGACCCCTAATTTAAATGCCACGTAAACTTGAGCATGGTTTCAGCACGTACATCAGAGTCGGAGTCAGACGAGCTGGAGGAAGATGAAGACGAAGAGTCGCTGGAGCTGTCTGACGCGATGCCTGTCGACTCCTGAAGGTCCACTTTGTCTGCCAGCGCCGCCAGGTCGGGCCTCTCCTGCTTCAAGATACTGAACCAGCCAGGGAGAGAACACACACACACACACACACACACACACACACACACACACACACACACACACACACACACACACTAAATCCTATCTTTCTCAATACGTCTTCTGAGACACCTGCACTTCCACGTTGTACATGTCCACCAGGGTTTCCCGCAGCACTTTGCAGCTAAGGTATAAGGTATATGATCCGCCGTGTGACTCCGTCCCGTTTCCTTCCTTTCATTCAAAACCACACAGTTGGCAACCTGCAGGTGGAGGCGGTGGAGACAAGCTCGGACATAAACGCCACAGGCTGCTGTGGGCTTGTCAGTCTCGCAAGCGGATTCAGGAAAGTGGCTGCATCTGTTCGACAATGCACAGAACTAGGGGTGGTACGGTTCACAAAACCTACGGTTCAGTTCGTATCACGGTTTTCGGTTCTGTACGGTTCTTGTTATTTTTTCTTTTAATCTTTAACATTCCAGAAATATATTTCAGCATATGATATATAGCTTAATTAGCCACAATGTAGGATACAGTATTAAAAAATTGTTCTATCATGTAATCATGACTTTAAGCCCATTATTGGGGCCAAGGAGAATGTGTATTGCCATCTACAGGAACTTATGTGCCTTTTTAGCACACGAAGATTAAAATATTACAGAATATCAATTGAAATAACTTGCATTTATCAAACTGCCAACTTCAGTGTAGCTCTTACAAAAGTGGTATCCTTTAAAAGAAAAAGAGAGGAACTCTTAAAGCTCCATCTTTTGAATAGGTCAGAATACGTTAGACATAAAAAAAGTTGCGATTGTTTTTTTGTATAGTTCTTTAAAAGGAAACTTGTTTAGGGAAGAATAAAACTACTCTAGGCTGAGTTTCCTAGTAACCTTACCAAAAAGGCTCAGGATGCTGCAAATGTTGGTATAATTTGAAAATGGCTGGTGGAAATTATAATTTATTGAATATATCAAATTTGAACATATGTGTCAGTGGCTTGCTGATCTTTACATTGTGCCTGGGACACACATTCATATGGATTGATAAAGTACTTATTGGACTTTAACTTATCATTGCACTTACAATAACAAGCGTAGCTGTCCTCAATTTAGGTCATCGTGTACGTCTCATCTCTGGTTTTTCCTGCATCCACCCTGTGTGTGTGTGTGTGTGTGTGTGTGTGTGTGTGTGTGTGTGTGTGTGTGTGTGTGTGTGTGTGTGTGTGTTCAGGGCTCCAGACTAACTTTTTTCACTAGGAGCTCAGTGGCCCCCAACTGCAAATTTAAGGGGCGCAACCAGAAAATTTAGGGGCACACACCGTAAATCAACATGCTAACCAAATATTCACATTTCTACTAAGTTCCACTGTATTACTAATAAATACTTTGATAATAGATACAATGTGCTGTTTAAAATTCAGTGTCACTTTTGAAGATGCAACATAGAAGGTTAACCGACAGCACCATTGTTAATTTTTATATATATATATATATATATATATATATATATATATATATATATATATATATATATATATACCAGCTCTAGTCTACAATTACAATGCATTCAACTCAAAATTAAAGATGCATTGTTTAGGCTACTACTGAACCAATATTGGTACCGATACCTGAAATTCGGTTCCGTTACCCAACGGGACCTTTTTTTTGGTACTTTCCCTCTGTAATTACAAAACAATTATTTCAGTTGTAAAAATTATTGTCAAACCTATTTATCCTATGTACTTAGAACATTGTTATTTTATTAGAATATGTTACACTCTAAAGAAATTAAACAAAAATAAAAATAAAACCCCTCCCTCTCTCCTCCCTCTACAAACTATTAAATTGAATAATTATTCATTTCTTACTCACTGTAACTTTTCTTCTTGTATTTGTATATTCTTTTTTAGCCTGTTTTATTTTCATGACCGTTTTTAATTGCTCTTTAATGTTTCATGTAAAGCACTTTGAGTTGCCTTGTTGCTGAAAGCTGCTGTAGAGATAAAGTTGCCTTGTTGCTGAAAGCTGCTGTAGAGATAAAGTTGCCTTGTTGCTGAAAGCTGCTGTAGAGATGAAGTTGCCTTGTTGCTGAAAGCTGCTGTAGAGATAAAGTTGCCTTGTTGCTGAAAGCTGCTGTAGAGATGAAGTTGCCTTGTTGCTGAAAGCTGCTGTAGAGATAAAGTTGCCTTGTTGCTGAAAGCTGCTGTAGAGATGAAGTTGCCTTGTTGCTGAAAGCTGCTGTAGAGATGAAGTTGCCTTGTTGCTGAAAGCTGCTGTAGAAATAAAGTTGCCTTGCCTTACAACCTCAGCCTGTCAGTCAGTCCCCAGGGCACAGAAACCACTGTTGTGCTGCTTAGGAAGTAACGTCAACAGCACCGCGACCGCTTTCGCCTCTCCATTAATATCATATCGCAGCAAACGCTGTCTGCGTGAAGTTTTAAAAAACTGTAACCACACTTGAAATCACTTTATCGGCATCTCCGTGACTCACCGTGACTTCAACAGAACTGCAGAGCCGACGGAGTTTCACCGTCCGTAGCTATGCGTGTGTGTGCGAGTGTGTGTGTTTGTGTCAGAGCTCCGCTCTCTGTCAATTTTCAGAGAGGACAGATAAGCTTGATCTTACACGCTCTCAGGTACCGACATTTCGACGTTTAACCCTTGTGTTGTCTTCGTTTCAACCTTGAAAAAAAACACTTTTTTTTCTGACATTTGTGACGCCTTTTTTCACAATTTGTTTTTGCTTTTTCCAACGTTTTAAATTTTTTAATTTTTCTTCTACATATTTTCACTGCTTATTTCTACGTCCAATATTTTCTGATATAAAACAAAAATTAAAAACGGGCCAATGTGATCCGAAGTCAACATAAGGGTTAACGTGTAAAAAGGGGGCAGATTTACTGGTCGCACATGTGCGACTGGATGTAAAATTCAGTTGCACACTCTCAAATTTTGGTTGCAAAATGCGATCATTTGGTCGCAGTCTGGAGCCCTGGTGTGTGTGTGTGTGTGTGTGTGTGTGTGTGTGTGTGTGTGCGCGCCAGTCGGAGGGATCTAAGCAGCCCCAACCGCTGCAGAGAGCCAACAGGATTGAAACAGCAGCCGCTTCAGAGTGAAAAAACGTTACAGTGTACATTGATGTTAAAATGTATACAGGTTGGCAGGATAGTCTGAAATGTTTTGCACCGTCTTTCGCTGTACGTTTTGTTGGTAACTTCTCCACACCTCTTCATTCGCGCGAAAGGGAAACACTGTCTGAGGTCACATACGGGCACGAGGCTACATTGCGCGTGCATCGGACCGCGCGACACACACGCACTCTGAACCGAGACAAGCGAACCGAGTAGTTCAGATATTTTTTCATGAACCGTGACACCCCTACACAGAATATTAACCGGCACAAGCCTACAGCTGTCCGCGGACACAGAGTGCGGAAAAAGTATCAGAGCCTCCCGGACAGGTGAATTGAGACTCCGTTACTTGCTTGTCGGTCAGTGGTGAAAGATCGGCTAACATTTCCTATCTTTTGGAAGAGGTAAACGCTAGCTATCAGTAAACAGAAGTGCCGTGGTGGCTGGCGTCTGGTGTGTGCGCCAGCGTCTGTGTGTGTGTGCGTTTGTGTGTCGCCCCCCCCCCCGCGAAGCTACAACATGCAGACAGCAGACTATTTTGGTACAAACATTTACTCGCCATGTGGCAGATAGCCACATAGATATAGATAGATATCATGTATTAATTATATATTATTATTTAAATGTAGTATTTAGATTACATTAGATTACACACAAGGGGACTCTATTTACTAATAGGGGGACTTCTGAAGGCAATTGGTTACACTGGATTTTATTTAGGGGTATCAGAGTAAAGGGGGCTGACCACTTTTGCACGCCACACTTTTTAGTTTTTTATTTGTAAAGAAATTTGAAAACCATTTCGGTCTGTCACATTAAATCCCAATGAAATACATTTCCATTTGTGGTTGTAACGTGACAACATGTGGACAAGTTCAAGGGGTATGAATACTTTTGCAAGCCTCTGTAGCTGGGTATAACTCGGGATGTGTCTAATCTCTGGTGTAAAAGCTAAAAGTCTTCACTAAATCTACTCTGTGTGTTCCTGATGTGGCGGCGGCGCGTCGAGTCCTTACCGGTACCACTTCCGGGAGAGTTTGGGTCGCCCTCGGACAGTTTTGTGCCACACAATAGGGAAGTTGGTGGTGCTGGCGAAGTTCTGAGTTACGGCGATTGTCGTGTCCAGGTTGAGGACCACGTGCCACCACCCGCCTGCGGACACACAGCTAGTCACCATTAACACCGGAAACAGAAACACCTGGTTGGTTACAATTAAATGGGCATTCACACCCAAACAAGCAAGGGAGTGTCACTCAAACGTCCCATCTGTGTGACGGCCTGCTGTGTTCTTAAACCGCTGACAGACTTCAGACAGCTCTGTAGTAGCTAGCGCTAAACCCACCAGACTCCATTTAAATAATCAGTACTTTTAGTGTGCATAGCGTGCATAGAGCCAACATATTCTCACATGTACATTTCCATAATTTTATTTAGTTTCTGTTGACTTAGAATGAAGTGTGTTTTACGATGCTTAAATGACTTTTTATTTACATGGAGTCTGGTGGGTTTAGCGAACGCAATTTTGCGGATGTTTTTATGTTTAAAAAAAGGATCTTACTCTTTAACAGAAAGGTCAACCTCCTTAGAAATCCTTCCCATAATGTTGTCAGACACTTAGAATATTAATCTGAGTCTGTCAGCGGCAAAACAAGTACTTTTGTGAAGGTAAATACAAGCTGGACAGTTGTCCTATTAACTTACATTGTAGCTTGTTTCTCTATCTCTCTTAATACTGGACCAATGTCACAGATTGTTGTTCCCATCAGTCACTTAGACACAAACACATCCAGGTTGAAACAAACGGTAGTAACCCTTTAACTGTTAAGGGTTACTATTAGTATTTATTATTAAGATTTAGAAAAAGATGCATCTTCACTGACCAGGCACAAAGACGGTTTCCCCGGGTTTTTGCAGGATCTCCAGCGGCGTGAACTCGGGCGGCCAGTTGGGCTGCTGCGTTCTGGGATAGATGACGTTGAACCAGGTGATAGCCTCGTCCTGCTGGTTGCCCCCCTCCTCTCTGGCCACCTTGATGAGCTCGCGGGGGGTGTTGGTGGGGAACAGACACCACCTCTTGTGTCCCTGGACCAGGGCGTTCCAGGCGCTGGTGCCCAGCGGGTCGATGTGGATGCCGGTGCCGGAGCGGGTCGGGCCCATCACAAACCACCTGGGGGGAGACAGAACCGTCACGTATCTCTGAAGCGTCAACGATGTTGTTCATTAGCTGCAGCTAGGGCTGGGTCCTAAACTGTACTTGTTTTCGATAGCACAAAACACTAAGAAATTAGTGCCAACATTACATTACATTATAAGGCACAAGTCTTTGTATTTATTTCGTCAGCTCCTACTACATGATCCCTGTCACTCTCACACACACACACACTCCTACTCCCCACACACACACACACACACACACACACACACAAACTCAAAAAGAGGGGAAACCTGTACGGCGGCCGGCGCTTCTCTCCTGCGAACTGGAACAGGTCGTCCCTGAAGAAGACTGGCACCTGGTAGTCGTCCAGCAGCTTCCGCCGTTTGGCGTGCTCCCCGTAGCTGCTGTCAAAGATGTAGAGCGGGCTGTCGTCCCGCGTGCTCTCCAGGTACTCCATGTAGTACTTCATCTTCATCTTCACCGAGTAGCCGTCGTTGTCTTCCCCGCACTTGAACTTCTGGTTGCGGTATTTGCGCTTGAGGCGCTCCAGGGTCCACTTCTCCCGGGCGGGCCAGCTGTCCTGCGCGTTCAGCAGGACCACGGGCTTGTAGGGACGCTCGAATCGCCGGATGAAGTCTTCGGGACTGAGGTGGCGGGTGTCCACGCGCTCCACGTTGTCCTGTAACACAGAATACATCAGTGGCGGCTGGGCAATAGAGGGCGCTAGGGCGCCGCACCCCTTAAGCCACAAAAAAATAATAAATTAAAATATTAAAAAATTAAAAACAAAAATAAAAAAAATAATAACATCATCAATATGTCAATATTTGTGCGTTTGAAATATGGAATGCACCCAGTAATGTGTGTAAAATATGATAGAAAATCATATTCGCAACCTCTGCCTGTCTAGGTAGGACTGTCTAGATAGGAGGCGGGTCTATGTAGCAGTTAAGCCAATTGCTAATTTAAGATATGAATGCATGACATAAAATTTAGCCAATCAGCGTTCTTAAATCGAATCCAAGAAGTTGCGATTATTTCATCGCCCCAAGCTCGCCCCTGATAAAATAAGGACCGGGCTCTAGGGGCGCCATTTTTACTAGAAGACAATGGCGAGCGCGAACGTCACGCCTCCAAGACCCAACCCTAACTCTGTGAAATCTCTCCTCCAAGATCCGTTTGAGAGGAGAACTTTGTCGGAGAAAGTTCGGGTGAAAGAGCTGGGCCCAGATCAACCTGACCTCTCAATCAGACAGCAGGCTAGCGAGAAAGGGAAGCAGTACATGCGCGGCTTCTCCCGTAGCTGGTACACCAGGAAGGCTTGGCTAGCTGGGTGCACTCATGCTAATGCTTTATTTTGCTTTCCGTGCTTGCTTTTTAAAAACGACGGGGACAGATCCAGCATGGACAGTTAGCGGAGTGAGGGATATGAAGCACCTGTCAGAGAATGTAAAGAAACATGAGAACACCAGGGCACACATGGATAACTCTGTAAAGCTAGCCATATTAGGAAGGGTGAACATTGCTACGCCGCTGGATGGCGGCCACAGGATTGCGGTGAGGAAACATAATGAGGAGCTGGATAAAAACAGGCACATTTTATCCAAAATGATCAATTGTGTGAAGTTTTGTGGGGCTTTTGAGTTGGCCTTGCGTGGGCATGAGGAGACCGATTCCTCGGACAACCCCAGCATTTTCCGGGGCTTGGTGGATTTTGTTGCCTCCCTTGAAGGTGTGCTGGAGGAGCACCTGTAGACAGCTACCGTTTCTAAGGACACGTCAAAGATGATATAGAACGAGCTATTGGACTGCATGCTCTCAGTGCTTAAGGCTTACATCCTGGAGGAAGTAAAGAGTGCTGATTTTATCGCCATTCAAGCCGACCGACGTTTCCACCCACTGCCAGCTAGTGCTTGTGCTACGCTACATCGATGCTAACAGTAACATCCAAGAGCGGTTTTGTGAGTTCATTACGATCGAGAACGCAACCGCCGACACCATCTCTACAGCGCTGCTGGAGAGGCTCAACACCATACTCTCACATGGACAAAAGGCCAAACTTATTGCCCAGGCTTACGGCGGAGCAAGTGTGATGAGGGGGGCCACCGGCGGAGTGCAGCGTAAAATAGTGGCTGTGTACAAAAATGCACACCATGTCCACTGCTATGCCTATCAGCTGAACCTCATCATTCAGCAGGCTACTTCACGCATCCCCAGGATCGGCACTTTCTTTTCCGACCTTGCAGAATTTTCTTTCTTCTCCAGGTCTCCCAAGTGAACCACCGTGCTTGACCAAGTTTTAATTTTTACAAAGGATCAGACTTGGATAATAATGCAGGAAAGTATTACACAGTTTGTAATAACAGGCTTATTCAGGTGTCCACCAACCAGGTCCATTTCAAGAAGAGGCCTAGTTGTTATTGAAGATTAACTTTATTGTCAGACTATTACTTACATAGGACAAGTGCACAGCAGAACAAAATTATTTTGCATCCATCTCACAAATGTAATAGAAAAAGGCTTAAAAACATCACAGGTTAAAAGCAGTTACTAGACATAGTGTGTGTGTGTGTGTGTGTGTGTGTATATATATATATATATATATATATATATAAATAAAAGTCACTGTTATGTGCGTTTGTGTGTTGAGGGGGCGTTACAGTGAGTTAAGAAGTCTGATGGCAAGTTATCAAATTAAACTTTAATTTTTGGACCCAGGCCGCCATTCCCTCTTTGTGTGGGGACAGGGCATCTGACGAGCAACAGCAGCAACCCATAAAGCGACTGAGGATGCTGGGGCCAGGAGAACAACAGAGGTTGGCTCCAGAGGTAGGTTGTGATGTAATTGTCAGTGTTTCCCCTAGAACTTTTTTTCAGGCCTGGTAGTATGTAGCCAAAACCAAAAACCCTGAACAATCAGCACCTTAGTAATCACATACTTGACTTGGACATAGGCATGTGTTCAGTCAGACCACTTGCATCAAAATAGCTGTATTGCAAATTAAAGCTGATGATGTATCTTTTACAGGTACGTGATGCCATCCTGATTCATGCCAAGGAGAGGTTCTCCTTCACCCAGCGCCTCATCAGGGCAACACTGTCGCACGGAGAGTTGTTCATTGTTCAGCCTCATCTATGAGAACAGTGAGTTCAAGGCTTGTAGTGGTGCAGTGCCCCTGTACCAGTTCTTCATGGAGAACAACCTTCAGAGCACTTTCACAGAGACTGTCAGCCTCCTCATCATCACACCCATGACAACAGCTGGGTCAGAAAGGTGCTTCTCTACACTGAAGAGGGTCAAGACCTTCCTGAGAAACAGCATGACACAGGACCGCCTGAATGCTCTGGCTATGCTCTCCACGGAGAAGAAACTTGTCAGGGATATTCCTGACTTTATTAAAAGGGTCATTGCCACTCAGGACAGACGGGCAAAATTCCTGTACACACACACACACACACACACACACACACACACACACACACACACACACACACACACACACACACACACACACACACACACACACACACACACACACACACGTTTTTGTATATAGTTGACCTTAGCATAAATAATCATCCAGTTATATATGGTACTCTAGAAAGTCTTAATACTATGTTTGCTAATATTACTGTATATATGTTGTTCTGTATCAATTAATTGTTGCAGTTCTGGAGCACATTAACAATTAGTTACATTTAGTTTGATCTTAAAATACTGTATGCTATTCTTTTTATATTATACATCCTTTATACAGTGTAAGATTTCCTGTAAACTTTATAATAATTTCATGTTATTGTCCACTTTCTACTCTGTTCTGACAGCATGCCTGTTGCATTGCCTATTTACTACCAATGGCACCATTTCATGCGCTCAACAGCGCAGCTGGACCCTCCCCCCACAAGGGGGCACTGGTGTAACAGTCAACAGCCTTTCCAAAAGATGTTATGTGTAGAAATAGTCAATTGTTTACAAGTTCCGTTTAAACGCAAATGAAAGGCTTGTGTTTGTGCAATATGATGTTTGTTTTTTTGTAAGAAAGACTCAACTTTTTAATATTGGCATTAAATAATTACTGACTATTTCACTGAGCACTGCTGTCCTGCAGTTTGTGTTAAATTGTATTGCGATGGTTACAGAAACAAAAAAGGTATGGCACAGCCCCACCGAGAATATTTTTCACCAGCCGCCACTGGAATACATCAGTGAGGAGTTGCACAGCGTGTTGTTCTAAAGGCCTTTCCAAAATCCTCACAGGCTCTGTTACATAAGACATTTTAAATGTAATATTATGTTTCCTAATCTTTGAACATGGACATGTCCAGCTTTCAGAGACACACACACACACAGAAAGAAAGGACAAAGAGAGAAGGACTGGAGAAAAAAAGAAAGGGAGAAAGTATCGAGTAATGTTACTTCCTCCACCTGTGTTCAGATATGTGAAAAATATAGATATTAAATGTCCATAAATAAACACATACAGTCCACCATTTGGCTACATGCTGCTATAAACAATAAGTTTGTGAGAAAGTAGGAAAAGAGTTAAATTAAAATCAAGCCTGGGGACAGAATTAAGTGCAACACCGACTCGTTGTCTACGTGACAAGCTGCACTCCTGCTGTGGCTAGAGGGGATACAGCTACGGCCTAAACTCAACTAGTCTAAAGTTAGTTGTCACCGTAGCTGTATCCCTTCTAGCCTCTTTAAACCGCTGCGGCTAGCAGCTAGCTCATGTTAGCTTGGCTCCAAATGCTACAGTGACAGTTACCTTTACGGTGCGGTGTGACAGGTCGAAAGTCTCATGATAATCGTGTTTTATCCAGTCTAATGAGTCCTTCAGTTCGGGTCTGGCGCTCCGTTTCGCCTCTTTAATCCTCTTCTTACTTTTATGGTTCATTCCTGCTCCCGTGTGTAAGCGCTGCTCAGCTAGCGATCGAGCTAACCTGGAGATTTCTACAGCAACACATTAACTAAACGTTACTTGGCTAACGTTAGCTAGCTGCGCTGCTCTGACAGTCTCACCTTATTTATTTTAAACAGACATCAAAACCACAAGTCGGTGTGTGTTTAACACGTCTTCAAAAATACACCAACAAGTGTGAGAACACTTTTAAAACCTGCCCGGTCGACACGGTTTTATAAATAACTAACAAGCGAGACACTCGCTAACTGGCTTGGCCAGGCAACACAATGCTTGCGCAACTGATTGACAATTCTGTAGGGCCCGCCCTTATGTCAGGGACTGAACGGTAATTGGCTACAGCGTCCGCAAGAACAAAACGTTGATTGGGTGCAATGTAGAATGAGCCTTCCCGCCTGGCGTTTACGTTGATTTAATTGGCTGTTCAAAGCGTCCTTCTTTTGTGTTGTGGTCGACGCGGAAATAGACATACGCGTGGCTGCTAGTGGTATTTTACTAATGCAATTGATAAATAAGAGTTTCTCAACATAGCCGGCGATGTAACTGTGTAATTTAAGGGCGTATTAACCTGCACGATGGACCACAGTGGAGCCGAAACACCTAGCATAGCATACAAAGTGTTCACCTTTGAAGACAACAAGAAAAACACACCGAAGTCCCTCTGTGTTTCCATACCGGAGGTGTGTTTACGTTATTAAATACATTATTATACTTCAGGTACACAGCTGTTCTTTATATACCCATGTGTGGAACTAACTTCAACATATTATATCAATTAACTGTTGTCTTTGGGTCGTGTTCTGCTGTCATAGAATCTAGGCGCTATCGCATGAAAACTGTTAATTTAAGATAACTAGGTGTATATTCGTGAGATCCACCTGTTAGAGGAACTATCAGAGGCTTAATACGATGTAATGGAGCCCTCCTCTTTAATTCGGCGTACATCCAGTACAGCAAAGATGTGTTGATTTAAATACAATTTGAACTTTAATAACTGGCATGCCTCTATAACCATATATAGCCATATATAAAACCATATAACCGTTCGCGTATGGTTAATTTAAATAAACCATGGGTATATTTGGGTTTGTACATGCTAAAACAGCGAACTTAATGTTATTTAGGTACGTTTAACTCCTCCCTTTAATTCGGCATACAGCTAGTGCCAAAAAACGTATTTATCTAACTAAAATTTGAATAAATTGTTAAGTTGACACACACACACACACACACACACACACACACACACACACACACACACACACACACACACACACACACACACACACACACACACACACACACACACACACACACACACACACACACACACACACACACAGATAGACATACCTAAAACTTAATTGCGATTATTGTGGCAATAATTGAGGCAACCCGCCACAAAACAAAGAAGAAGAAGTTGTAGTTCATTTCCGCCCAGTATTTCCGCTCTGTTTGCACACATGGCGGGTGTCAACAAAGACAGATGAAAGTGGACGAACGAGGAGACGAGAGACTTTTTGAAAATCTAAGAAATGCCATAATTTATCAGCCTTCAGCAGGGGGTCTAATCGGGACGTGAGTCCCGTCTATTGCGCCATGTGGCACAAGGTGCGCTCTAGAGTTACGCAGCGAGATCTCATGCGGCTCATCCACTCCAGGTAGGTATATACATACCTTTGCGTCATCCCCGTTCGTATGGCATTGCACACGGCGTAAACACACCGGCGCACGGTGGTTTTGCTGACTCCAAACGTTTGAAACGCCTTAAAATGTCTCAAATCAATTCGATATACCAGTTTGATCGCAAAACAGCACGTGACGTCATTACACACAGGATTTGATTTTCTTTAAAGCTGTTTTTTTTTTACGAGTTTTTTTTTTTTTTTACCGAACTTCAGATAATTCGATTGACAAGTGGATGGAACCTTAGCTATACAGACAGACACAGACAGACACACAGACAGAGACACACACACACACAGGCACACACACACACACACACACACACACACACATACACCTGAAACATGGATGATGTAGATGCCGATCTTTAGAAGAACTCATACATTGTCTCAAGTCTTGAACCAGTCTCTACTTTTGGGTTTATTAGATGCAAGGCATCCTTAAAATGCTGAATATGCTACTCATGTTTAACTGTGGTCCTCAGGTTCTTGATCCCCAGTATGGGATGTATGTGTGGCCCTGTGCAGTGGTGCTGGCTCAGTTTCTATGGACACGGAGAGAAGAGTTGAGAGGCAAGACACTGCTGGAGGTAAGAGGAAGACTACGGGCCACACTGGGAAAAGAGAATCACACCCAGAGACAGAGACACGTGTAGTTCATTAACATGCTTTTATTTAATTGAAAAAGTCAAATATCTTTGACTGTATTGTGGTATACAATTCTAATACCTAGGTGAGATCGGAAATAAGGCTTTCAACAAGTCTTTTAAGAGTTTGTTTCTTGCAAGAAAGGTTCAATACATCACAGCGCACGGTCTGGGAGAATGAACAAAGATACAAAAGAATCACTCGCTTAAAACCCCTCACAAGCTGGCAGACAGGGTAGGGGCATATCATTAACAGCCCTGACCAGCTGACAGCACATGGGAGGTGGTGAAGTACTAGCCCTTCTGACTATCAGTCCATCTCACCTCCGGGACCGAAATGGGAGGGAGAGAAAAGCCAGGCTCTGCACTTTAGATAAACAGGAGAACCTAAAGTCTGGCTATCAGGATCAGTACATCAATATACTGTAGGGGTAAAGAGTTCATGCTGCTAAAAACTGAAACACAAATCAACAGTAAGATATGTTAAAAGACAAATATGTGATTTTTGATGATTATTTTTTTGTCTCATTTTTTCAGGTTTAGGTGTTTTTAAAAACAAATGCAATTTCCCCCCATACTTTGTGTCTCTTTGTAGTTGTGTCTCTTTGTAGTTATGTGGTCTCTTTGTATTTGTGTCTCTTAATAGTTGTTGTGTCTCATTGTAGTTGTCTCATTGTAGTTGTGTTGTGTCTCATTGTAGTTGTGTTGTGTATCTTTGTAGTTGTCTCTTTGTATTGTAGTTGTGTTGTGGCTCTTTGTAGTTGTGTCTCTTTGTAGTTATGTTGTGTCTCTTTGTAGTTATGTTGTGTTTCTTAATAGTTGTTATGTCTCATTGTAGTTGTGTTGTGTCTCTTTGTAGTTGTGTTGTATCTCATTGTAGTTGTGTTCTGTCTCTTTGTAGTGGTGTCATGTCTCTTTGTAGTTGTGTTGTCTCTTTGTAGTTGTGTCTCTTTATAGTTGTGGTGTCTCTTTGTAGTGGTGTTGTGTCTCTTTGTAGTGGTGTTGTGTCTCTTTGTAGTTGTGTTGTCTCATTGTAGTTGTGTCTCTTTGTAGTTGTGTCTCTTTGTAGTTGTGTTTTGTCTCATTGTAGTTGTGTTGTGTCTATTTGAAGTTATGTCTTTTTGTAGTTGTGTTGTGTCTTTGTAGTTATGTTGACTCTGTAGTTGTGTCTCTTTGTGTTTCTTTGTAGTTGTGTTGTGTCTCTTTGTAGTTGTGTAGTCGCTTTGTGGTAGTTTTGTGTCTTTTTCACATAACTTTGGACTGTTATTATCTTCATATCTGTGTCTGAAATGTTGGAAAAGCTCGAGCAGATAACAAATAAATAACACTAAAAAAGACAAAACTCAAAGCTAAAGAAGTCCGACTACAGTCATTAGACTCTTTTATGTGTATTTACTCACCTGTTTTGCACTGATAGAACTGCATCTGGTTGCGTTACATGTATACATGTTCAGTGCCAATAAAGCCGGTTCTCTCCCAGCTCGGCGCAGGTGTGAGTCTGCCGGGCGTGGTGGCTGCTAGGTGCGGGGCATCGGTGATCCTGTCCGACAACGCTGAGACGCCGCAGTGTCTGGAGAACTGCCAGCGCAGCTGTAAAGCCAACGGCCTCGGCCATGTTACCGTGTTGGGTCTCACCTGGGGGGAAGTCTCGCCGGATCTCGTTCTGCTCCCGAAGCTGGACATCATCTTGGGATCAGACGTCTTCTACGAGCCACAAGGTCGGTTCAATTAATCTCTGTTTCCCTCAGGGGGAATGAGAGGGGGAGACGCCAGAGCAGGGGGAATGAGAGGGGGGATCGTAGCAGAAGATATTTGTTGTTAAACCCAAACGTTAACAGTGTAAACGCGGCTGAATGTTGTTGACCTGTTTCAGATTTCGAAGACGTCCTCCTGACTGTTGCTTTTCTTCTGAGAAAAAACCCCAGCGCTCAGTTCTGGACCACGTACCAGGAGAGGAGGTGCTGAAACCCATTATCACACTTTTTTGAAAGAGAACAAGAAGTGAGAAAGAAAGAACGTGGGAACGAGGGTGAAGGAAATGGAGAGCGAAAGAGAAGGAAAGGTGAACGAAGGGAGAAGGAACGGACAAAGAGGGAGAAAGAGAGAGAGAGAGACTGGAGAAGAAAAGGAGAAAAAAGGGAGTAAGGGCCGTTACACATAGGGTTAGGGCATCGTTTGGATTTTAACAATTCTGTTTCCAATTCCGATTCTTCCTTTCGATTCCGGTTCTTATCGATTCCGATTCTTTGAGGGATGGAGTTGAAATGGGTCACATGCCTATTTTCACAAATAAGAGGAAAGTTTTATTTTGATTCAATGGTGGTTTGCAGTTTTACAGCTTTTTCAATGTAAAATAATGCCAGACTAGAGCGCTGCTTACTGTGCTCCAAGGCACAAAAACTTGTGCATATTCTATTGGGAAGCGATGATCAGATTTGAAACCAAATCCTCTAAACGATTCCAAACGATTCCAATAAAGAAACGATTCTACTGGAATCGTAATTTTTGAAACTATTCCGAGTAGGAATCGATTCTCGATGCCCAATCCTAGTTACACACCGGGGGCGTGACGAATAAGGAACCCAAAAATGCGGAATAATCACCTGTGAATATTTCGCAGGTGATTATTTGAGAGAGAGAGATAGATAACGGGACGGAAGATGCTGCTGAAGAGAGAAAGGGACGAAAGATGCAGAGAAAGAAGCTCATTTCGAAAATAAATGATGTCACTTTATCGCAGCGTAATGTCCACGTTCTGTGTGGAAGGACTCGTGACAAAAACAACATTGACGTAAGATTTAATCGCACGAAATAAAAACATCCCCGGTGTGTAAAGGCTTTAAGGAAGAGAGAGAGAAGGGAGAAATGAGAGAAAGAGAGAAAGAACAAAGTGAGAAGGAAAGAGAGAAAGAACGAAAGGAGAAAGAGGGTGAAGGAACGGAGAAAGAAAGAGAGAGACAAGTACCACAGTATTTGTAATTAAGTACAGTTGTTGAGTAAATGTAGTTGGTTACATTCCACCGCTGGATGAAATGATTCTTTGTTATTCAAACCTTGCTCCAGGTCTAACTTTCCTCTTCCTCCTCTTCTGCTCTTCCTCTCCCTTACTTCCTCTTTCCCTTCCTCTTCCCTCCTCTGCCTCTTCCTCTCCCTTTCTTCCCTTCCTCTCCCTCCTTTTCTTCTTCCCTTCTTCCTCTCCCTTTCTTCCTCTTTCCCATCATCTTCCTCCTCTCCCTCTCCCTCATTTTTCTCTTCCCCTCTTCCTCTCCCTTTCTTCCTCTTTCCCTTCCTCTCCCTGCTTTTCCTCTTCCCCTCTTCCTTTTTCTCATCTCCCTCTCCGTCTTCCTATACCTTCTCTTCCTCATCTCCCTCTTCCCTCTTCCTCCTCTTCATGTCTTCATTCCTCTTTCCCTTACTCATCTCCCTCTCCGTCTTCCTTTCTCTCCTCTTCCTCATCTTGCTCTTCCCTCCTCTCCCTCCCTTTCCTCTTCCCCTCTTCCTTTTTCCCTTCCTCTTCCTTTTCCTCCTCTCCCTCTCTGTCTTCCCTTCCCTCCTCTTCCTCTCGCGCTCAGTGCTGATTGGTCGATTGAAGTGTTGCTCCAGCGGTGGGGGCTGACCTGCGTCGACGTTCGTCTGGAAACCTTCGGCGCCGATGAAGCTGAGCTGGCTGGATCCACGCTTCCCGGAAACAAGAGCATCCTCATGATGATCATCACCCTGAAGACCGAGCTGACTGGAACAGGATGAACAAATAAACAAGAGTTGTCATGACTACCACACACTCAAATGGCCCTATTTTAACAATCTAACGCACAACGTGAAGCGCCTGGTGCAGGTGCGTTCAGGGCGTGTCCAAATCCACTTTTGCTAGTTTGACGGTGGAATTAAGGGTCCGTGCGCCGGGCGCATGGTTCTAAAGGGTTGTCCTTAGTGTCTTCATTAATCAGAGGTGTGTTTTGGGCGTAACATGCAATCAACCAATCGGAGATCATCTCCCATTCCCTTTAAAAGCCAGGTGCGTTCGGACTTTGGAGCATTGCTGTTATGATGGAGGATTTGCACCGTAATATTTTTATTTGTAATCTTCTGCATGTGTGTGTGCTGCTGTGCGTCCCTGTGTGTGTAACAAGCATAGTGTGTGCGGGCTGTGCACGAGCCTAGGAGCATTTTACTAATGCTCTGTTAAAATAACAATGAAATGCTGCGTTATTGACTTTAGACCAGGTTTTTGTTTGTCAACGGCGCGATCACTTCTCGCTGCCTCAAGATAGCAATACTCCCAGAATGCACCTGAACACACCTCCCTGTAAGACCAGCACGCCCAGAATGCACCTGAACACACCTCCCTGTAAGACCAGCACGCCCAGAATGCACCTGAACACACCTCCCTGTAAGACCAGCACGCCAAGAATGCTCCTGAAACTGACAACTGGGTCGGTCTTAAACTAGCAGAGACACTTGCGTCAGGTTTTGCGCTGCGCCGGGTGCGAGATAGGGCCCGAAGACTTTCACCCTCGTGTTGTCTTCCCACCAACCATGCACTTGTTGTCCTCTCGGGTCCAAATGGAAATTTCTTTCGGTGACTTAGACACTTTTTTCAATGTTTTTGTCTTTTTCAAACAATTTTTCAATGTTTTTGTCTTTTTTATTTAATTATGTTTTCGTACATTTTTTGAACAAGTTTTTTTGTCGCTTTTTCCAATGTTTTTTTTTCTTCACTTTTCCCCCAATTTTTCTGTCATTTTTTTCGTTTTCGTTTTTTAACGTTTTTGTCACCTTGGGCTATGTTTTTGATGTTTTTTTTGTAGCTTTTTCCAACATTTGTCACTTTTTTCAATGTTCTTTTGGAGGAGGGTTAAATGATGATTTTGACTAATATTAGAGGAATGTATGTTGATGGATAATCAAAGACTCGTGTATATGTCAAGAGTTTAGTCCGAATACTGTTTAGAAACCGTTTACATTTTTTTCAAATGCTATAAAATTGAATAAAACAACTCAAAATTCAATGAAAGTAGTGATCAATAACTGTACTTGTGAAGAGCTTATCCATGTTTTATCCGTGCTCTTTCGGTGTGGTGTGCGTGGTATCGATTAGTAGCTACGCTGAAACAGAGAAGACTTACGGAACGAACGCAAAAAACAACCCAGAGGAGCTGGAATTAAAGTAAAGATAGTCTGTGTGACTTGAGTTGTGTATTTTCTCCTGTGGACACCAGAGGGCAGCATCTTATTAAGCAACTATTCATGTGGCCAAATGTAATGTAAATAAGTCTGGTAGCACTAAAGAATTTCTAATAAGGGAAGAAGTTCCACTCTCTCGTTACTTCCTGCTTCTGAAATCATTGCAGTTCCACCAGAGTTCCATATAGGGGGGCACTCACAAGCCAGTGCAGAATGAATGGGACTCTATGGAGCTATACCCCTCAAAATCCATTTTTCTCAGGATATCATTTTTTGTCTAGTAATTTGAATGTTGCATTTGAAAGGGGAGGCTAAGAAAATACACCCTGCTGGGTGTTAGATTTTTTTAAAGTGGCTTTTTTGTTCTAAAAAGTCAATGACGTAATACACATCGTACGGCCGGAGATACTGCTTTACGGCAAGCTCTGAGTCACTTCCTTTGTTCTCTCGAGGCATCGACAACACAGCTGACAGGTTAGACTCTCCCTGTCAATACATCACAGCTGACAGGTTAGACTCTCCCTGTTAATACAACACAGATGACAGGTTAGGCTCTCCCTGTTAATACAACACAGTTGACAGGTTAGACTCTCCCTGTCAATACAACACAGCTGACAGGTTAAACTCTCCCTGTCAATACAACACAGCTGACAGGTTAGACTCTCCCTGTCAATACAACACGGCTGACAGGTTAGAGTCTCCCTGTCAATACAACACAGCTGACAGGTTAGACTCTCCCTGTTAATACAACACAGCTGACAGGTTAGGCTCTCCCTGTTAATACAACACAGCTGACAGGTTAGGCTCTCCCTGTCAATATATCACAGCTGACAGGTTAGACTCTCCCTGTTAATACAACACAGCTGACAGGTTATACTCTCCCTGTCAATATAACACAGCTGACAGGTTAGACTCTCCCTGTTAATACAACACAGCTGACAGGTTAGACTCTCCCTGTCAATACAACACAGCTGACAGGTTAGGCTCTCCCTGTCAATACACGTGCTAGAAAGAAGTTTGCTAATGTTTTAAAGACCACGCCAGAATATTCACTCTGACATTCTGGTTCCGCTTCGGATGCCGTCAAGCGGGATCTCTGATTGTAATCAGTCCTTCACTGACCAATTAGCATTCATTAGCAGAATGCTAGCGTGTTATGGGCAACAACGACTCAACCTGTAAGAAATCGAAAGGACATAAGTACTTGTTCATTCAACTTTCGACCTATAATCCATGTTGAACTTGCAAAAACTACAATCAAATCTGAGATTTCTCAACGACAGTCAGGCGAAAGAGACAAATTGTATCTTCCCAATGGTGCAGTCTGGTTCAGTAGGATTCACAATCAGGCGAGATGCTCCTCGGATATTACCTGTACAGTAACACACCTAATCTAAGTATTTCAAAAGGTCGAACACACATACAGATGTCTAGATACAGTAAAATCGCTACGTGATTACCGTTATATCCGAGGGTTGAAGTTGCATTTTAACGGGGCAGTGCAAGTTGCTGCTGTGGTTTAGCTGAAGCTAACGCAGCCTGAGCTTTCACGTTACAATATAAAAGGTGTTGACCGTTGACTTAGCTAGCACGCAAACAGTTCATTTACATGTCTACGAGCATGTTAGCAAACTACACCAAAAGACAAATACCGAGGAATATTGATAGAAAGTAGGGGAAACTAGTACTTCAATACTTGTTAGCATTGGCTAATTAGCAACCTGCCTGCCATTAGATGTTAGCTTCCTAGCTAGTTAGCAGCTAGCCCCAGAAGTTCATGAAAAGAAGGCTTTCACCACGGGAGCAGTCTTAGATTATTCCCGAACCACTCTTCTTGTTTCAAAATCGGAAATCAAATGAACGAAAAAGTACACGGGCCCCATTCCTTCTTATGACACAATGAACTGCTCTCTTCTCTCTTTTCTTTTGGTTCCTTTTATGTACATCCTGTCCCAGAAATGCTTGTTACTTATAGAGTGTGGTCTAGACCTACTCTATCTGTAAAGTGTCTCGAGATAACTCTTGTTAAGATTTGATACTATGAATAAAATTGAATTGAATTCCAGTTCACTGTTGTTGCATGGAATGTTGTTTGTGTTTAGCGTTTGTGTTTCAGTTTCTTTCACCTAATATGAAACAAGAGGCTATGTATCAGCTTTGCTACCGTCTTGGTCCGTTCGAGCGTATGGGGAGTGACGTAGGCAAAAAAAAAAATGACTGACTTGGATGTGGGCGGAGCTTGATGTCAAGCCCCGCCTTCCCGCAGGCTGCAGCAAGATGCTCCTCAGTGGGGTTACGTGTCCCCCTAGAGGTACTCTGGAGGACAGCAGGGGGTACGTGTCCCTCTAGGGGTACTCTGGAGGAGGACAGGGGGTACGTGTCCCTCTAGAGGTACTCTGGAGGAGGACAGGGGGTACGTGTCCCTCTAGAGGTACTCTGGAGGACGACAGGGGGTACGTGTCCCTCTAGGGGTACTCTGGAGGAGGACAGGGGGTACGTGTCCCCATAGGGGTACTCTGGAGGACAGCAGGGGGTACGTGTCCCCCTAGAG
The DNA here is from genome assembly GCA_023566125.1 of Zingel zingel. Taxonomy (NCBI): domain Eukaryota; kingdom Metazoa; phylum Chordata; class Actinopteri; order Perciformes; family Percidae; genus Zingel; species Zingel zingel. Next base: position 34,669,072 of record CM042325.1, on the reverse strand, counting down.
GTACTCTGGAGGACGACAGGGGGTACGTGTCCCTCTAGGGGTACTCTGGAGGAGGACAGGGGGTACGTGTCCCCCTAGGGGTACTCTGGAGGACTGCAGGGGGTACGTGTCCCCATAGGGGTACTCTGGAGGACTGCAGGGGGTACGTGTCCCCCTAGGGGTACTCTGGAGGACTGCAGGGGGTACGTGTAACATTTTCAGTTACAAGGCTGTAGCTACTTCTACTGTCTTTTTTTGCAAGGCTGTAGTTTAGTAAATCTATCGCTGACATCGCTGTATTCTTCCTCTTTATATAGACTTTTTTTGTCTACCAAATATTATTTGTGCTGGTTACATGGCTTAAAAAAGCTGTTCAAAGGGGGGGTACATTATTGAAAAAAGCTTGAGAACCACTGGGATAGGGCAGACTGCATCGTGTCATTTGGTCAGCAGAGAAGGTGATTGGCTGCAATCTGCCGCCGCTCCAGGAACTATACGCCACCAGGACTCTGAAGCGTGCTGGAGAGATTGTGGCCGATCCCTCCCACCCCGGACACAAACTCTTTGAGACTCTCCCCTCTGGCAGGAGGCTGAGGTCCATCAGGACCAAAACCTCATGTCACATGAACAGTTTTTTCCCCTCCGCCACTAGTCTTATCAACAAGGCCCGGAAACCCCCCCAGACTCTCCACCCCTGGCTCTTCATGCCACTGTTCTCTCTCTGCTGTAATGCTCTTGGCATTGCATTTTTATTTATATCTTTATTTTTTATTTATTACATACTGTGTACATATACTTATACTTATATTCTTTATACCTATACTTATATTGTTTAATATTCCATCTAGAGTATGTGTGACGTGCACCAACGACACCAAAACAAATTCCTTGTATGTGTCAAAAAACGTACTTGGCAATAAAACCCTTTCTGATTCTGATTCTGATTCTGATTCTCATCAGTGTGACGTGAGTTGTGTATTTTCTCCTGTGAACACCAGAGGGCAGCATCTCATTAAGCAACTATTCATGTGTCTAAATATGAAGTTTGGTAGCACACATAAAGCCTTCCTTCTTAGAGAGTAGCCAGGCCACAGAATGTACAAGGCCAGAGGAAACTCCCTCCATCAATCTTTCCACAGAGGAGCATGTTCAATACGTTTAGCAAGCTATAACACAATCACATGTACAACCGTCTCTGGTACATCATAAGATGGGCAACCTGGACCCACATTCAGCTCTACTAGGGCTAGAAACATGTTTGTTACCAGAAAAGAGAAAGAAAGGGAGAAAATAAGAGAAACAAGGCAGAAAGAGAAAGACAAGGGAGAAAGACAGAGACAAACAAGGGAGAAGGAGAGAGAAACAAGGCAGAAAGACAGAGACAAGGGAGAAAGAAAGAGAAAGAAAGGCAGAAAGAAAGAGACAAACAAGGGAGAAAGAGAGAGACAAGGGAGAAAGACAGAGACAAGGGAGAAAGACAGAGACAAAGCATAAGAGAAAGAAGGGAGAAAGAAGACAGAAGAGAGAAAGAAAGTAAGAACAAATGAAAGATGCATGTACCTTTTACTGTTGATACTTTTAGCAAATAACACTTAATGAATACAAACGGCAGAAACACTTGATATGGTACACGTATAATAACTTTATAAAACACTAAATAATGTCTTATTCTGCAACAGTCAGATTTACAGTCAAAATTAGAATCAAAAATATTAAAACACACTGTGCCTTTAAGAAAGCTACGGGGTGTGTGTGTGTGTGTGTCTGTGTGTGTGTTCTTGTTTAATTATATTTGTGTGTTTGCATGTGTGTCTGTGTCTCTGTGTGTGTGTGTGTGTGTGTGTGTGTGTGTGTGTGTGTGTGTGTGTGTGTCTTCACTGACATTCTTTGTTTCCACCCAGTCCTGGACTGCAACTTTCCATCTGGAATTAATCAAATCCTCTCTGAGCCTCCCAAACAACCCTGTGTGTGTGTGTGTGTGTGTGTGTGTGTCTGTCTGTCTTCCCCCGCCCCCTCAACACTGGAGCAAATTACAGTCAGCAATAAAAAATACATTCCTGTGGCGTGGCAAACGATCTCACATTAAGCTCACCACTATGCAGCGAGAAAGGCAAGCTGGTGGCTTGTCCCTCCCAAACTTCAAGTTCTATGAGCGGGCCTTCACACTTGGACCTCTCCTATCCTGGTTTCAATCGGATGCTCAAGTGTCTTGGTGAACTTTGGAGGAGCGGATGAAAGCTCCACATTCGTTTACTAACATTCTGTATTCCAAAATCTCACCCCATCACTGCCGTTTGAGATTTGCTCCTATGATTTCATATTTGCTATTGATATGGAGGAGGAGTTTGGGACCCACACTCTCCAATATTTAACAATGAGAGATTGTTAATTGGCGGTCGTCCTATTCGATTTCCTGATTGGGAAAAAAAAAAATGTTTGCACACTCGGTGATATTTATGGGGAGGGGGGTTACTCACTTTTCAGAACATATGTATTAAACATGGTATACCACGTACCGCCTTTGTCTTTTATTTGCAACTGAAATCGACTTTAAAAAGCAATGGTGCCCCGTTACAGGCCCCTCTTACACCACACCCATTTCAAAAATTGTTCCACTCTGCTGGGAGTACAAGGGGATTTGTGTCGAGACTCTACTGGTGTGCTTACAGACCTCTGGCGTTGACACGGGTGGAGGAGAGATGTTCCAGATCTGGAACCTATATTTGACTGGGTTAAAGTGTGGATCTGTGTGGGCTTAGCATCCAGAAACCCTGATCATCAGCAAATACATTACAATTATATACAAAGGGTATATTTAACTCCTAGGAAGCTTTATTTGATGAAGGTCATTGACGATCCTACATGTACTTTCTGTTCCTCCAAAGTGATATTTTCAGTTATTTCAGTTATTTTCACGTTTTGGGAGTGTACCCCAGTGGCCGACTTTTGGGAGGTGGTTGCCTTTAACCTCTCTAGGTTGTTTAAGATTAGATTTCCCTGCTCGCCTGCTACACTCATTTTGAATGATTTGTCAAGGCTGGGTTTGACACTGGATAAGAGAAGAGCATTGCTGGCTGCAAAAAAACTAGTTGCCAGACGTTGGAAACCCACACATTCACTCTCTTTTCGAGCTTGGATTTTAATATATTTGGATATTGTATACTTGGAGTTGTCGACGGCTAGAGTCCACGGAGCAAAAGAGTCAGCAATAGAGGCTTGGCATTCACTTTTAACTACCCTCCGCGGGCTTCAGGTTTAATATGTAACTGAAATTTGGAGTTCTGGATCCAGGGGGTGGGTTATGTCTGGGGTTTTTTATTTTTTTTAATTGTTTTTATCTTAGTTGTTAATCATACTCTTCAGTGTATATGCATATGTATGGTAGGTATGTATGTCAATATATATGTTATGCTCTATTTTTGAGTTGTGTATATACACCAAAATAAAATAAAAATTTGATCACAAAAAACATTATTAACGAACACTGACAGACAGCTGTCAGTGGATAGATGTCTACTCTCTGCCCAGAATAATAAAATGTTTGCCTATTGCGAAACCAAAATTGACATCCAATATTTCCACAAACTATGGTGGCCGTTCCCCCGGCCTGCCGTACCCAGCACAGCAGAGGAAAAGAGCAGAGACATGCAGAAGAACTCATGACTCCTCGCATGACTTCTGATAATGTGGGCCGTGTTGCAAATTTGTTTTAGGAATAGATATTACTTCACAGACACTCTTTGTTTCCACCCAGTCCTGGACTGCAACTCTCCATCTGGAGTAAATCAAATCCTCTCTGAGCCTCCCAAACAACCAAAAGGTGAAATAGGACATATCAAAACACACTCTGTGTGTGTGTGTGTGTGTGTGTGTGTGTGTGTGCCTCTGTGTGTGTGTGTGTGTGTGTGTGTGTGTGTGTGTGCCTCTGTGTTTGTGTGTGTGTGTGTGCCTCTGTGTGTGTGTGTGTTTGTGTGTGTGTGTTTCTCTGTCTGTCTGTGTCAACATGTTCCAGGCTGGCGTGTACAAAACATTATGAACGATGGATAGATGTCTACTTTCTGCCCAGAATGATAAAATGTTTGCCTATTGTGAAACCACCAGCACAGCAGAGGAAAAGAGCAGAGACATGCAGAAGAACTCATAACTCCTCGCATGACTTCTGATAATGTGGGCCGTGTTGCAATTTCGTTTTGGGAATAGATATTACTTCACTTTGTTTCCACCCAGTCCTGGACTGCAACTCTCCATCTGGAGTAAATCAAAGTGTGTCTGTGTGTTCTCGTTTAACTATATTCGTGAGGTCCAAAAACTGGGAATACAGTATACTTGTGGGATCTCGACAGCTTTGTGGGGCCAAAATGCTGGAGCCCACAAGGTTAAAGGTCTGTTTGAGGGTTAAGACTTGGTTTTAGGATTAGGGTTAGAATTAGGTTATGGTTAGGGTGAGGGTAAGGGTTAAGGTTAGGCATCTAGTGGTGATGGTTAAGGTTAGGGTAAGGGGCTAGGGAATGCATTATGTCAATGATGGGTCCCCACAATGATAGTGAGACGCACTGTGTGTGTGTGTGTGTGTGTGTGTGTGTGTGTGTGTGTGTGTGTGTGTGTGTGTGTCTCATAACATAACATGCTCTGATTCACTTCAGATGTTTTGGGGTTTGGTTTGTCAGAAAGAAGTGCTTGTGTTTCTGCAGATCAGACTTCTAGGCTCTAGTTGCGTGAATCAAGGGATGACATACAAAGGAGAAACTTTCAGACAACGTATTTGATCCCTACTTGTTCGTTGTAATGTGCTTCAGTCGACGCACTTAAACCAGACTCAGAATCCACTGATCTCTTTCGTTTGTCACATTTATTTTCTGTTATCATTTAAACTTCATATTGATACGTTTTCTTCTTTTCCACAAGCAAATAATGACCTGTCCTTACCAGATGTTGTACAATGATTGACAAAGATATAAAAATCAACTTCAATTCACAACCTTAACTGTTCTGAGCAGTTCTCAGCGGTCATTAAACCGAGAGGCTACAAACCAAAGGAACCCCAACTGAATGACAGCTCAGCTCTTATATACCAGATGATGCAATTACTGCCTCAATCAGCTGATTGTCAAAAGGCTGTGATGATACACCACCTACTAATGTCAATTAACACAACTTGTTAGTTTATAACGAGTGTAGTTTACTTTCAATATCAATGCATTTATGTGAATGTTTTATTCCTGTTGTATTGAGTCTGTTTTAACCTTCTGTTTTATCTGCTGGTTTGGTTTTCTGTCCATAAAAAAAAAAAACGACTAGAGAGTATCGTTAGGACATGTAGCAAGAATCCAGGCATCAACTTCCCCACTCTCTCCCACATCTACTCCAACAGAGTGGCAAAGAAGGCCCAATCCATTGCTGCTGACCCTAGCCACCCCTTGTCCTGCCAGTTTAAGCTACTTCCCTCAGGCCGTAGGTACTCCATGCCCAGATGCAGGTCCAATAGACTTAGACACTCTTTTATCCCGACTTCCATTTCCATTTTAAACAATTTGCCAGAACTGTTTTAAATGTATGTATTTACTGTTGTGTTTTAGATACTGTGGGTATTTCATGTTTTGCTGTATTGTTGTGTGTCTTGTCCTTATGTCTGTCTGATGGCTGTACAAGTAATTGCCCATCGGGGACAATAAAGTTACCTTGAACCTTAAATGCATTTATGCACAATTCATCAAAATAAAAGCTAACATGGCTCCAACAACATAACAACAAAACAAGACTATCAATACACTCTACTGTTTAGATCATTATTGAAGCACAACAGTGCAATGTGGCTCCTAATATTATAATATTAAGTTAACTCTCTTCCTCTTAGCCATTCTTTCCCCAATCTTTGGTTCCCCTGGTCTCCTGGTCTCTCTACAGCTTGGTTTGGCAACCTCTCTGTGCAGCTGAAAACTAAACTGTTACGATTGATTCATACTGCATGGAAGATCATTGGTGTTAAAGAGCACTTATCCATGCAAAGTATTTATGAACAGGCTTCTTTGTGACTAGCAAATAGAATTGTTAGCGACATGTCTCATCTTTCATTCAAGCCTGTTAATTAATCCTAAACCTAAACTAAATTATAACTCGTTTGAAAGCCTTGTTCTTAATCTTCAACATCCAACATGGAAAACATTACAGCCAGTTATATTTGTTGTTGTTTACTGAGCTCCAGGTCCGTATTCAGAATTTTTATCTGAATTCTCTAGTTGTTATCATGTGTAGTCCTTAAATCAGACAAAGTACTTATTGTAGGTGATTTTAATATCCCTGTAGACGTTGACAGCAATAGCCTTAGTATTGCTCTACTCACTACTGGATTCAACTGGTTTCAGTCAGAGTGTGCATAAGGCCACTCACTGTTTTAACCACACCCTCGACCTTGCGCTGGCATATGGCATCAAAATTGAAGATTTAATATTATTTCCGCAGAATCAATTATTATCAGACCATTCTTTAATAACTTGAATTCTTACTACCCGACTATACGAAATTAGATAAAAGCTTCTACACTAGATGTCTATCTGACAGTGCTATAGCTAAATTTAAGGAAGATTTTCCCACAGCATTTAATTCAATGCCGTTCCTTAATATAACAGAGGAATCTTATGTTAATTTTAGTCCCTCCCAAATTGATAATTTTGTAGACGGTGTGACGGCCTCGCTACGGACTACTTTAGACTCCTCTCAAAAAGAAGATGATGAAGCAAAGGAAACTAGCACCTTGGTATAACTCCCAAACTCGCAAATTAAAACAAACCTCCCGAAAACTTGAATCTCTCCAAGATCCTTGAAAAGGTAGTCGCTAATCAGTTATGTGACTTTCTACATAGCAATAGTTTATTTGAGGACTTTTAGTCAGGATTTAGAAAGCATCATAGCACAGAGACGGCACTGGTGAAAATTACTAACAACTTTCAGAATCAGAATCAGAATCAGAAATACTTTAATAATCCCAGGGGGAAATTATTTTTGTTACCACTCCAGGTATCCAAACAACATATACAAACAACATATATTATCCCGACTATTTACATATATAATAAAAACAAAATACAGTAATAATAAATAAAATATGAAATATGAAATGTACAGTGTTAATGTGCAAATAGTGCAATAAAAGAGAGATGATTGTCTATGTTGAGATAAAAAGAGAGATATGATTATAGTGCCATAGAAAATAGAGCTGATTGTCTATATTTGAGATGAGATGATTTACAGAGAGGGGGTGTGTGACTCTCTGAGGGAGGCGTTGTAAAGTCTAATGACCACAGGCAGGAAAGATTTCCTGTGGCGCTCTGTGGTGCATCTGGGTGAGAGGAGTCTTCTGCTGAAGGTGCTCCTCTGCTGGGCCAGTAGTCGTAGAGAGGGTGTGAGACGTTATCCAAGATGGACTGAAGCCTGGACAGCATCCTCCTCTCAGCCACGGTCGTCAGTGTGTCCAGCTCCTCCCCCACGACATCACCAGCCCTCCTGATCAGTTTGTTCAGTCTGTTGGTGTCTGCGACCTTCATCCCACTGCCCCAGCATGTGACAGCGAAGAAGATAGCACTGGCCACAACAGACTGATAGAACATCCTCCGCATCGTCCGGCAGATGTTAAAGGACCTCAGCCTCCTCAGGAAAAAGAGTAGACTTTGGCCCTTTTTGTAGACAGCCTCGGCGTGTCTAGTCCAGTCCAGCTTGTTGTTTAAGTACACCCCCAGGTACTTGTACTCCTCAACAGTATCCACAGAGACCCCCTGGATGGAAACAGGGGACACAGGTGATTTCGTCCTCCTCAGATCCACTACGAGCTCCTTCGTTTTTGTCACATTGAGCTGCAGATGGTTCCGCTCACTCCGAGTGACAAAGTTGCCCACAACAGTCCTGTATTCATTCTCATCACCCTTTTCTATGCAGCCAACTATTGCTGAGTCATCAGAAAACTTCTGAAGGTGGAAGGACTCAGTGCAATAGTTGAAGTCCGAGGTGAAGAGGAAGGGAGAGAGGACAGTCCCCTGTGGAGCCCCAGTGTTGCTGACCACCCTGTCAGACACACAGTTCTTTAGACGTACATACTGTGGTCTGCCCGTCAGGTAATCAACAATCCAGGACACGATGGGGGCCTCCACCTGCATCGCAGTCATCTTCTCACCCAGTAGAGCCGGACGTATGGTGTTGAAAGCACTGGAGAAGTCAAAGAACATGACTCTCACAGTGCTCGCAGGCTTGTCCAGATGAGTGTAGACTCTGTTCAGCAGGTAGATGATGCTGTCCTCAACTCCCAGGCTGGGCTGGTAGGCGAACTGTAGTGGATCAGTGAAGGGCCTGACCCTAGGCCTTAGCTGCTCCAAGACGAGCCTCTCGAAGGTCTTCATGATGTGGGACGTCAGAGCCACCGGTCTGTAGTCCTGAGGGCCGCTGGGACGCGGCTTCTTTGGCACAGGAACGAGGCAGGACGTCTTCCACAGCACGGGGACCCTCTGGAGGTGCAGGCTCAGACTGAAGACTAGACTTAGTACTCCACACAGCTGGGGGGCACAGGCTTTAAGCACCCTAGGAAATACACCGTCTGGGCCAGCAGCTTTGCCGGAGTGGAGTCTAGTCAGCTGTCTTCTCACCAGGTCAGGCGTGAAGGACACTGTAGAGGTGACCGTAGGGGGAGGGGTGTGGTCCTCAGGTTGTAGGGGACATGGAGTAGAGCAGGGGGGAGGGGTGGAGTAAGAAGGTGTGAGTTGAGATGGTGAGGTGCAGACAAAGGGTCTGTAAGGAGGAGGAGTAGGAGGAGGTAAAGTGGCAGATTTTGTTGGGTAGCCAGCAGCAGAGACTTGTGGGGGATGGGCCGCAGTATCAAACCTATTGAAAAATAGGTTCAGATCATTGGCCCGGTCCACACGTCCCTCCAACCCCATGCCACCAGTCCTCTGGAACCCAGTGATGGTTCTCATGCCGCTCCACACATCCCTCATGTTGTTATGCTGGAGTTTAATCTCCAGCTTTCTCCTGTAACTGTCTTTAGCCTCCCTGATTTTGAGTTTGAGTACCCCCTGCACTCTCCTCACCTCATCACGGTTGCCATCTCTGAACGCCCTCTTCTTTTCGTTCAGGATAGCCTTCATGTCCTTGGTGATCCAGGGTTTATTATTGGCGTAGCAAGTTACAGTCCGAGCAGGGACATTGCAGTCCACACAGAAATTTATGTAGTCTGTGATGCACTCTGTGAGCCCATCAATGTCCTCCCCGTGGGGCTCACAGAGTGCAGGCCAGTCAGTCACTTCAAAGCAGCCCTACAGTGCCTCATAAGCCTCCTCCGACCACCTCCTCACTGTTCTTGTGGTAGTAGGCTTCGTCTTCACCAGAGGCACATAGCAGGGTTTGAGGTGAACCAGGTTGTGATCTGACCTGCCAAGAGGGGGGAGAGAAGAGGAGGTGTATGCTTCCTTAATGTTAGCATACATCAGGTCCAGGGTCCTCTCTTCTCTGGTAGGGCAGCTCACATATTGTTTGAACGTCGGCAGAACTCTATCCATGGTGACGTGGTTAAAGTCTCCCGACATGATGATGAGGGCACTGGGATGTTGAGTCTGTAGATTGGAGATGGTGGTGTGAATGATGCTACAGGCAGATGTTGGGTTTGCAGAGGGAGGGATGTACACGACAACAATGATGACATGTGGGATCTCTCTAGGCAGATGGTATTCTAACTGCTGCTGACAAAGGACTTGTCTCCATACTTGTCTTACTAGATCTTAGTGCTGCATTCAACACTATTGACCATACCATCCTGTTACAGAGACTGGAACATTTAGTTGGCATTAAAGGAATCACACTAAGCTGGTTTAAGTCCTATTTATCTGATCAATCTCAATTTGTTAATGTTAACGAAGATTCAGGCATGCTAAAGTTAGCCATGGCGTTCCACAAGGCTCAGTGCTTGGACCAATTCTATTCTCCTTATATATGCTTCCTCTAGGCAATATTATTAGGAAACACTCAATTAACTTTCACCGTTACTACTACAGTCTAAAACTATAACAGCATAATTAAGGCAAACCTGAGCCAGTTCTATAAGGTTTGGTAGGTGAATCTGACGACTATGAAGAGAAGTAGGTGGGCTGCAACTTCTCACTCCCTAACTATAAGCTTTATCAAAGAGTTGAGTTTTAAGTTTACTCTTAAATATTGTGATGGTGTCTGCCTCCCGAACCCAGACTGGGAGCTGGTTCCACAGGAGAGGAGCCTGATAGCTGAAGGCTCTGGCTCCCATTCTACTTTTAGACACTCTAGGAACCACAAGTAACTCTGCACTCTGGGAGCGCAGTGCTCTAGTGGGACAATAAGGTACTATGATCTCTTCAACAGATGATGGTGTATGACCATTTAGAGCTTTGTAGGTTAGGAGAAAAATTTTAAATTCAATCCTGGATTTTACAGGAAGCCAATGCAGAGAAGCTAATACAGGAGAAATATGACCTCTTTTCTTAGTTCTTGTCAGAACACGCGCTGCATTCTGGATCAGCTGGAGAGTCTTAAGGGACTTATTTGGGCAACCTGATAGTAAGTGTGGTATCTGAACAGGTCATGACTTTGTATGCATTTGTACTGAGGATTTTCTTGTAAGGGATTCCTTTGACCCTTGCCCTACTTTTACTGAGACATCTGGAGGCTGTTAACATGAGCAGAAGAGCCCTTTTGGACAGAAGAGTCCTTATTTGGAGATGAGCCAAAAAAGAAGGTATCATTGGTCAGTTCTGACCCAATCACGTTAGTGTAATGCACAGTATGTATACCATGTGTTAACTGCAGAACTTCAGAGCGACATATTGGAAGAATTGGGTTGGTCGTTCTCCAAACTCTCTGCAGGAGTTTGTTAAAGGGATGCTGAAAACTTGATGTAATAAACCTTTTTTATAATCAAGATCAGTGTCAGCAGAATTCCTCTTCATACAGCATCACAGCATTACTATTGAAAGTCACCACAAATATGGCGACGAGGATGTGCGACGTGTTGCAGGCCTGTTGTCATCGTCTCATCATGGGGCACTGCCGGACTGACTCCCGCTTCATTGACTGGTTTCTGAGGTGAGGTTTTTCACAACTTTGAGCGCTGGTCAGTTCGTATGTGTGTCTCTGTGTGGGCGTTGTGGGGTTGCACCGTGTCGAACCTGTGTGTGCTGTGCTGTGATTGCTGTATGGTGGAGGTTCTGTTCTAAATTTGTTTGCGTTGTAATCACCGCAAACAGGGGGGAGTATGAGCATAGTAAGGGAAGATAGAGAAAGAAGAGGAAATAAGAGGAAATAAAAGAAATAAAAACAATAAAAGGAAAATAAAGCAAAGGCTTAATATAAAGCGAAGGCTTAATATAAAGCGAAGGCTTATGATAAAGCAAAGGCTTAATATAAAGCAAAGGCTTAATATAAAGCGATGGCTTAAGGAAGAAAAAGGAAGAAGAGGATAAGAGGAAAAAGAAAAACTGATTATTTAGGACGCCGCTTATGAGGAATAACGCCCTCAAAGAAACGGACGTTGGTGTGTCAGATGGGCCTTCTAGATGGGCCGAGTAAATCCTGGAAATTCATTAGGTGCGATTTTGAGGTCCACATTGGAGCTAGGAAGTTCCAGGACATTAGGTGCGCTTTCGAGGACGCGTTAGGAGCTAGGAAGTTCCAGGACGCGTTAGGAGCTAGGAAGTTCCAGGACGCGTTAGGAGCTAGGAAGTTCCAGGACGCGTCAGGAGCTAGGAAGTTCCAGGACATTGAGAGTTTGTAGAATATAAAATTCAGTGTAGGCTCACACTCGATTCATGGTTGACGAATTATGTTCGAAGCAGCCTTCCATTGATATCTACTACTCAGGTAACAGAAAGCGAGCACAAAAAATGATACAGGAAAGAAGGAAAAGGAGCGGCGGAGAAGCGGGCCTTTAGGGAAAATAGTATGAATGAAGGATCCAGAGAGAGTGTGTGCGTGGAGAGTGGTGTTTCTGCTGTGTGTGGCTGTGCATGCGTGATTTGTCATAAGGATATCCTATGTTAGATATATATATGTTTTGGTTGAGAACAGGAGTCTTAGTTATCTGTGAGGAAAGATATTCTGTTCATTATGGCTAAAACTATGAGTCTCTGTTTGAAGAGAACGTTTAAAAAAAAAAAAGTGTTAAACTGATATGAGCCTCTTAGGAAGGACTTTGTTTAAAAAGGTATGAGTCTTCTTTAGAGGAGAACGTTTTCAAAATTGCTAACAACCTATGAGCTTCCTTTGGAGGACGTGAGAATAGATTAGGCTATAGTAAGAATAAGAAGTTTCAAAACCAGGGTTTGTGTTGCATGTTTTGTGTGAGTTTGTGCGTCTTGTCTCGTGCTGCTGTTTTACTGAGTTGTGGGTGCGATCTGCGATCTGCGCATGTCCAAGAATTCTAGGAATTCAAGTTTTCACAAAAAGTTTTAGCCACTCCCTGTCTGCACTGGGGTGCTGCAGCCTGTAGATCTGTGCTGTGAAGATGAGAAAGGGGGAGACTTGTCTTGCAGAGGTGCAGCTTGAGATGAGTGTGAGGTGCTGTAATTGCTTTGAGCTGCAGCTCCGCACAGGAGTTTAGGTTTTTTACGCCTCTGTCTGCACTGGGGGCTGTTAGCTGCAGAGGCAGAGAAGATTAGAAGGAGAAGGTGGAGTTTTTGAGTGTAGCCCAGAAAATCTTTGGTTACAGTTGTTTGACTATGTAACTATTGGACTGAAATTCATTACATTTATAAATGAGAGTTATGTTGACCGATAAAAAAGAAAATGTTATTATCTTGAAAGTAAATACAAGTATGTTTAAAAAAAATAGGGAAAATATATTGTAATTACTCAAATAGTTAACTGTATTTTCAAAAAAAGATGTGGTTAATTGTAGTTGATGATATAAATAATTAATAAATATGCAAGGTTGAATGAGTTTGTATGAAGCAAATATGTTCAACAAGACATTGAATCTTTAATCTTTCATTTATATCTGTACATGAGTACTAAAGAGGTAGTTGGAACTGAGTTTGTCAGTTCCTGAGGAGAATTGGTGTAGTTGCCGAAACCATTAAAGTAAAAGAAAAAGATAAAAGAAGAATAAAATAAAGACAAGAAAAAAAAAGGAAAGGGATTAATAGCTGGCATAAGTGATTTGCTGGAACCCATATCAGTGATTGATCACCCTGGATTAAGAAAAGTCCAGCCTCTGTACCTCTATTGAAAGTAAGAGATGAGAGGACTGATGGATGGGCTTCAGGATTGTCACCTCTGTCATTCTAAAATGTTGGACCACTTGTTTTGAGTGGCGAGACATCTAAAATGATTTTACTTTGAATAAACTAAATTCAAAATTTGATAATTTTATAAGGTTTTTGACTTTGCTAAGGTTCCCCACTGTCACATGAGGTCACGGTATTGTGCCAAGGAAATGAGTGACATTTGTGAAGGTGGAAAACAGAACGAATGAATCTGATTCCTGTGAAGAAACAGTGAGTTAATCCAATCCTAATGAAACATTAGACTGAGTTAATTCATATACTTTGTATATTAAATGGGTAACAATTATTACAAAAGATAGTCAGGAAAGTTGAGAGAAGAAGATGGTAAGTGTATGCGGTAGAAAGGGAAAAGAAAGTTTTATGAGACAATGGGAAGAAAAAAGGGTATGACTTTAAGGGAAGTTAAGGGTACAAGAGTGTACTAAGTTGGTTAAAGACAGAAAGAGAGTGTTGTGAAAGTGACAGAAAGACAGAAAGAGATGAATGATAAAGAAAGAGATAAATGTACTTTTGAATTAGGATAATGGAGTTCATATTAATATTGTTGTTACAGAGACAACTGTAACATTTGGATTACAATCTAAAGGAGGGTAAACGTCTAGATGAGAATAGTAAAAAACTGCTATATCACAAGCACCGAAACTTAGGAGAAAGAGATACATTATGTAATTTTCAGGAATGACTAATGGTCATTTACAAGACGAATTGCTTTTAGATATTATTGTGATCGGATATATCATAAATAAATAAAAAAATGAATTAGGATTTGTGCAGAACAAACATATGTTTCTAGTTGAAATGATCAGCTGCTTAAATACTTAGTGGATTGATAGAACTACTGTGATCATTTCCAGTTTTCTGTGTTGTTACTTTTAGTACTTGAAGTATATATTTTATGATACTTTTCTTACTTAGGTAATATTAATTTGATAGTAACATTTTTGAATTAATGATGTTATAGGTTAGAATCAAGAAAACTAAAATGAGTATGATCAAAGAGAAGTAATGCTTCTTGGAGGTGTTGTGTTTTGTGTTTATTTAGTGTGCCTCGGTGGATGTCAGAGCAGACCTGTCTCACTCTCCCTACAAGCTGCGAGACCGGTGATGGACAGTACCAGATCCTGAACAACATCAGTTCAAACCAACAGACATAGCATTCAGCGTTCCATTCTGTAGGCAACTTTGGCCCCATCCCCCACATACTTGCACCAGAAAGCATTTGGAGCTGGAGCAGCAGAGAAGGAGGGGCGACAGATTTACAACTGCCCATGATTGAGTGTTTGAAGTGGACACCCAGATGGTTTTTAGGGCATGATCAGAGACTGACATTAAGAAGCAACGTTACACATGTCTACAAAGTACTTTGGTGAAACATTCACAGATGAACTAATAATTGAGAGAGAACAAGCAGAAACGACCATAAAGATGAATCCAAGCTCCAAAAGTAAAAAGAAAACAAAACGTCTGGAAACTAAGAGCAGACTGAGGTTTAGAAAGACGAAGGATGATGACGATGAGGATGATCAGAGTGGATCAGAAGAGATCATGGGAGGATATGACCCTGCAATCAGACGAGTGCTGGCTAGAGCAGAAAAGAGAGGTGATGAAAAATGGAAGAGACAGAAAGATACAAGAGATCAGACCTCTGATAAGAGCGAAGATGGAGACAGCGATGAAGATTTGGAGAGTAGAGGAGCTACAGGATTTCATCCTGCAGCGATTAGCATAGAAGAGATTGAAAGAGACATGGAGCGATGCGTGTCATACTTTGAGAAGCTGAAGATACAGAGGGACAAATTGCTGAAAAAAGGATCCCAGAAAGTGGAGAAGAAATATACATTGCGCTCAAGAAAAGGAAAAGCAAGTGGGAAGATGCTTCCAGTGATTATTCAAGGACAGAATTTGGAGTATAAACCTTTACAGAACGCAGAGATGTCAGATATTCTTGATAAGTTGCCTACTCTTCAAGAGGGAGCACATCCTTGGATTGCAAAGTTGGAAGAAATGTCGACAGGGACACAGTATGCCATCGGAGATATTAAGAGACTTTTGACTAATCTCATTGGGATTCCGGCTATAGAAGAAATTCTACAGAAAGCTGGACTTAATCGATGTATGGGGACTTCTGTATATGATCCTGAGTTGTTGGCTGCAAGTAGAGGTCGACTGTGGAGAGCGCTGAGAGATGAGTTTCCGACAAATGTGGATCCAAACAACATTTTGATTGAACCATTGGCACAAGAAGAAAACCCGAGAGCCTATGTGTCGAGAGTTTATCAGGTGTGGAGGAATGTTACAGGAAATGATCCAGATGCAAGTCAACTGGAAAAGTCAGTTTTGCGAACCAAGTTACAGAAGGGACTGCCCCTACCAGTAAGGAGTAAACTGGCAGAAGTGATTGGACTTGGAACCATGGAAAAAACTGTCTATACAAATCATATAGTCCATCAAGTGGAGCTATATAGAAATGAGCAGAAAGAACAAGACCAAGAAACTCCCAGAAAACTCAATGAAATACAACTGGTGGAGAATAAGAAGAAGGAGAAAAAGCAAGCTTTGCCTATGCAAAATCAGTGTTCACCAAATCAACAACGTCCACTAGTGATTCCAGTTGTTTTATATCCACAGCCAGTTTTTGGACAGATACAGAACTGGAGAGGAAGAGGAAGAAGATATGATCCGTATTTTCAGCCTTCTTCAGAGTGTTTTAATTGTGGACAGGATGGACACTTTGCCCGTGATTGCAATAGACCAGGAGGAAACTACAGAGGAAACTACAGAGGCGAATACAGGTGCCAAAGGTCATCTGGAGGACTGGTGAACCCTTATACGAGCCTGGAGCCAGGATTCTAGAGATGCCCAGAAGACCTGAAAGGGGGGTGTCATCAGGGCTGTAAAGAGATCTAACAATTGAGCACAAGTTGGTACAGATCTCCATAGAAGAGCGTTGATGTCAGCAGACCAGAGAAGGAGGGAGTGAGAGAGACTGGATTTGCTCTGACGCATCGACGCATTGACGCATTGACGCATTGACACATGAAAAGGAGGTAATGTACCGACAAACACACATTTTGAAAAAACACATACTCTAAACAAGTAATTATTTCTACTTTAAAATAGAGTTACTCCTATGTGAATACACCTATATGAAGGGTTGAGACATGCATCTAAATTAAGCAACTTGGTATGAAAACCTTAAATTTTGTCAGTACCTGGTGATATATATTCTGTTAAATTTGTAATGACTTTCCTGTGACAGCTTCTAACAAGACTAGTGACAAATATGTTACTTCAGGTGGTGTGTCAGGAAATGTTAAAGAAACATTTCACTGCTTTATTTTTGTGCTCTAATGACTTTGACTCTAATGACAACTTTTGAACAGGCTTCTATTATTTGAGTGCTGCCTAGATCATTTATTGGGAAGTGATCTCATGTACAAATTTGAATTGGATTGATGTAAAGTTGTTACAAACAGCAGATTGAGAGTGCTGTTCTCAGAATTTTGTTTAAAAAAAAAGCTTAGAACAATTGTGTGACTATTAGTAAAAATAGCCTGATATTAACATCAGTAAACTGCTCTTGGATGTAGTTTGTTAACACACTTTTATCTTTAACAACAAAGAAAGGCAAGGTGTATTACAAGTGCCATTATGACCATATGGAGTGCATTAAAAAGTGGTGATGGTAATGGGGAAAAACAACAAAAAAAAAATAAGAAAAGCTGTAATCAGAGATATATTTTAGTCAAATGCAAAGTTTTTTGCATTGGTTAATTTGTTGTTTACAGTGTACTAGTCATCTGTTCGTGTCATTCTCTCTAAGTACAGATTCGCGAACGAAAATCAGTTATTATAGCCCAATGATGGATCAGCATCTTTTGTCATTTATATAGAGGTCTAGAAATCTGATTTGAATTTCACTATTCTGCATAAGTTGCAGTGGTGTTATTGAAGTCTGTAAATGTTAAAGGGTAAAATAATTTACAAAGACTCTAGATTGAAGCTGTGCAAATCATTGAATCTTGATAGTGATTACAATTTTGGTTTATTAATTACAGGAACAACTTAATGGAGAGGAACGATTGTTTTGCACAATTACATTTGCAAGTAGACTTGGATTGTCTTGTGTTCAGAATGAAAATGTAAAAGATGTTAAATGTGAAGAGTTTAGGATAATTTTCACAGTTCAATATGTTTACACCGATATGTTGAGATGTTAGTTTAAGTATCAGTTTAAATTTCAATGAGTGCTTGCATTGGGCAATTGAGAATTCAGTATTGGCTAACATATGCATGGTTCTAATTTTATTATGTGGCAAAGTGGCTGCATTGCTTTATGCTAGTATGCTACTTTTCAGCCTTTGTTCAGTTCATACAGGAATGTCAAATAAATTGGGTTGGAAAAGGGGATGTTGAACATAAGGAGATTTATTACACCTACTATTTGGTAAACAAACAGTGAAGAGAGACTTTTGTGTGGTACTTTGTAGAAAACGAGTAATTACATGCTACAAAATGATTGGCTTTTAAAATAAATTTGGTCTTCTCAATCACCAATTGGCTACATCCATACGTGTTAAAGAAGGGATGTTTATGATCTGGTCGATTTGTTTGATTTAATTTGTTAAAGGTGCACAATCTGTTTGAAGAATCAGGTTGGGAGGAAAATGTTTCATTATGGTTAAAGCAAAGTTAGGAGATTAGGTTCAACTTCGATGTTAATGTCCTAGGTGATAGTAGTCCTTCTGTGTGGAAAGACATTCAGCATAGAAAATAGCCATAAAAGGATTTGAGGTGTCTTTCAATCAGAGGAAGTATTTTTATACTTAATGAAAGAAAGTGGGTAAATGTTAGTTAAGAGGATTTAGGGAATATACATATAGTTTTCTTGGTTCATATTTGCAGTACATGCCAGAGCACTGTAATGAAAAAAATTACCTTTGACAATGAAATGAATTATATTCTTTTAAATTTTTGTCTAAATTTAGAAGAAACAGCTGAAATCATATAAAACCTTGAGGAGACAGAAGTGTTGTTACTTAGGGCCTCCTTCAGCCTTCTGTTTTGTGACTTTAGGAGATAAAGTCGGATTGGTAATCGTAAACAGTGTGAACTGTGTCGCGGGACAGGCAGTCTTCCTGTCTCTGGCAGCTGAGATTAACAGGTGTAGTGTTTTCTTTTAAAACAGGAGTAGAAGTCACGGTTGTAAAGAACATTTTAAGCTGTTTATGATATTTTAACTGATGGTTCTTGTTAAAAGTAAGAAATTTGAGAATACTATGATCTCATCTACTGAAGACCCTTTAAGTGTGAGGATTACCAAGGATTTATTTATTAAGACTCAGACGAATAGCATGACAATTGACTATGATACTTTTGATAATAGTTGGACATAAACTGAGAAGACTGAAGATTAAAGGTGATTGCAGTCTTTATGTGTATAATTCCCAGCAGGAGGACCAAGGGGAATATGTGTGTACTTATTCAGAGCCGGAGTTTCAAATTGTTCCGTTTCAAAATCATTGGATAGCAGGTCATGTGACTCGTAAAGTGACGCTTATGAGGAAAGATTTAGAGCATGATGAAGTTCCTACAGTCACAAAGGAGTTCAGGAATAATATACTACAGTAATCACTTCGAGAGTAACTAATACACAGAGGACAATTGTCACTTTGCCCTCAGAAACAATTGAGAGTGTCAATACATCGACTGAAGCAGCGACACCGAGTACGACTTTTCCTCTTTACCGGTTGTTGGGATGTTTAGTGTCTTCTTATTAATCAAAGGGGGGAAATGGAATGTGATTCATGTTATACAATTTTTGATACTTGATTCATATTTTTATTTTTAAGTGATGTTTTAATTTTCATGTGTAGTTTTGAAAAAAGATACTGGTCAGTGTTTTCTTTTCTTCCAGAACATATGGGGGAATGTGCAGAAGGGGTTCAGATACAAATATGGACCAAACATGGACAATATGAATGGACTGAGAACTCTGAACTAGGATGGTGTGGAAGTGTTCAGGTTTCATCACACCAATACTGCATTGATAATCAACACTGCTGAGAAGCTGCGGTGTAGTGGACTACATTCCTGTGTTTGTCTGATATATATACATGTTTGCATGACATACTTTGTATCATATTCTTGCATTAATTGTTTGAAGAATGATGTTTTCTGTCATGGAGTGAATATATGGGGACCTCAGATGTTTTTTCTTTTATTTTGACGGTTAGGGAAATGGTGTCTAGGCAGGGAGAAGAAAGTCCTTTTTCAGCTCCGAAGGGTTGACCTGCCTGAATTTGGACATTTTTGATTTTATTTCACTTTCAGAGGTTTTCACATGTATTTGCTCAAACCATAGCTCTACAATAAATTGATAAAGATTTATTTTCTAATTGATCTGGAGTACTGAGGTGGTCGCCTAGGGCGGAGGGGCCGTGAGAGAATTTTCCTATCGTGAATGATTGATGGTAAATTTTGAAAGAAAGCTGCCAGATGGGTTTTTCGCTCTCACACTCCATAAATTGAATCCTGATATACTGTATATCTATTTGTGTATACCCCAAAAGGTTATGCTATAAGGAACCTGATGTAATGAGAGGTGCTAATTTGTGGTAATCCTATTCTTTTAGTTTCCGAGACTTTATTAAGTCTCGAAGGGGGGAATGTGGTATCTGAACAGGTCATGACTTTGTATACATTTGTACTGAGGATTTTCTTGTAAGGGATTCCTTTGACCCTTGCCCTACTTTTACTGAGACATCTGGAGGCTGTTAACATGAGCAGAAGAGCCCTTTTGGACAGAAGAGTCCTTATTTGGAGATGAGCCAAAAAAGAAGGTATCATTGGTCAGTTCTGACCCAATCACGTTAGTGTAATGCACAGTATGTATACCATGTGTTAACTGCAGAACTTCAGAGCGACATATTGGAAGAATTGGGTTGGTCGTTCTCCAAACTCTCTGCAGGAGTTTGTTAAAGGGATGCTGAAAACTTGATGTAATAAACCTTTTTTATAATCAAGATCAGTGTCAGCAGAATTCCTCTTCATACAGCATCACAGCATTACTATTGAAAGTCACCACATAAGGAATTACAGTAGTCCAGCCTGGAAGTAACTCATGCATGGACTAGTTTTTCAGCATCGTTTTGAGACAGGATGTGCCTAATTTTGGCAATGTTACGAAGGTGAAAAAAGGCTGTTCTTGAGGTTTGTTTTAAGTGGGCGTTAAAGGATATATCCTGATCAAAAATAACTCCTAGATTTCTGACAGTAGTGCTGGAGGCCAGGGCAATACCATCCAGAGTAGCTATATCTTTGGATAATGAGGTTCAGAGGTGTTAGGGCCCAGCACACTAACTTCAGTTTGTCTGTGTTTAACATCAGAAAATTGTAGGTCATCCATGATTTTATATCTTTAATGCATGCTTGAAGTTTAGCTAACTGACTGGTTTCGTCTGGCTTAATTGATAAGTATAATTGGGTGTGTAGGAAGCATATATAAGGTGAATAGAATTGGTCCAAGCACTGAGCCTTGTGGAACGCCATAGCTAACTTTAGCGTACCCGGATTCATACGGAGGATTCATCGTTAACATTGACAAATTGAGATCGATCAGATAAATAGGATTTAAACCAGCTTATTGCGATTCCTTTAATGCCAACTAAATGTTCCAGTCTCTGTAACAGGATGGTATGGTCAGTAGTGTTGATTGCAGCACTAATATCTAATAAGACAAGTATGGAGACAAGTCCTTTGACTGAAGCAGTTAGAAGGTCGTTTCGTAATTTTCACCAGTGCCGTCTCTGTGCTATGGTGCTTTCTAAATCCTGACTGAAAGTCCTCAAATAAACTATTGTTATGTAGAAAATCACACAACTGATTAGCGACTACCTTCTCAAGGATCTTGGAGAGAAAGAGAAGGTTAGATATATGTATATAATTGGCTAAGCCCTCAGGATCGAGGGTGGGTTTTTTCAGAAGAGATTTTATCACAGCTACTTTAAATGACTGGTACATAACCTGTTAATAAAGACATATTGATCATATCTAGTAATGAAGTGTTACCCGTGGTTAACACTTCATTACTAGATATGATAGCCTCAATGGGATGGGGTCTAAGAGACAGGTAGATGGCTTAGCTGAAGATACCTTTAACATTAATTGTTGAAGGTCTATAGGATAAAAGCAGTCTAAGTATATGTCAGGTCTTGTCGTTCTTTCTAGCGGTCCTGCATATAAAGGTGAACCGTTAGGAGTTAAGGGCAAGAAGTGATGAATTTTATCTCTAATTGTTATGATTTTATCATTAAAGAAGCTCATGAAGTCGTCATTACTGAGAGCTATAGGAATAGATGGCTCAGTAGAGCTGTGACTATCTGTCAGCCTGGCTACAGTGCTGAAAAGAAACCTTGGGTTGTTCTTATTTTCTTCTATTAATGATGAGTAATAGTCTGATCTGGCATTTCTGAGGGCCCTCCTATAGGTTTTTAAACTGTCTTGCCAATCTAAACGAGATTCTTCCAGTTTGGTGGAACGCCATTTAGTTTCAAGTTTTCATGAGATTTGTTTTAATTTGCGAGTTTGGGAGTTATAACAAGGTGCTAGTTTCCTTTGCTTCATCATCTTCTTTTTGAGGGTAACACCAGAGTCTAAAGTCCGAGTTCGTAGCAACGTCTACAAAATTATCAATTTGGGAGGGACTAAAGTTAACATAAGAGTCCTCTGTTATATTAAGGCACGACATTGAATTAAATGCTGTGGGAAAATCTTCCTTAAATTTAGCTATAGCACTGTCAGATAGACATCTAGTGTAGAAGCTTTTATCTAATTTCGTATAGTCGGGTAGTAAGAATTCAAGTTATTAAAGAATGGTCTAATAATAATGGATTCTGCAGAAATACTATTCAATCTTCAGTTTCGATGCCATATGCCAGCAGAAGGTCGAGGGTGTGGTTAAAACAGTGAGCGGCCTTATGCACACTCTTACTGAAACCAATTGAATCTAGTAGGGAGTTGAAAGCAATACTAAGGCTATTGCTGTCAACGTCCACATGGATATTAAAATCACCTACAATAAGTACGTTGTCTGATTTAAGGACTACACATGATAAAAAATTCAGAATACGGACCTGGAGCTCGGTAAACAATAAATATAATTGGCTGTAATGTTTTCCATGTTGGATGTTGAAGATTAAGAACAACTATTGAGTTATAATTTAGCTTAGGTTTAGGATTAATTAACAGGCTTGAATCAAAGATGGCTGCAACTCCCCCTCCTCGGCCTAAGCCTCGAGGAATTTGAGTATTATTATGACTGGGAGGAGTGGCTTTATTTAGACTAACATATTCTTCATGGCACAGCCATGTTTCGGTAAGACAGAATAGATCAATTTGATTATATGATATCAAATAATTTACTAGTACTGCTTTAGAAGACAGAGATCTAATATTTAATAGTCCACATCTAATTTTCCTATTCTGTTCTATCATTGCAGTGGTTGTTTTAATTCCAATTAGATTCTTAAGTATAGCTCCTTTTGTTTACCTTTGATTTAACTGATCTGAGACGGGGGGACAGACACCGTGGTTATGGGACTATGAGTGGGCAACTGCTCCAACGAGACCACAGAGTAGCACGTATCCCTGCACCTCTGATTACTGATTTCAACCTTGGGTTGTCATGGTAGATGACCGATAATAGACTCAGTCAGATTTCTTGATATGAGAGCGGCTCCGTCCAAAAACTAAATTACTTTCATCAGATCTAATAAATGTAGTGTTTTCTGCAGTAGCTTTTTCAACGTTTTAGACATGTATGGTAATAATAATGGTCCTAAATTATGTAAAATTGCTGTTTTCTTTTTCTTTTAAAAGGACTCCTAAACCCCCCGCCAAATTAGTGCACAGACACAGAGTGGTACTTATTGTGCAAAGGAATTCAAATTATAGCTGTTGAATGATATTATATCATGGCTAAGAACCTAATAGAAATTAGATTGCTTGATTTGAGTTCCCCGTTGTATAAACTAGAGTAGCTCAAACAGTAGTTCCCATCATCAGCACAATAACACACATGTTGTTACGATCCGCCTGAGCCGTTGAGGTCAGCAGGTCGATGCAGGAGATGGATCTGACAGTTATAAACCAGCTGCATTCAGTCGGTAATATTGACATTAATGAATGACGACAAAGTCTGGTGGGTTACATGTCTTTATTTTTGGTTTAAGTATTAAGTATTTTGAAAATCAGACAATGAAAAACGACAAGATCACTTTTTCTGTCATTATCATATGAAATCAGAACAGTAACACATTATGTCCACAGGATCAGGCTGCACCACGACTCCATCAAGGCTCCGTCGTCCTTTCAATGTCCATTGGAAGTTTTCAGTGGACTGTCTGTATATCACACATTTAAAATATATAGTTCAGAGTTTTACACACTGTTCTTGGTTTACATGCACATTGAATGCAAGTTTGCAGCTTATTTAGATATAGAAACAGATGCTTTGTGGCTGTACTTGAATGTGACAGCTCTTTAACTTTCTCTGTAATCAATCATTTTAAATATATAAAAAACTATATAATTATATTTAAAAGTGTATTATTCCCGGAGTCTGAGGTCATCAGGTCAGATGTTGTTAGTGGTCCACCACACTTAATTTAAAACCAGGTGGGATCGATCTTTTTAATCAGTGGCAACCAGGATGTGGACCGCACTGCCGCTCTCTTTGCGTTCTTCAAACTCTGTTGATTCTTTTAAAAAGCATTTGAAGACTTGGCTATTCAAACAGCCTTTTAGTTAGACAAGGGCTTTCATGGCTGTCTGATTTTATGTACCTATGTTTTGCTTTGTATTCTTATGTCTACTATTTATTATATTCCAATTTTATCTGTGTAAAGTGCTATACAAACAAACTTTACTTACTTATTAGATCTCTGTCATCTGGATTATGACGTGCTGATCAGCTAACACAATATGATTATTGACTGAAAGGCTCATCACGGTTTATTTGATCAAACACCAAAAAGATGTAATCCTGGCTAACTTTTAAAAATCCAAACTGCACAGAATTCTTTTCTCCCTCTCTAACAAATCATGTTTGCCTGAGCATCAGACAATGATTTGCCATACACGCTAATTAAATAACAGCCAAAGGGACATTGTCGAAATTTGGCGCACTTTGGCTCAAACCGTGAAACTGAAATATAATTGTATTAAGAGGTTATATCAGAATAGGTTTACATGGTTTAATTTAAAAAAACACCATATTTTTGTTGTACTAAACATTGCTACAGATCCTCTTTTCTCCCTGTGTGTTGAGCTCTCTGTTTTAGCTACAGAGTGATGCATCACACTTCTGTCCCCTTTGTTTGGAGGAGCACATGCGTAGTACCTAGGTAAGTACTGCTAGCCAGTCAGAAGCAGAGTATGAGGGCGTGCCCTGACAGTACCTAGGTAAGTACTAAGCCAGTCAGAAGCAGAGTATGAGGGCATGACCTGACAGTACCTAGGTAAGGACTACTAGCCAGTCAGAAGCAGAGTATGAGAGCGTACCCTGACAGTACCTAGGTAAGGACTACTAGCTAGTCAGAAGCAGAGTATGAGGGCAAGCCCTGACAGTACCTAGGTAAGGACTACTAGCCAGTCAGAAGCAGAGTATGAGGACATGACCTGACAGTACCTAAGTAAGAACTAAGCCAGTCAGAAGCAGAGTATGAGGGCGTGCCCTGACAGTACCTAGGTAAGTACTAAGCTAGTCAGAAGCAGAGTATGAGGGCATGCCCTGACAGTACCTAGGTTAGGACTACTAGCCAGTCAGAAGCAGAGTATGAGGGCATGCCCTGACAGTACCTAGGTAAGGACTACTAGCCAGTCAGAAGCAGAGTATGAGGGCGTGCCCTGACAGTACCTAGGTAAGTACTAAGCCAGTCAGAAGCAGAGTATGAGGGCATGCCCTGACAGTACCTAGGTAAGGACTACTAGCCAGTCAGAAGCAGAGTATGAGGACATGACCTGACAGTACCTAAGTAAGAACTAAGCCAGTCAGAAGCAGAGTATGAGGGCGTGCCCTGACAGTACCTAGGTTAGGACTACTAGTCAGTCAGAAGCAGAGTATGAGGGCATGCCCTGACAGTACCTAGGTTAGGACTACTAGCCAGTCAGAAGCAGAGTATGAGGGCATGCCCTGACAGTACCTAGGTAAGGACTACTAGCCAGTCAGAAGCAGATTATGAGGGTGTGCCCTGACAGTACCTAGGTAAGTACTAAGCCAGTCAGAATCAGAGTATGAGGGCATGCCCTGACAGTACTTAGGTAAGGACTACTAGCCAGTCAGAAGCAGAGTATGAGGGCGTGTCCTGACAGTACCTAGATAAGGACTACTAGCCAGTCAGAAGCAGAGTATGAGAGTGTGCCCTGACAGTACCTAGGTTAGGACTACTAGTCAGTCAGAAGCAGAGTATGAGGGCATGCCCTGACAGTACCTAGGTTAGGACTACTAGCCAGTCAGAAACAGAGTATGAGGGCATGCCCTGACAGTACCTAGGTAAGGACTACTAGCCAGTCAGAAGCAGATTATGAGGGTGTGCCCTGACAGTACCTAGGTAAGTACTAAGCCAGTCAGAATCAGAGTATGAGGGCATGCCCTGACAGTACTTAGGTAAGGACTACTAGCCAGTCAGAAGCAGAGTATGAGGGCGTGTCCTGACAGTACCTAGATAAGGACTACTAGCCAGTCAGAAGCAGAGTATGAGAGTGTGTCCTGACAGTACCTAGGTAAGGACTACTAGCCAGTGAGAAGCAGAGTATAAGGGTGTGCCCTGACAGTACCTAGGTAAGTACTAAGCCAGTCAGAAGCAGAGTATGAGAGCGTGCCCTGACCGTACCTAGGTAAGGACTACTAGCCAGTCAGAAGCAGAGTATGAGGGTGTGCCCTGACAGTACCTAGGTAAGTACTAAGCCAGTCAGAAGCAGAGTATGAGGGCATGCCCTGACAGTACCTAGGTTAGGACTACTAGCCAGTCAGAAGCAGAGTATGAGGGCATGCCCTGACAGCACCTAGGTAAGGACTACTAGCCAGTCAGAAGCAGAGTATGAGGGTGTGAGCTGACAGTACCTAGGTAAGGACTACTAGCCAGCCAGAAGCAGAGTAAAAGGGCGTGAGCTGACAGTACCTAGGTAAGGACTACTAGCCAGTCAGAAGCAGAGTATGAGAGCGTTTCCTGACAGTACCTAGGTAAGGACTACTAGCCAGTCAGAAGCAGAGTATAAGGGTGTGCCCTGACAGTACCTAGGTAACTACTAAGCCAGTCAGAAGCAGAGTATGAGAGCGTGCCCTGACAGTACCTAGGTAAGGACTACCAGCCAGTCAGAAGCAGAGTATGAGGGTGTGCCCTGACAGTACCTAGGTAAGTACTAAGCCAGTCAGAAGCAGAGTATGAGAGCATTCCCTGACAGTACCTAGGTAAGTACTAAGCCAGTCAGAAGCAGAGTATGAGGGCATGCCCTGACAGTACCTAGGTTAGGACTACTAGCCAGTCAGAAGCAGAGTATGAGGGCATGCCCTGACAGTACCTAGGTAAGGACTACTAGCCAGTCAGAAGCAGATTATGAGGGTGTGCCCTGACAGTACCTAGGTAAGTACTAAGCCAGTCAGAATCAGAGTATGAGGGCATGCCCTGACAGTACTTAGGTAAGGACTACTAGCCAGTCAGAAGCAGAGTATGAGGGCGTGTCCTGACAGTACCTAGATAAGGACTACTAGCCAGTCAGAAGCAGAGTATGAGAGTGTGCCCTGACAGTACCTAGGTAAGGACTACTAGCCAGTGAGAAGCAGAGTATAAGGGTGTGCCCTGACAGTACCTAGGTAAGTACTAAGCCAGTCAGAAGCAGAGTATGAGAGCGTGCCCTGACCGTACCTAGGTAAGGACTACTAGCCAGTCAGAAGCAGAGTATGAGGGTGTGCCCTGACAGTACCTAGGTAAGTACTAAGCCAGTCAGAAGCAGAGTATGAGGGCATGCCCTGACAGTACCTAGGTTAGGACTACTAGCCAGTCAGAAGCAGAGTATGAGGGCGTGCCCTGACAGCACCTAGGTAAGGACTACTAGCCAGTCAGAAGCAGAGTATGAGGGTGTGAGCTGACAGTACCTAGGTAAGGACTACTAGCCAGCCAGAAGCAGAGTAAAAGGGCGTGAGCTGACAGTACCTAGGTAAGGACTACTAGCCAGTCAGAAGCAGAGTATGAGAGCGTTTCCTGACAGTACCTAGGTAAGGACTACTAGCCAGTCAGAAGCAGAGTATAAGGGTGTGCCCTGACAGTACCTAGGTAACTACTAAGCCAGTCAGAAGCAGAGTATGAGAGCGTGCCCTGACAGTACCTAGGTAAGGACTACCAGCCAGTCAGAAGCAGAGTATGAGGGTGTGCCCTGACAGTACCTAGGTAAGTACTAAGCCAGTCAGAAGCAGAGTATGAGAGCATTCCCTGACAGTACCTAGGTAAGTACTAAGCCAGTCAGAAGCAGAGTATGAGGGCATGCCCTGACAGTACCTAGGTTAGGACTACTAGCCAGTCAGAAGCAGAGTATGAGGGCGTGCCCTGACAGTACCTAGGTAAGGACTACTAGCCAATCAGAAGCAGAGTATGAGGGCGTGCCCTGACAGTACCTAGGTAAGTACTAAGCCAGTCAGAAGCATAGTATGAGGGCGTGCCCTGACAGTACCTAGGTTAGGACTACTAGGCAATCAGAAGCAGAGTATGAGGGCGTGCCCTGACAGCACCTAGGTAAGGACTACTAGCCAGTCAGAAGCAGAGTATGAGGGTGTGAGCTGACAGTACCTAGGTAAGGACTACTAGCCAGCCAAAAGCAGAGTAAAAGGGCGTGAGCTGACAGTACCTAGGTAAGGACTACTAGCCAGTCAGAAGCAGAGTATGAGAGCATTTCCTGACAGTACCTAGGTAAGTAGTACTAGCCAGTCAGAAGCAGAGTATAAGAGCGTGCCCTGACAGTACCTAGGTAAGTACTAAGCCAGTCAGAAGAGTATGAGGGCGTTCCTTGACAGTACTTAGGTAAGGACTACTAGCCAGTCAGAATCAGAGTATAAGAGCATGCTGTGACAGTACCTAGGTAAGTACTAAACCAATCAGAAGCAGAGTATGAGGGCGTGAGCTGACAGTACCTAGGTAAGGACTACTAGCCAGCCAGAAGCAGAGTAAAAGGGCGTGAGCTGACAGTACCTAGGTAAGGACTACTAGCCAGTCAGAAGCAGAGTATGAGAGCGTTTCCTGACAGTACCTAGGTAAGGACTACTAGCCAGTCAGAAGCAGAGTATGAGAGTGTGCCCTGACAGTACCTAGGTAAAGACTACTAGCCAGTGAGAAGCAGAGTATAAGGGTGTGCCCTGACAGTACCTAGGTAACTACTAAGCCAGTCAGAAGCAGAGTATGAGAGCGTGCCCTGACAGTACCTAGGTAAGGACTACTAGCCAGTCAGAAGCAGAGTATGAGGGTGTGCCCTGACAGTACCTAGGTAAGTACTAAGCCAGTCAGAAGCAGAGTATGAGGGCATGCTCTGACAGTACCTAGGTTAGGACTACTAGCCAGTCAGATGCAGAGTATGAGGGCGTGCCCTGACAGTACCTAGGTAAGGACTACTAGCCAATCAGAAGCAGAGTATGAGGGCATGCCCTGACAGTACCTAGGTAAGGACTACTAGCCAGTCAGAAGCAGAGTATGAGGGCGTGCCCTGACAGTACCTAGGTTAGGACTACTAGCCAATCAGAAGCAGAGTATGAGGTCGTGCCCTGACAGCACCTAGGTAAGGACTACTAGCCAGTCAGAAGCAGAGTATGAGGGCGTGAGCTGACAGTACCTAGGTAAGGACTACTAGCCAGTCAGAAGAAGAGTATGAGGGCGTGAGCTGACAGTACCTAGGTAAGTACTAAGCCAGTCAGAAGCAGAGTATGAGAGCATGCCCTGACAGTACCTAGGTAAGAAATACTAGCCAGTCAGAAGCAGAGTATGAGGGTGTGCCCTGACAGTATCTAGGTAAGTACTAAGCCAGTCAGAAGCATAGTATGAGGGCGTGCCCTGACAGTACCTAGGTTAGGACTACTAGGCAATCAGAAGCAGAGTATGAGGGCGTGCCCTGACAGCACCTAGGTAAGGACTACTAGCCAGTCAGAAGCAGAGTATGAGGGCGTGAGCTGACAGTACCTAGGTAAGGACTACTAGCCAGCCAGAAGCAGAGTAAAAGGGCGTGAGCTGACAGTACCTAGGTAAGGACTACTAGCCAGTCACAAGCAGAGTATGAGAGCATTTCCTGACAGTACCTAGGTAAGTAGTACTAGCCAGTCAGAAGCAGAGTATGAGAGCGTGCCCTGACAGTACCTAGGTAAGTACTAAGCCAGTCAGAAGAGTATGAGGGCGTTCCTTGACAGTACTTAGGTAAGGACTACTAGCCAGTCAGAATCAGAGTATAAGAGCATGCTGTGACAGTACCTAGGTAAGTACTAAACCAATCAGAAGCAGAGTATGAGGGCGTGCCCTGACAGTACCTAGGTAAGGACTACTAGCCAGTCAGAAGCACAGTATGAGGTGGTGCCCTGACACAAAAGACACCTGGAGCCTTAGGGCCTTGGGTTAGCCATGAACGTAATAACACAAATTGTGAGAATTAATCGAATGATTGTTGATTGTGTGTAAATAAAACAGCTTCCACTAACATGATGGTGTATAGCAACATGGATGGATTATCCAAAAGATGTGCCAAAGGGCCAAAGCGCTCAGGGGCCACAACCTATTATTATTGTTATTGACATTTCTTTTTGAACAGTCAAATGTTGGTTTAAAGCTGTAGAAATAACTTTAACTTTGAAGTAGGGATGTCAGTTTTGTTTTTTTGTCCCCAGTTTAGATCTGAGTCCTTTTAATATTGAATATTTGAGTAATAAAAGAGCATCTCTTTCCACATCAACCAGCTGTACGCTTTTCCCACATACCAGTTACATTCAACAAAGCAATTACATGTTTAACAGCTGAATATATAATAATAAAAATAAAACAACGCGTAAGAGTCACATTTTCTTTTGTAATTTCCTCCAATATTTTGCACAGTATTTAGGGTACTGACATTCTGATCACCAGACCGTCCTCACCCAGATTACGACTGTGTAGGTTGATTGTGCAAGCTACTATTTAAAACAAAACAGAAGTAACTAAATATACAAACCGCACCACCATCATTTCCCCCTTTACGGTATTTTCGTTTGTAAGAATTGGTCTGATCAGCTTAAATGAGACAAGAACATGTGTTGCTGCATTTGCATTTTTTTTTGGCATATATTACTATACCTGCCACTGCAGCAAACAGTAGTCCACCCCCTACGGCTCCTAGTGCCGCTCCTATGGTGGACGTTATCTGACCCTCACCAGCAAGATACCCAAACAGACATCCAACACCTATACCAGAAAGAACTGCAGTTCGAATACAAGCTAGTTTGGATTGTCTTCCTCCTTCTGCGGCATTTTGTACCTGTTGTAAGGCAGTTTCAGCCTCTTGGAGCATCTCAGCGGTATAGAAGCTTCCTTCTTCTGCCTGAACCTTATCGTTGATCTTCTTCAGTAGCTCAGTGACCTTTTCAGGACGATTGTCAAGAAGATGGTATCCATAATCACACTTTTTGATAAGCTCGTGGAGATTTTCATTGCAACAAATAAAGTCCTCTATGGTACCTTTCAGCTCTACTCCACGGGTGAACAACACCATAGTGTATTCCATTGTGTTTTTGCCAAAAGTATCGCAGATGATTTTCACCATGTCTTCTACTTTCTTTGTGTATTTATCTCTCACACTCAGCACAATCAGGAAAACATGAGGACCAGGTTTAGCAAGTTTGATGGATTTCTTGATCTTTCTCACAATCTCCTCTTCTGTTTGGTCAGTACTTAACAGACCAGGAGTATCAACAACAACCACATTTTGGTTGTTAATTTTCCTCTTTTCCTTCTGGCACTTCTCTGTGACAGGAGATAGACCGGGCTCTGAGTGGAACAGGTCATCGCCCAGGATGGTGTTTCCTGAAAAACTCTTCCCAACTCTGACCTTTCCAAGCAGGACGATCCTCAGCTCTGGCTTTTCATCTGCTGGAAAATTTTATAGACGTTAGTATCGTAATAATTTCCTCTGTCATGATGTTATGTCAAACACTCAAATCTATGACAATATATGAGATTGTGAGTCAGATGTTGACATTCAGATTGATTCCACTATCATGTCTCTACGGTAAGCCAGTTTTGCAATGGTGAATCATACCCCACCCTACTGTGCCTCTGATAGCTAGTATTGGTTGACTTCATTGGTTAGGTTGGTTACTTTGGTTAGTTTTAGAAGAGGAGTGGGATTGGTTAGTGTTAGAATACCAGGGTAAGCTGATCAAAGGCAGGGTATGTCATGCCTTCGCTATCCTAGTTAAATAAAAGATTGTTTACAGTAAATATGAAGCTGCTGCAAGCTGCCTATTAGAGTAATGTGGGAACCTAACCATGTGGACTTTTTAAACAAAGAAAAAACTCTGCAAACATGCGGCCTCCCCTTTCAAAGGAATTGCAGAGACAGCATGGACAACCAACAGGATCCAAAAAACTCCAGACGTTGAAGGTCTCACCTAAAGTAAGTGTTACTTTTAGGTTTGAATTGTGATCCTGGCTTCCCATTAAATGAGACTCACTACTGTGGCGTCACCCAGCAGATAAAACCAGGGGCAGGTTAACCCACCCTTTCAGTACAACGAAAGGGTGGGTGTACAATCTTACAGCTCATAGCTCTCTATCAAAGAAAGGCTATTGTGCGATATGGACAGAGGGGATGTCAGGCAGGGGGGCTAAAGAAATTGCAAGTGCTCAAAATTATTCTTGACCACCCCGATGCCACGTTGACGGTTTGTTTAAATATCACAACACATGTCCATCATAAGATTAACGGGAACCTGTGGTTAACTGTCTTTTCGGAGTTAAACTCCACAAGCATGTCCTGCGGCTGGCCGGCCGTCACACACACACACACACACACACACACACACACACACACACACACACACACACACACACACACACACACACACACACACACACACACACACGTCCACAGCGCAGCAGGCAGAGGCGGGGGAGAGAGCGATACCCGTTTCTTTTCGGGAGACTTGTTTAAATTATGACAAATAAGCTATATACATTAGATTTAGTATATAGTTCATCTGGAAAACCGTTCGCCACCTCAGGAGGGGGAAGCGGGGAACCATCCAAGCTGTGTACAGTAAGGATGGGACGTTGTTGACCTCAACTGAGGAGGTAATAGGGCGGTGGAAGGAGCACTTTGAGGAACTCCTAAATCCGACTAATACGCCCTCTATGGTAGAGGCAGAGCTGGAGGATGATGGGGGATTGTCGTCAATTTCCCTGGTGGAAGTTGCTGAGGTGGTTAAACAACTCCACAGTGGCAAAGCCCCAGGGATTGATGAGATCCGTCCGGAAATGCTTAAAGCTCTGGGTGTGGAGGGGTTGTCTTGGTTGACACGCCTCTTCAACATTGCGTGGAAGTCTGGGACGGTGCCTAAGGAGTGGCAGACCGGGGTGTTGGTTCCCCTTTTCAAAAAGGGGGACCAGAGGGTGTGTGCCAATTATAGGGGTATCACACTTCTCAGCCCCCCCGGTAAAGTCTACTCCAAGGTGCTGGAAAGGAGGGTTCGGTCGATAGTCGAACCTCAGGTTGAAGAGGAACAATGCGGATTCCGTCCTGGTCGTGGAACAACGGACCAGCTCTTTACTCTCGCAAGGATCCTGGAGGGAGCCTGGGAGTATGCCCAACCGGTCTACATGTGCTTTGTGGATCTGGAGAAGGCGTATGACCGGGTACCCCGGGAGATACTGTGGGAGGTGCTGGGGGAGTATGGGGTGAGGGGGTCCCTTCTCAGGGCCATCCAATCTCTGTACGACCAAAGCGATAGAGCTGTGTCCGGGTTCTCGGCAGTAAGTCGGACTCGTTTCAAGTGAAAGTTGGCCTCCGCCAGGGCTGCGCTTTGTCACCAATTCTGTTTGTAGTATTTATGGACAGGATATCGAGGCGTAGTCGGGGTGGAGGGGGGTTGCAGTTCGTTGGGCTGGGGATCTCATCGCTGCTTTTTGCAGATGATGTGGTCCTGATGGCATCATCGGCCTGTGACCTTCAGCACTCACTGGATCGGTTCGCAGCCGAGTGTGAAGCGGCTGGGATGAGGATCAGCACCTCTAAATCGGAGGCCATGGTTCTCAGCAGGAAACCGATGGAGTGCCTTCTCCAGGAAGGGAATGAGTCCTTACCCCAAGTGAAGGAGTTCAAGTACCTTGGGGTCTTGTTCGCGAGTGAGGGGACAATGGAGCGGGAGATTGGCCGGAGAATAGGCGCAGCGGGTGCGGTATTGCATTCAATTTATCGCACCGTTGTGACGAAAAGAGAGCTGAGCCAGAAGGCAAAGCTCTCAATCTACCGGTCAGTTTTCCTTCCTACCCTCACCTATGGTCATGAAGGCTGGGTCATGACCGAAAGAGCAAGATCCAGGCTACAAGCGGCCGAAATGGGTTTCCTCAGGAGGGTGGCTGGCGTCTCCCTTAGAGATAGGCTCAGTCATCCGTGAGGAGCTCAGAGTAGAGCCGCTGCTCCTTTGCATTGAAAGGAGCCAGTTGAGGTGGTTCGGGCATCTGGTAAGGATGCCCCCTGGGCGCCTCCCTAGGGAGGTGTTCCAGGCACGTCCAGCTGGGAGGAGGCCTCGGGGAAGACCCAGGACTAGGTGGAGGGATTATATCTCCAACCTCGCCTGGGAACGCCTCGGGATCCCCCAGTCGGAGCTGGTTAATGTGGCTCGGGAAAGGGAAGTTTGGGGTCCCCTGCTGGAGCTGCTACCCCCACGACCCGATACCGGATAAGCGGACGAAGATGGATGGATGGATGGATATAGTTCATACTTTTTTTTGGTGTATTTGTTTTCTGATTTTAACGCTATAAAGACCGTTGCCGTGCTTATATCACTCCCTTACCCCTCCTACCAGTCCATATGGCCACTTGGCCAATGCGAATGCGATTGGAAAAAAACAGTTTTGGGGAGAGTAGTTAGTAGATCTGTTTAGAAGTGGACTTTTCCTAGAACTACGTTCCTGTAACTACTTGGTCAGAAAGCGGCTATGGAGTGACAGCTGTGTGCCCCAAAACAGGAACTCCATAATAGCATTTGGTATGGCAGAGTTCTTGACGAGGAATTCTAAGATTCACCAGATTACAATGAAGTACTCTACCCCAGGTCATTCTGCTGTACAAGAGGTAGATAATGTGCACAGTTAAATTGAGAAGGCAATGGCATTATCTGAATTCTACTCTGCCATGTCATTCTTGCGTGTGTTACTCAAAGTAAACAGGAACAACCCATACAGAGTTATACATATGAGAGAATCAGATTTCTATGACTTTCACTCATGTTCCAAATTGTTTAAGTACAAACAGGTGCCATTTTCTGCAGTGTGTCAGCTCATATTTGATCAGTGCCCATATACACTTCACTACAAAACATCACATGCACAGGCTTTAGAGGTAGCAGGAGACCTTAGAGGACCAAGTAAAACCAGGACAAACTTGGCGCCTACATACACCCTACCCAAGCCAAGGATGCTTCCGTCTCAGAGGCCAAGATGAATGATATAGAGTCGATGTTTAGATTCATGCCACTTGCAGATAAATAGTATTACCGTGCTATGATAAAGAAATGAGCAAAATCAGTAGGCCTACACAGAATAACTGCTTGCTATGTACAGTGAGGAAAATAAGTATTTGAACACCCTGCTATTTTGCAAGTTCTCCCACTTGGAAATCATGGAGGGGTCTGAAATTGTCATCGTAGGTGCATGTCCACTGTGAGAGACATAATCTAAAAACAAAAATCCAGAAATCACAATGTATGATTTTTTAACTATTTATTTGTATGATACAGCTGCAAATAAGTATTTGAACACCTGTCTATCAGCTAGAATTCTGACCCTCAAAGACCTGTTAGTCTGCCTTTAAAATGTCCACCTCCACTCCATTTATTATCCTAAATTAGATGCACCTGATTGAGGTCGTTAGCTGCATAAAGACACCTGTCCACCCCATACAATCAGTAAGAATCCAACTACTAACATGGCCAAGACCAAAGAGCTGTCCAAAGACACTAGAGTCAAAATTGTACACCTCCACAAGGCTGGAAAGGGCTACGGGGAAATTGCCAAGCAGCTTGGTGAAAAAAGGTCCACTGTTGGAGCAATCATTAGAAAATGGAAGAAGCTAAACATGACTGTCAATCTCCCTAATATAATATAATATAATATAATATAATAATATAATAATTCCACTAACCGTGTTTGGAGGAAGAAGAATGATGAGTACCATCCCAAGAACACCATCCCTACTGTGAAGCATGGGGGTGGTAGCATCATGCTTTGGGGGTGTTTTTCTGCACATGGGACAGGGCGACTGCACTGTATTAAGGAGAGGATGACCGGGGCCATGTATTGCGAGATTTTGGGGAACAACCTCCTTCCCTCAGTTAGAGCATTGAAGATGGGTCGAGGCTGGGTCTTCCAACATGACAATGACCCGAAGCACACAGCCAGGATAACCAAGGAGTGGCTCTGTAAGAAGCATATCAAGGTTCTGGCGTGGCCTAGCCAGTCTCCAGACCTGAACCCAATAGAGAATCTTTGGAGGGAGCTCAAACTCCGTGTTTCTCAGCGACAGCCCAGAAACCTGACTGATCTAGAGAAGATCTGTGTGGAGGAGTGGGCCAAACTCCCTCCTGCAGTGTGTGCAAACCTGGTGAAAAACTACAGGAAACGTTTGACCTCTGTAATTGCAAACAAAGGCTACTGTACCAAATATTAACATTGATTTTCTCAGGTGTTCAAATACTTATTTGCAGCTGTATCATACAAATAAATAGTTAAAAAATCATACATTGTGATTTCTGGATTTATTTTTTTAGATTATGTCTCTCACAGTGGACATGCACCTACAATGACAATTTCAGACCCCTCCATGATTTCCAAGTGGGAGAACCTGCAAAATAGCAGGGTGTTCAAATACTTATTTTCCTCACTGTATGTATGTGTGCAAGTTTTACAGAGTTGGTGAGTTGGAAATCAAACAGACTATTGCATTGATATGTTGAAGAAATAATTGTTGAATAGGCCTTAATGTTAAGATTGCCAACATGAGCTAGTTGTGTGATGATGAATAAGTGAATAGTATGTGATGTAAGTATGTGATGTATGTGAATAGTAAGTGATACTTTGTATATTTTATTGCATTAAATGATTTTCATTGCAAGTAAAAGCATGTCAAATGAGCTCAATTTTAAGTAACCAGTCTTGGGTTTGAAATACCTTGTTCATAAGCAAATATATATATATATATATATATATATATATATATATATATATATATATATATATATATATATATATATATATATATATATAAGTAAATTTGTTCCTTTTTCTGTTTTTGAAGATATAACCTTATAATTCCAAGGCAGCTGTTAGTTTTTAGAACTATAAGGTGCTATCTACAATTAACTTGTTTCAAACACGCTAACTTACAATTCATGTAGAATTTTGGTTTCTCATATGTACGTTCATGGTGTATGTAACCCTGGTGCTATACAGAAATATGCTCCATTTGTCAGTTTTGCTATTTCCAATGCTAAAACTTGAAACATCTGTAAGTATTATCAGAAAAATGTAGTTAAAGTATTAAAAGTAAAGAACAATCCTCCCATTTGTAGGCTGTTATATTATTGGCTAGTTTCATTTAGAATAAAACATCAGATTTTATAAACTACATGTGTTTTGTGTGCAGGAATCTTAATGTGTAAAGTAACTAGTAATTAAAGCTGGAACAGATGAATGTAGTAGAGTAAAAAGTACAATATTTCTCTCTGAAATGTAACGGAGTAGAAGTAGAAAGTGGCATGAAAAGAAAAGACTCAAGTAAAGTACAAGTACCTCAACATTTGGCCTGAAGTATAGTACTGGAGTAAATGTGCTTAGTCACATTCCACTGCTGGTAATCATATTGAAGTAACTCATGCAATTGCAACTTCATAAAAGCCATCCAAACAATGTTC
This sequence comes from Zingel zingel, assembly GCA_023566125.1. Lineage (NCBI taxonomy): Eukaryota > Metazoa > Chordata > Actinopteri > Perciformes > Percidae > Zingel > Zingel zingel. The sequence continues at coordinate 34,631,614 of CM042325.1, read as the reverse complement.
ATAATTTAGTTCTTAATTATTAACAAACACTTCATATAATATAAAAAAGTGTGAAATCATAAACTGTCAAAACAACAAATTACAGCATAACTAATAATGAGTAAACATTATTACCATTCATTACATGAAGTTTAACTTGCAATCAATTTACCATTTGTTAGTGATGGTTATGATAAAGTCTTGCCAAATATAAAAAACAAATACAATAGTTAAAGAAAAGTATCTGCAAACATCCAAATAACTAACCACAAACTAAAAACGTAGATTGTCTCTAAAATGCTGCTTAATCCAGTTGTGTTCAAACTCTCCACTGCAGATAGATACACTACCAAACATCTCTGAACTTCACAAAAACTCAACATTTCAGTTTTATTTTTAATGAATATTGAAAGATAGTTCAGTCCAATTTAGTTCAAAGTTGTCTCAAACATCATTGATCCCCAAAGACAGGTTAGAAAAAGAGAATGAGCTGTTAATGAGTTGCTGGTTTATTTGAAGAAAACAAATATTGTTCCATATATGAAACCCCAGACACTGCAATGAGCTGTAGTACTGTAGAATAAATATATTTACCAGGCAGCAGACTGTCACCTTCTTTCTTGGAAGAGCAGCTCATTTTTAAAGTCTTGTCTCTGTGGATGTCTTGTTCAGAGTATTTAAAGTTCCATCTCATCATTTTATAATATAGCCTGCTTCTAGTTCCCTCCCCTGAAAGACACGTCAACTGAGCTGGCCAATCACAATTCAAATTGTGGCTGAAAGTAACAAATCAGGAGACTCAGCTGAAGTTTGTCAATCAGTTTATTTTAGTTTAATTCATAAAAAAAAGTAAATTACAAAATCCCCACAATAAAACCATCACACAGATAAAACTATCCATCACAGATAGTTTAAGAGTTAAATGTACAGGATTTCAGAAGAAAAGTGGTCCGGGACCACACTGTTGGTGCAAATTGAAGAAACAGACATTTTTCGGAAGTGTTATTATTCACTTAGGTGTTCAGATTGATATCACTCTCATGTCTGTACAGTAAATATGAAGTTGCAGCTGGTAAGCTTAGCTTACCTTAAAGGCTGAAAACAGAGGGAACAGCTAGTCTAGCTCTGTCCAAAGGTAACAAAATCCAACTACCAATAGGGTTGGGTATTGTTTTTTTTTTTCTGATTACCTGTGCTAAAACACTACTTTTAGAACGGTGCTTGGTGCCGAAGCAGTGCATAAACCAATATTTACAAAAACTTTTAAAAGCACAAAACGACAGTCTGCGACATTAAATGGCTAAGACCATATGGTCAAATTTAAATAATTTATTTCAAATGTAATAATAACTTCACCTGTTACTTGCTGTTAAACAACAAAAAGAAGAACCTCATGATGGCAGAAGGTTACTTTACAACAATATTGAATGCACCATGAGCTAACAAGGTGCAATTGAATTCACCATTATGTCCTGTCGGTGTTAGGGGTGGGAATCACAGGGTACCTCACAATACAATACATGGCTCACGATACAGCATTCTCCATTCATCCATCTTTGTCCGCTTATCCGGGTTTGGGTCGCGGGGGCAACAGCTTCAGCAGGGGATCCCAAACTTCCCTTTCCCGAGCCACATTAACCAGCTCGGACTGGGGGATCCCGAGGCCACGGTGGAGATGTAATCCCTCCACCTAGTTCTGGGTCTTCCCCGGGGCCTCCTCCCAGCTGGACATGCTTCCACCTTGTCCTGGGATTTCGCCTGAGGCCACCTCCCAGCTGGATGTGCCTCCATCTAGTCCTGGGTCTTCCCCAAGGCCTCCTCCCAGCTGGATGTCCCTCCACCTAGTCCTGGGTCTTCCCCGAGGACTCCTCCAAGCTGGACGTGCCTCCACCTAGTCCTGGGTCTACCCCAAGGCCTCCTCCCAGCTGGACGTGCCTCCACCTAAACCTGGGTCTTTCCCCGAGGCGTCCTCCCAGCTGGACATCCCTCCACCTAGTCCTGGGTCTTCCACGAGGCCTCCTTCCAGCTGGACATGCCTCCACCTAGTCCTGGGTCTTCCCCGAGGCCACCTCCCAGCTGGACGTGCCTCCACCTAGTCCTGGTTCTTCCCATAGGCCTCCTCCCAGTTGGACGTACCTCCACCTAGTCCTGGGTCTTCCCCGCGGCCTCCTCCCAGCTGGACGTACCTCCACTTAAACCTAGGTCTTCCCCAAGGCCTCCTCCCAGCTGGACATCCCTCCACCTAGTCCTGGGTCTTACCCGAGGCCTCCTCCCTACTGGACGTGCCTGGAACACCTCCCTAGGGAGGCGCCCAGGGGGCATCCTTACCAGATGCCTAAACCACCTCAACTGGCTCCTTTCGACGCAAAGGAGCAGTGGCTCTACTCCGAGTTCCTCACGGATGACTGAGCCACCCTCCTGAGGAAACCCATTTTGGCCACTTGTACCCTGGATCTCGTTCTTTCGGTCAAGACCCGATAAAGCATTCTGCCATAATCAATATATTGCTAGACAATATCTTTAATGATACATGACAATATTGGTCTAACTATGAATACAAAATGCCTGTGAGAAGATTAAGTGCAGGTTTTCCTTTCTTTATTCACTGCAAGTCCAAACTGTTAGAAAACAGCTCAATTCTGCAGCACAGGTTTTTCACTCTGTATAAATAAAAAAATATTTCTTTATAAAAGGCACATACAAATGCAAATTCTAGTGCTTAACCCTCTGAAACACAAGCCATTTTTGAGCGTTGTATTGCTCTTGTCTAATTATTACTCACTGTGAGCTAATTTTTCACTCTATCTGCAAGTTTTGCATCGCAAATTAACAAGCACAACTATGACCAGAAGTAGAAATAACCCATACATGTCTTTTGAGCAGTATAACAAAGTTATAATGGCATAAACGTAACAAAAAGGAAAAACGCTTCATTTATTTGTTAATTTATAACCCATTTCCCTAATATATATATATATATATATATATATATATATATATATATATATAAGGTAACACCAATGGTGGAATATAACAGCTTTAGCTAGTAGTTTTGCATTGAGTACTTTTACTCAATTACTTTTAATACTTAAACTACATTTTCCTGATTATACTTATATACTTTTAATGAAGTAACATTTTCAATGCAGGACTTTAACTTGTAACAGAGTATTATTGCAGTGTAGTATTAGTACTTTTACTTAAGTAAAGGATCTGAATACTTCTTCTACTACTGTTCACCACCAGGTTGTGCTGTGTTTTGGTGCTGCTCTCAGTCAGTTTGGATGAATTTTCATCACGTGGCTGGGCATAGCAGTAAAGAAACATGGTTGTGTACGCGTAGCTGAGAAGCTGTACAATTGTATGCGTTTTATAGGTCCTTGATCATGCAAATGGTTGACTTTTTACAATTTCTTGAAATCTGACATGTTCTTTGGAATTTTGAGAATCCGACAAACAATTCGTTTTTTTCAGCTTCTTTCTAGGGTGAGTGTTTTTTCTTTGGCAATCTTTTAAACATAACATGCTTTTTCTAAACCGCGGGCAGGTTTTGGTGTTAGGAAAGTTAAATGGAAAACATATTTAGCAACACTGGAAGCAGGGGGCTCTATTTAGAGCTCCTTATCTTATTGATTAAAATATTGACATTTGGTGCCAGCGTATTGATACTCGTATCCCACAAGGGACAAATTGTCGTATCGATGTTTTGTCCCACCCGTCGTCAGTGTTGTTTCTCCTCCGACTCCGTCCATGGTGTCTCAAAGTGCAGCTAGACTCCTCTGTGTCTTTAGCTGCATACTGTTGTACATCCTGGTGTTGGAATCTTTTCCAGTGAAATACAGTCACATGTTAGACCGTTTAGCGTTCAGCATTTTAACCCTGGTTAAAGGAAAAAACAAACAATACTCATCATTTTCAGTTTCACAGCATCAGAGCTGCTTTTCAGTTTTACAACCTGTTGTGACCTGTTGCCTTCCGGGAAAATGTTTGTTCAGGGTAAACTCACACTGAATTGTGAATCCTAAACCGGGTTATGAACCGAACCTAGACTTCTGCTTCTCTTGAGTTGAGATACAGCTGAGCCATTGCAGGTAGTAATTGAGAAATCCAACTATTCAGTTATGGCTAGAAAAGATCTGTCTTATGTAAAACTCTCGTAAGAGTTTGTACAAGACTTCAATTATATGTTTACGTTCAGCAAGGAGCCTTGCAGTGACTGTTGGATATAATATAATTGCTTAAACATTAGTGCATAATGACAAGATATGTGAAAGGGTCTGTCTTACATACAATATGAACTTATCACTTGTGGCGATAGCAATGTGCTTTCCTACACAAAAGTGTGTAGATGAAGCATTAAATTGTTAGATTTTACTAATTTAGTGAATTGTAATTAGCTATCTTGCTAATTCTACCATGCTTTGATGCTACACCAGTTACAGAAAAGAAACAGAACAGTGGGTTATGAACGGCAGACATTCTTCCGCCACAACTCTAAAAGCGTTTTTCCATTACATGGTACCTGCTCGACTCGCCTCAACTCTACTCACCTTTTTTGGTTTTCCGTTATGATAAAAAGTCCCTGATACCTGCCAACAGGTAATTTTTTTTTGTATTACCTCCGTTGAGTTTCCAAGCGACCTGAGGTGATACCAAAAAGTGACGTGAAAACCTGCAGGCTACTGATTGGTCAGAGGGAATCGTCACTAATCACTGCATCATCATTGCTAGCGACAGACGGAGGCGTCCTATAACAAACATATACAAAAATAATAGTTTAGCCAGCGGTGTTTCTTTTGCTGCTTCCAGCTTCTTTTGAAACAAAATGTTTCTTCTGGCAAACAGCCACATGCCAAACCTCAAACACAACACACCTTCGACGTTCTGTGTGTGCGTCGCGTTACGTCATGGCAGTTTCCTGCGGCTTTGCTATGACGACCAGCCACGCTCGCCTCGCGCATGAGGCGATACTAAATCTGCAATTTTTTGGACTTTTTGGATGATTCACCTTATTTTTCTCCAGAACCTGGAAATTACTGTGAAATGCATTTACTAGTTTAGTCACGTAGTCACTTAGGGACTGTGCGTTATTTATATAAAGTGCCACCGGAGGAGTTTTCGTATCTTTAGTAAAATTAGACTTGACTTGGTCATTTCTATGACCCTCCAAAATGATTGTGAAAAGAGGCATGACCCTCCCCATCAATTTATGGATGCCTTCTGTACTGGTTAGCACTTCACAAAGATGTGCAGATGTCCTTCATTTTTTACAGCCACGACTTACATGAGTTAACCTCTGCCTTCTCATCTTCTACATCACACTTCCCTAATATTACTTCAAATACTAAGTTACTCCTCTAATTAACTAGTATTTACCTGAAATAAAACAATAAAACATTGAGACCATTCAGCAAAGCACACTGGGTAATTAATTCAACACACAAACTGGTTGCTATGTCATTATATATTTTAGCTATATAGGTAAAGCTGCCGAAGCTGAACATGATCCAAAACATTATCCAAAACATATTTTACATACGTATTTTGCTGTAATCCAATGACACGGAAAAAAGTAATCCACAGCGATCAGTAGATCCACAAACAGGTGAATGATACGGTGTATCCAGCAAGGCCGATACGAGCGTCACGTTCACCAGCCAGCTCCAAACAGGTGAACGAGGCCTCTCCACTTCACCGTTTAAACAAAGTGGAATAAACGTATACAAGTCCAAATCTACACAAAACCCGCAATCAATTAGTAAGCTGACACGGTAAGATGTCCAGACTAGTGGAACAGTAACTTTAGTTTTTTTTACTAAAGCAGTATATGAAATCAGATGTATTACCTACCACCATTTAGTTGTTTTGTGTTATTTAAAATATTCATAAAATGTCTGGACATGCCAAACGTAATTATTCCACTCTTATTATGCTCCCTCTGCCCTCCAGCAAACTCATGGGTCAGACCCATCTGGTAGTGAAGGAGGGCCAAGACTAAGAGCTACATGGAAAAATATGCACCAAACAAGCCACTTTGAAATTTAGCAGTTTCATGACCCTCCCCTATTTTTCTCCGGTGGTCCATTCCATAAATACCGAATGGTCCCTTAAACATGCCTGCACACAGACTTTTGTCTCAACTGATGCAGTTTGCCACATCACAAGCTTCCATACTGCTCACTAGAAGACTTTTAGCTTCTAGTGAGCAGTATGGTATGAGTATGAGATTGTGTCAGACTAAAGTCTGGTTATTCTGATTTATTCAGCATCCAGTTAAAGCACATAAGGGGCCTTGAAGTGTTCACATATTGAGAAAAGCTAATCTCATGTTAGGCATCGGGCAAAATTACTTGTAAAAATACCCTTGCGGTGTAGTTTCTGGGCTGCCAACACTGTCAGCTAGTGATACTGATATTTAGGCCCAAATGCATCTTGGGGATGACGAGGGACATTGATGTAGGGAGGTTAAGGGAGGTCCAGTCGCTATTTAGTCTCCATTACTTCCTGATCATGGACACCTCGTCAGGCATTACCCCCTTACATAATGCACACATTAAAGGAGCTGACTGGAGTGCATTACACCAGAGTTTGTACCTTGTACAATTTCATGTGAATAATTAAAAATATTGATTGCTGCTAACTGAAGTCTGGCTGACTCAGGACAGAGGTAGCTGGCAGACTAGCTGCTGGATAACAAGCTGACTTGTGACCTATGTGACGATCTGTTGTCATGTGAATCTGTAAATAAGTGAACTCTGTTGTCCGGACAAGGCACAGGCAATGTCAACGAGACATCAACATAATTCTATTTTCACTACCAGAGAGTTTCACATAGATGTGAATGCAGGCAGCAGTCTATTCAACAAGTATTCTACAATTCCTTTCCACCATAGGCACATTACATTACAGCTTAGTAGCAGGCAAAATGTACGGCTGTAGACATCATGCATTCTGAACACTTATCCATTAACACAATTTCCAGACTACAATGTTGCACTTACTACCTTGTGTATTTACCCAAGGCTTTTCTTTTTATTGACCAGGGTAAAGTGTCTTTACTTGGGCTGAACTTATGTTACCAGGAAAGAAAAGACAGACATATACTGTAGAGTTTAGTTTGACTCATATTTTATTTGCTGATGAAGAAAATTAATATTGGCACCAATGATTTAAAACCCCACACCTTAATATTTGTCTTGTAGATATAGTACAGGAATGGAATGTCTGTTAATATTTAATTATTGCTGCATAATTTCATGCATTCATATATTGCATTTTAATTTATTGAATCATATACACAGCACAGCGTAAAGACAGGACACACAGGGAGAAAGAGTGGGCAGATGACATGCAACAGAAGTCCTCCATTCAAACCTTAATTCTCAAATGTTCAACATTGTCATTTTACACATAAGGATGTACACGCATGCAAAAAATATCAATTCGGCATTGACAGTATAGTACAAGTACAATCATAAGACATAATGCAGATATGTGAAATGGGATACCCTGATAAGCTATTTAAAGCTTTTGTATAGGAGCCCAGACACTAGCAAATAATACACATATATGCCATCACATTGTTTGGATGAAAGAAATGTATGTACAGTATGTATTATACAATAACATTGACACCCTACAAGAAAAACGTGGTCCAAATACATCAGTCAGATTCCCTCTATAAGTAATGGTTAAATAGATAAGATGCAATAAACATGAACATATAACAAGTGAGGATAACTGTAGGAATAACATAAAAGGATTATTGTATATGAGCTCTTTGAGGGTGCCAGAGTGAAGCAATGGAGGCAGTCTTGTATTCAACTCAGACTCAACCTTCATGACTCAAATTTGGGGCCCGGACTTGGACTAGAACGCTGCTAGTGGTGACTCTACTTAGACTTTGACTCCATTTGAACCTTTTGTATAGAGGCCCAGACACTAGCAAATAATACACATATGAGTGAGAAAAGGTCTTAAGGAGCCATGTTGTGGGTGGGTCAAACACACAGTACTTTTACTCAAGAGACCGGTGATGGTAACTTTTTTAAAGCAACTGACTTTAACGTACAGCAGTCCGTGACAAAGTTACATCCTCATAAAAAGTAAGACAATTTGGATGGTGTAGCAAGGCAGGTCTGCTTGGTTATTTCTGGGAATGATTGTAAATATTTACAAAGAATATGTTTAGGGTATTTCCTCTCTAACTGGGACGTTTTGGGACTGATTGGTGGTATTGCTGTGGAGAAAGTACACGCGGTGATACACTGGTAAGAGATAATGAGGTTTAACCATGTATCAGCTAATTTAAATAGCTCACGTTACTGTGTTGTGTCAACAGTTAACTTAATTTAATATTGTATGTGATGTTTTCTTTAGCGGGGTGCAAATGTTCCTCCAGAACAAGCTCCTTCCTGAGACTATTTAGCAGAGCCACTGTCGCTGTGTCTGGAGCTTAGCGCCGCCCAAGAACATTGTGATTGGTTTAAATAAATGCAAACAACCCAAAGAGTTTAATTCTCCTATCTAGGACACTTTTACTCAGGTTTCTCCCCTAAATACAATTTGTATCAAACTCACATGCCACCACAGGGCAGTAATCAATTAATCAAAAAAATCTCTGTTTTTGGATTCTTTGTTGACCGTCGAGGCATGCAAGAAAAACTAAATTTTCAAGAATTTAAGGTAATGCCAGGTGACGTAGGGAGGTCGGGGTGGATGGGTCCAACAAACACAGGACTTTTATCCAGGAAAACGCTGTTCCTGTCCCATCTGAAACCAAAAGTCAACTGACATATTTTAATTATGGACTGTTCGTATTTTATTTCAGGGGCCACCGGAGGAGTTTTGGGATCTTTAGTGAAAATAGACCTGACCCTCCCTTCACCAGCAATATATTTTGGATGACCCTCCAAAATGATATGGAAAAAAGGGATGACCCTCCCCAACAATTTATTGATGCCTCCTGTACTGATTTGCGCTTGGCAAAGACATACAGATAGCCATTGTTTTTTTTACAGCCATGACATACATTAGTTAACCTCTTATTCTCATCTTACACATCCCACTCCTCTGTTATGGTGTGGGGGCCATTTCAGTAGATCTACTCACTAACATTGTTGTGGTGTGGTGGCCATTTCAGTAGATTAACTCACTAACATTGTTGTGGTGTGGTGGCCATTTCAGTAGATCTACTCACTAACATTGTTGTGGTGTGGTGGCCATTTCAGTAGATCTACTCACTAACATTGTTATGGTGTGGTGGCCATTTCAGCAGATTAACTCACTAACATTGTTATGGTGTGGTGGCCATTTCAGTAGATTAACTCACTAACACTGTTATGGTGTGGGGGCCATTTCAGTAGATTAACTCACTAACATTGTTATGGTGTGGGGGCCATTTCACTAGATTAACTCACTAACATTGTTATGGTGTGGGGGCCATTTCAGTAGATTAACTCACTAACATTGTTATGGTGTTGGGGCCATTTCAGTAGATCTACTCACTAACATTGTTATGGTGTGGGGGCCATTTCAGTAGATTAACTCACTAACATTGTTATGGTGTGGGGGCCATTTCAGTAGATCTACTCACTAACATTGTTGTGGAAACACAATAAACATGGAAACTAAATGCACACTTCCTGAATTACTGCATTACTTCAAATACTAAGTAACTCATCTAGTAAACTAGTATTCACATGAAAAAAAAACAATAAAACATTGTACCATTCAACAAAGCACATATGGGTAATAATCAATCGCCAATCGCAGCACGGCTGTCGCAGATGATGGCGGAATAAGTCAACTAAAATGTAACAGTGAACAATCAGTGTTTGACCTCCAGTCTGTTGAGATGCCTCTGCAAACGCAGCGCAATCACACCATAAAACGTTAAAACACGTTAAGAAAAAAGATCCGTAGTTCCAATAATCCGTAATCCAATGACACGAAAAAAAAGTAATCCACAGCGATCAGTAGATCCACAAACAGAGTCACGGTGTATCCAGCAAGGCCTCTACGAGCGTCACATTCACCAGCCAGCTCCAAACAGGTGAACTCCACTTACTTACCACAACAAAGTGGAATAAACGTAGTTCAAATCTACACAAAACGTTGGCACGGCAAGATGTCCAGACTAGTGGAACAGTAACTTTAGTTTTTTGCGTCCTGCTGCTCCCATCGTCAGCCTGGTAATGTTTTTTTACTAAAGCAGTATATGAAATCAGATGTATTACCTACCACCATTTAGTTGTTTTCTGTTATTTAAAATATTTATAAAATATCTGGTCATGCCAAACGTAATTATTCCACTCATTTTTTAAACAATGCAATTACCAGTTTCAGCCACCAGGGGAGCAGTGCTCCCCCTGCCCCCAGCAAACTCCACGTATGCGGTCAGACCCATCTGCTAGGGTGCTGATGGGGGGCCAAGACTAAGAGCTACATGGAAAAATATGCACCAAACAAGCCACTTTGAAATGTTGCTCTTTTCATGAATACAAAAGTTGGGTGACCCCCCCGCCCCCCACCAGACAAAAACATTTTGGGTGACCCTCCCCTCAGCAAAGAATAAAAGGACATGACCTATTTTCCTCCGGTGGTCCATTCCATAAATACCAAATGGTCTCTAAAGCCTGGTTCACACGGGCCGATTTTAAAATAGTCGGCTGATTTTCCAATCCTGAGAGACCCCCCACACGGCGATAAAAGATCACGGGTCTAACAGTTCTGGTCGTACAGTGTGACAGCAAATCAACACATCACACACCAACCGATTTGACTCCCGAGCATTCCCAGGTCATACGGGAAATCTCGCAAAATCCCTCGAGATCAAACGTGACTTCAGAGTAACCAATCACGGCGGACGAAGAGGAGGCAGTGGCGATAGTTTGTAGTTTGTTTTTAACCAAAAAGAAAACGTTATCAAAAGAAAAGGCGATGGTCAAAGAAATGGAAACAACGCGAGCATGACCGGACTTTCTGGTGCGCCATGCCGCCGGCTGTTTTGATTTTGTTTCCCGGTGCTTTCCTCGCCGCCTCGTCACCTGGCTTTCTGATTGGCTCCACGCCACAGTCCACAGGCTGCGTGCTCGTTTGTCCCCGGGGGGCACCACACACGAGGAGACATCGGGCCAAAACAATCCAACATGTTGGATATCCCCGATTTGAGATCGGAGCAGTCCCAACGTCCTTCCGAGCAGACGAGAGCAGTCTTAACACACCACACACGGCAGGAATATCTGACCAGATTATTCTACGATAATCGGACCATCCTTAAGATTGTCGGAAGGGGTGAATCGGGGCTAAAATCGGCCTAATTATCCTGCCGTGTCAACCAGGCTTTATACATTTTTTTTAAAGATTCTTTTCGGGCATTTCCGCCTTTTTTAATGGATAGGACAGCTAGACATGAAGAGAGAGGGGGAAAGACATGCAGGAAATTGTCACAGGTCGGACTCAAACCCTGGACCTTCTGCGCCGAGGCGTACACCTCTATATATGTGCGCCTGCTCTACCCACTGAGCTAACCTGGCCACCACCTTACACTTTTTTACCGTTTTGATATCTCTGTTTCATAACTTTTCAAATTCTGGTGAATCTTCCGCTTATTTTTAGGCACGTTTAGCTTTCGCTTCTTTCTCGACAATTTCAAAAACATGGTTCACTAAACTCACCCATTGCCCACCCAAAACCCCAGTAAAAATCTTCTCAGCCACTTTGGACAGAATATCTACCTTCGTGCCATTAGGTTCTGACTTCTCCATTTCCTTCTCTATTTGTTTTTGGATTTCCTGTGCCTTTCTCAACATTTTGTTGGTGTAACGCGGCCTGTTTTGCTTCCTGTTTTTCGCAACCATTTTGTTGATCTTCTCCACTAGATCAGATACTTGCTTTTCCTTTTCTTCACCCTTTACATTCTTACATTCGTTATTTTCAAAAGAATGAAAAGAATCATCTCCATGAATGAACTTCTTAAGGCATTCAAAGTTCTCCACTTCTTCGCGCGTAGGTACATATTCACCTCCATAGGTGAACAAGACCAAAGTGTAGTCTTTGAACCCATCACCAAAGATCTTCTGAATGATTTCCACTGCTTTTTCATCTTCCTCTGAAAAACTATCTGACCGCAGCACCAACAGGAAGACATGAGGACCGCCATCGAGAGCAGCATCTGCGATGCTTTCCGCGATGTCTTTCTTCACCTCTTCTTCTGTTTTCTCGGTGTTATACACACCCGGAGTATCGATAATAACCAGTTCTTGGTCACCACGCTGTACTTTCTCCATTTTGCACCCTGTTGTCTGTGAGGAAGGGCTAGGTCCATGTTTTTGATCCTCTATTCCCAGAAGGGTGTTCATGACTGAAGTCTTCCCAACTCCAGTCAATCCAACGAGTATAATCTTCAGTTTTGGCTCAGTCGGCTCTGTTGGAGAATTTAAACAGTCATTAATATTCAAAGACTTCTTTTGATTGTTTCAAACCACACAATGTTCTGTCACAATCTAACAGACCTGAGGGGGCTTGTAATGCAGAAACTTTTCAGCACTTGCAACACTTTTTTTGTTCATATTGCAGTTCATATAACAAAGCTATTTGTCTGCAAATCTGAATTATTTTATTGCATTTTATGGATAAATATTAAAAACGTGTATCTGGACCCACAGCTAGTCGACCGCCGCTGGCTGTTTTCAACTCAGTGTTGTGTACTAAAACTGTTCCCAATCTTAAGATTATCAACTGTTACCTAAAGCTGAGTCTTACGCTTTTGCTACATTGAACGTGTATGCGGACCGTTTGCTATGTGCTGTGTAATGTATCTGTTAACTAGCTACACCTGCAGCGCCACACGGTGTAGGATTGTGTGAGTCACAGCGAGACGGAGAGCTTTCAGTATGTGTCCCGAAACATCCTATTTCATCCTATACACCCATGCTAAAGTTGACTAAAAGAGGAATAAAAAATCATCTTTTGGAAATATTAATGCCTTAAAAGAATGAGGAAAAATCCAACTTTTAAGGACACCAATTTTCTTTGTGAATGAATAATGTATTGTGAATAAATAAATGTTCTTCCTTAAAATACAGGGGGCATAAGTCAGTACACCCCTATGTTAAATTCCCATAGAGGCAGGCAGACTTTTATTTTGAAAGGCCAGGTATTTCATGGATCCAGGATACTATGTATCCTGATAAAGTTCCCTTGGCCTTTGGAATTAAAATAGCCCCACATCATCACATCCCCTTCACCATACCTAGAGATTGGCATGGGGTACTTTCCATAAAATCATCTCTCAATGCAAATCAAACCAGCTGTTAGGCTAACTGAAATACAACCATGCCAATCTCTAGGTAAATAACTGGCCTTTCAAAATAAATGGTGTGTATACTTATGCCCCCTGTATTTTAAGGACGAACATTCATTTATTTATGATACATTATTCATTCACAAATATTTTTTTAATTAAGGTATTGAGATCAATTTCCAAAATATGATTTTGTATTCCTCTTTTTAGTCAACTTTAGCATGGGTGTATTCACTAATGCTTAGCACTGTATATACCCTTCGTTAACACCTTATTTTGAAAACCGGACTTGGTAACACGTGTATCCTTCTGCTAACTTCAAAAATCCCGTCACCTCGATCTACGCCGTTTAAACTTCTGATCTCTGATTAACCTAAGTACTAAGAGGAAACAATCTTTTATTTTCTCATGATAACTTCATTAACAAGCTTTGTTATCTCGAGATTACAAGATAATTAACTCATGAATTGTAGAAAGCGGGAAAAATAATTGCGAGCACAGCCGTTCTCGGCTTCCGTACTGAATCATCAAGTAAATTCACTCAGGGATAATTAATCAAGCCATCAAAAACATGTGTTGTTAAAAAATTAAAGCTGATAAATGGCAATGTTTAAATTAGGAATGATCATATAAGTAATAATTTAGCAAAGTCATTTTTCATTGTCAATGCACATTTGCCTGAAAAGCTTAATCACAGTAAACAAAAAAAAAACATATTTATATATATTCTATATATTTTGTGACACGAATCTTTGAGCAAGAGTTGTTAAATATGTAAAATCATGAAGTCAAATAAAAATGTAAACTACTGTTTTAAAAATGCAATACAACACAATGCAACAATGGCAAAGGAAACATAAAGTTAATACATCATAAAGTTAATACAACAAAGTTAATACAGCATAAAGTTAATACAACAATGTTAATACAGCATAAAGTTAATACAACAAAGTTAATACAGCATAAAGTTAATACAATAAAGTTAATACATCATAAAGTTAATATAACAAAGTTAATACATCATAAAGTTAATATAACAAAGTTAATACATCATAAAGTTAATATAACAAAGTTAGTACATCATAAAGTTAATATAACAAAGTTAATACATCATAAAGTTAATATAACAAAGTTAATACATCATAAAGTTAATATAACAAAGTTAATACAGCATAAAGTTAATATAACAAAGTTAATACAGCATAAAGTTAATACAACAAAGTTAATACAGCATAAAGTTAATACAACAAAGTTAATACAGCATAAAGTTAATATAACAAAGTTAATACATCATAAAGTTAATATAACAAAGTTAATACAGCATAAAGTTAATATAACAAAGTTAATACATCATAAAGTGAATATAACAAAGTTAATACAGCATAAAGTTAATACAACAAAGTTAATACAGCATAAAGTTAATATAACAAAGTTAATACAGCATAAAGTTAATATAACAAAGTTAATACATCATAAAGTTAATATAACAAAGTTAATACAGCATAAAGTTAATATAACAAAGTTAATACAGCATAAAGTTAATATAACAAAGTTAGTACAGCATAAAGTTAATACAACAAAGTTAATACAGCATAAAGTTAATATAACAAAGTTAATACATCATAAAGTTAATATAACAAAGTTAATACAGCATAAAGTTAATATAACAAAGTTAATACATCATAAAGTTAATATAACAAAGTTAATACAGCATAAAGTTAATACAACAAAGTTAATACAGCATAAAGTTAATACAACAAAGTTAATACAGCATGAAGTGTTAGTAAAATAAAACATGGAGGCTATAATGTTTTGATTGAGATCTGGTTGAAAACAGTAATAATAAGAGAAGAAGTTGTTTCTTTGCTGGTTTATCAAACACTACACTGAGTAAGAGTTCTGTAAATGAAATAAACTTACCAGGAAGAGTGCCCGACATCTTGGTCTTTTTACAGCAGTTCATCTGATGTCTTGTTGCTGGTGATGTCTTGTTGTTGAATAGTTTGTCATTTCATTTTTATATATTATAAAGTCTGTGTAGTCCCCTCCCCTTAAACACATGTCATCTGTTAACTAGCCAGTTTGAGGAAAGAAGGCACAGAGAGCCAACCAATCACAGGTTAGAAACCAAAATGAAGCTGCAAGCAGCCAATCAGGGGCCAAGGAAAAGTGCATCAAACAAAGTACATTTTATGTGGGTTTGACTTCTAGTTTACCACATATTTCAGTTGTACCATATATATTGTTTTTTTTTTTTTTTTTTACAATGGATTTTGCATATTGTCTCTTTGCATGTAACGATTCAATTGTTATGAGTGAAATCCATCTTCCGATGCTTCTGACACAGCAGTGATGTTCCTTGGCACTCGATAAGACGTATGTGGAATCAGTCAGACTTATGAAGGTAGTGGGTAAATGGGCTACCTTTGAGAAAAAACATGTCTGCGATCATAGGCGCTGATTTATGTTTTCCTCAGTGGGTGCTCATGGGCACACGCCCTTTAAAAAAAAAGTAGTCAAAAATTTTTTGCAATGTTGCATTTCAGAACCTTAGGAAATGGACAGCGGCTGACACGAACACACATGCTTATTGGCTTGATAATAAATCTTTCACCGCTGGACAACGCCACTTCTCACAAATACAGATAGGACTGGAGATGAACACCTAACCGCGATCACCTTCGTGGGAAATTAAGAATCAATTCCACCTGTCTAGTAGTCTAGGCACACTATGACAGATGCTCCACTTAGCACCAAATGCAATGTTTCATTTTAAATGAATGCAGCCTACTGGCAGTCTGGCACTGGGTGCTCAGTATTTTCCGGAGCACCCACGGTATCGGCGCCTATGTCTGCGATAGGAGGAAAAAAACACTCTGGGTTGTTTGCATTTCTTTAAACCAAACCCAACAGTCTTGGGCGGCACTAAGCTCTGGACTTAGCGACGGTGGCTCTGATAAATAGTCTCAGGAAGGAACTTGTTTTGGTGGAACATTTGCACCCCGCAAAAGAAAACTCCACATACAATATTAAATGAAGTTAACTGTTGACACAATCCAGTAACGTGAGCTATTTAAATGAGCTGATACATGGTTAAACCTCATTATCTCTTACCAGTATATCTCCGTGTTTACTTTGTCCACAGCAATCCCACCAATCAGTCCCAAAACGTCCCAGTTAGAGAGGAAATGCCCTAAACATATTCTCTGTAAATCTTTAAAATCATTCCCCGAAAAAAAAAACTGGCAGATCTGCCTTGTTGCACCATCCAAATTTTCTTCAGAAATTTTCATTGTTAGCTTGCTGGCTCAAAGGTTGTTGTTGTTTCCTGAAGAGAACGGAGTTTGAGAATGGCAACACACAGAGAGCAGACATCCAAATGCAGGATATCAGATTTTGTGTGGATCCAGACTAACCAAAATAAAATGGTAGATGGAATGCTAGGCTGGCCTATCTCCACCTTTCAGACTCGATCAGCGGCACTGATTTGACAGCGGTTTCTATTAACCAGTCCCTCCAGGATTTTGCGGCCTTTTTTTGAGATTGTTGCGACCCAAAATGCCTGATTTCGTGGGAGCTTTTGTAAAAAATTGCGATAAAAGTTGCAAAAAAAGTTGCGAAAAAAGTTGCGAAGTCTTTTGTATTTTTGTTGCAATTAAGTTGCGAGAGATAGTGAAAGTTGCAAAAAAAGTTGCGATTTTGTTTGGTATAGTTCTTTAAAGATAAAATGGAAACTTGTTTTGGGGAGAATAAAACTACTCTAGGCTGAGTTTCCTAGTAACCTTACCAAAAAGGCTCAGGATGCTGCAAATGTTGGTATAATTTGAGAATGGCTGGTGGATTTAAGATAAAAAATTATAATTTATTGAATATATCAAATTTGAACATATGTGTCAGTGGCTTGCTGATCTTTACATTGTTAGTTAATTTCCTATCCTGGCCTGGGACACACATTCATATGGATTGATAAAGTACTTATTGGACTTTAACTTATCATTGCACTTACAATAACAAGCGTAGCTGTCCTCAATTTAGGTCATCCTGTACATCTCATCTCTGGTTTTTCCTGCATCCATAGTGTGTATTTGTATTTGTATTTGTGTGTGTGTGTGTGTGTGTGTGTGTGTGTGTGTGTACGTGTGTGTATGTGTGTGTGTGTGTGTGTGTGTGTGTGTGTGTTTGTTTGTGTGTGTGTGCGCACGTCAGTCGCGGGGGGAACTGAGCAGCAGCCCCGCCCGCTGTAGAGAGCCGACAGGATTGAAGCAGCTGCTTTCAGCAACTTCAGAGTGAAAATTCGCAACAGCGTACATTGGTGATAAAATGTATACAGGTTGGCAGGATGGTTCTGAATTTTATAATTTTTTACAAAGTCTTTCGCTGTACGTTTTGTTGGTAAATGTGTCTTCATATCAGAAACAAGGAAATTAATTTGGCGACGTGCGTGTATTACGTCAACCAGTTCTCACTCCCACTTGGTCAGTGGCTCTCAGAGTCACATACTGATACAAAGTCTGGCACATGGGACTGCTGGGATAGGTTGAGGTCGCGGGAAACTCCGCTTCTTGGTCAAATGTGCGGAGAAGTTGCGGTGATTGGTTGAATTTGCGTGAATTGTTGCGATTGCGACATTGCGATATCCTGGAGGGACTGATTAACAAGTTAACTGTAATGAATAACTTGTTACAACATAACCTTGTGTCTTAACTAATGTAACGTTAGTAGCCTTTCCCCTGTGCCTGGCCATCCTCCTTGCCAAGAAGGTTGGTAAAATCTATCCAGGTTTTCTGATCTTCCTCTCTTGCTGATTAAAACAGCATGGTAAATCCACTCCTTATTTCAGCTTTAAAGTCCCGCTAGAATCGTTCACTTGCTGTCTGACCTGTGCTCTTTGAGACTTCACCTCCTGCGCATTGGTAATCTTGCTTGCGTAGGTCATTTAGTACCACCTTGTGGCTACCGATGCCCTTTGAATACACACATACAGAACCGTGGAACCAAACCCATATGGGTCCTGGGTTCTTAGATTTGGGTAGATCCAGTGGAGAACTAGATTTCTAAAATCTCAAAAACTCGAGCATTCGTGAAATAGGTCTCGGAAGTTGGATGACATTTCTGACTTCTTTTATGTGCAATAGGTCATAGCAATTTGATATAAGATGTTGATATATATAGTTGCGAAGTTCGCCTTCATGGTTTTGCATCCACTGCTAGAAAAAACACCGCCAAATGTTACATTCATCAAAATCAGTAAATAAACTCCCTTTGGAATGGTCACAGTGTCATTTTTGTTTAATGTAGACCCTCTTCTATTTGTATTTGAGCTCTTTGAAGGTGCCAGAGCGGAGCGATGGAGGCTTGTATTCAACTCAGACTCAGACCTTGATGACTGAAACTCGGGACCCGGACTTGGACTAGAACGCTGGTAATGGTGACTCCACTTGGACTCTGACGCCAACACTGGGGACTCAAGACTTGACTTAGGTGACTCGACTACAACACTGGGTAGACCCATGAAGACCTCTACTGCAGAGGGCCCAAAGAAAATTACATTAATCACCTGGGTCGTATAAGACATCAAACTACACCTTGTATGTCATATTCAATATTTACAGATCAATACAGTGTAGAGATTTACTTTTTAGTTGTTTAGAAGCAGAGAGAGGTCCTCCATGTGATAGTAAGCCTGACAGAAGCTTTTTAATCCATCCGAGAACTGCAGTGTCTTTGTACGATAAAGCGATAATTATGAATCCATAATCTTCTATATCTCCGCATTGCTTCAAGCAAGCACTGTTTGTTTAGCATGACAACTAACATCTAGGTCTTTCCAAAGAGGGCTTCAGTGCGATTGTAGCCCTTCCAGATACTTTATAATCCAGCCTTAAACTTCAGTCTTTTCGGAGACTTTGCACAGTAATTGCAGAACGATAAATCCACCAGTGTATCGTTATTTATGCATATTTTCGTATGAAGGTATTGTTTATCGTTAGCCCCTGCCATCTTGACTACCAGGATGTTGTGTGGTGAGTGTGTCGGCCAATCAGAGGCTGTCTCCCTGACTATCTTCTTCTTCTTTGGTGTTCGGCATCCGTAATGTTGCAGACGCTGCCACTTTCCTGACTGTGTTACTTAATTGCTGCATATTCTGAACATTGAATGAAGGACCCACAAATAAGGACAGAACAGAGTAAATGTAAATACATACTGTGTAGATTCTTATTTGCGCATTTGGATATTATTGTAAGATGTCCGCCCAGGGTGCATAGAGCATGGATGAATAGCTTTCATTGGGTTTTTATATATATTGATGTGACTTATTGACAGCAAAATGGACATGAAGTGATGTCAGGATAAAGACAGCGTGTTCAGCCAATAGATAACCCTAACCTGATACAAGCAGGAGGGCCTTGTATGTAGTGTGTGTTGCAGGGAGATACAGGCAGGTCAGAGGAAACGCTGGATGTGTAAATGAGTGTGATTTGGCCTCCTAATGTCTCATAGCACAGGGAAGGACAGGAAGACAGGAAATGCAATGGAGATGATTTTTTGGATAAAAACGTATGGACTTTTCTGGGAAGAACTCTGAATAGTTTCATAATTGTGTTAGGTACAGTGGCTATTTGTGTTTTCCCTGATTGCCAAGACTTGAGAGAAAAGACACACGTCTTCATTCACTTCACTTCATTATTGTTCTCTGTGTGATCTCGAAATATTTCTGTGATTCACTTTCCATTTAGTCTTTTCTTTTGTCTTTATAGTTTACTTACTCATGTGACATCCCTGCAGCAAACATATCCTGCTAGCCTGATAGGTTGTCCTGAAAGGAATTATGTATATAACTAGATTGTGCATCACAGGGTTGAGGTTATACAACCATAATGCTTGTGGAAAAGAAGAAAACGTATCAATATGAAGTTTAAATGATAACAGAAAATAAATGTGACAAATGAAAGAGATCAGTGGATTCTGAGTCTGGTTTAAGCGCGTCGACTGAAGCGCATTACAACGAACAAGTAGGGATCAAATACGTTGTCTGAAAGTTTCTCCTTTGTATGTCATCCCTTGATTCACGCAACTAGAGCCTAGAAGTCTGATCTGCAGAAACACAAGCACTTCTTTCTGACAAACCAAACCCCAAAACATCTGAAGTGAATCAGAGCATGTTATGTTATGAGACACACACACACACACACACACACACACACACACACACACACACACACACACACACACACACACACACACACACACCCCGTAGCTTTCTTAAAGGCACAGTGTGTTTTAATATTTTTGATTCTAATTTTGACTGTAAATCTGACTGTTGCAGAATAAGACATTATTTAGTGTTTTATAAAGTTATTATACGTGTACCATATCAAGTGTTTCTGCCGTTTGTATTCATTAAGTGTTATTTGCTAAAAGTATCAACAGTAAAAGGTACATGCATCTTTCATTTGTTCTTACTTTCTTTCTCTCTTCTGTCTTCTTTCTCCCTTCTTTCTCTTATGCTTTGTCTCTGTCTTTCTCCCTTGTCTCTGTCTTTCTCCATTGTCTCTGTCTTTCTCCCTTGTCTCTCTCTTTCTCCCTTGTCTCTCTCTTTCTCCCTTGTTTGTCTCTTTCTTTCTGCCTTTCTTTCTCTTTCTTTCTCCCTTGTCTCTGTCTTTCTGCCTTGTTTCTCTCTCATTCTCCCTTGTTTGTCTCTGTCTTTCTCCCTTCTTTCTCTAATGCTTTGTCTCTGTCTTTCTCCCTTGTCTCTGTCTTTCTGCCTTTCTTTCTCTTTCTTTCTCCCTTGTCTCTCTCTTTCTCCCTTGTTTGTCTCTCTCTTTCTCCCTTGTTTGTCTCTTTCTTTCTCATTTCTTTCTCTTCCTTTCTCCCTTGTCTTTCTCTTTCTGCCTTGTTTCTCTTATTTTCTCCCTTTCTTTCTCTTTTCTGGTAACAAACATGTTTCTAGCCCTAGTAGAGCTGAATGTGGGTCCAGGTTGCCCATCTTATGATGTACCAGAGACGGTTGTACATGTGATTGTGTTATAGCTTGCTAAACGTATTGAACATGCTCCTCTGTGGAAAGATTGATGGAGGGAGTTTCCTCTGGCCTTGTACATTCTGTGGCCTGGCTACTCTCTAAGAAGGAAGGCTTTATGTGTGCTACCAAACTTCATATTTAGACACATGAATAGTTGCTTAATGAGATGCTGCCCTCTGGTGTTCACAGGAGAAAATACACAACTCACGTCACACTGATGAGAATCAGAATCAGAATCAGAATCAGAAAGGGTTTTATTGCCAAGTACGTTTTTTGACACATACAAGGAATTTGTTTTGGTGTCGTTGGTGCACGTCACACATACTCTAGATGGAATATTAAACAATATAAGTATAGGTATAAAGAATATAAGTATAAGTATATGTACACAGTATGTAATAAATAAAAAATAAAGATATAAATAAAAATGCAATGCCAAGAGCATTACAGCAGAGAGAGAACAGTGGCATGAAGAGCCAGGGGTGGAGAGTCTGGGGGGGTTTCCGGGCCTTGTTGATAAGACTAGTGGCGGAGGGGAAAAAACTGTTCATGTGACATGAGGTTTTGGTCCTGATGGACCTCAGCCTCCTGCCAGAGGGGAGAGTCTCAAAGAGTTTGTGTCCGGGGTGGGAGGGATCGGCCACAATCTCTCCAGCACGCTTCAGAGTCCTGGTGGCGTATAGTTCCTGGAGCGGCGGCAGATTGCAGCCAATCACCTTCTCTGCTGACCAAATGACACGATGCAGTCTGCCCTATCCCAGTGGTTCTCAAGCTTTTTTCAATAATGTACCCCCCCTTTGAACAGCTTTTTTAAGCCATGTAACCAGCACAAATAATATTTGGTAGACAAAAAAAGTCTATATAAAGAGGAAGAATACAGCGATGTCAGCGATAGATTTACTAAACTACAGCCTTGCAAAAAAAGACAGTAGAAGTAGCTACAGCCTTGTAACTGAAAATGTTACACGTACCCCCTGCAGTCCTCCAGAGTACCCCTATGGGGACACGTACCCCCTGCAGTCCTCCAGAGTACCCCTATGGGGACACGTACCCCCTGCAGTCCTCCAGAGTACCCCTAGGGGGACACGTACCCCCTGCTGTCCTCCAGAGTACCCCTAGGGGGACACGTACCCCCTGCAGTCCTCCAGAGTAACCCTATGGGGACACGTACCCCCTGCAGTCCTCCAGAGTACCCCTATGGGGACACGTACCCCCTGCAGTCCTCCAGAGTACCCCTATGGGGACACTTACCCCCTGTCCTCCTCCAGAGTACCTCTAGAGGGACACGTACCCCCTGTCCTCCTCCAGAGTACCTCTAGAGGGACACGTACCCCCTGCTGTCCTCCAGAGTACCCCTAGGGGGACACGTACCCCCTGCCGTCCTCCAGAGTACCTCTAGAGGGACACGTACCCCCTGTCCTCCTCCAGAGTACCTCTAGAGGGACACGTACCCCCTGCTGTCCTCCAGAGTACCCCTAGAGGGACACGTACCCCCTGCTGTCCTCCAGAGTACCCCTAGGGGGACAAGTACCCCCTGTCCTCCTCCAGAGTACCTCTAGAGGGACACGTACCCCCTGTCCTCCTCCAGAGTACCTCTAGAGGGACACGTACCCCCTGCTGTCCTCCAGAGTACCCCTAGAGGGACACGTACCCCCTGCTGTCCTCCAGAGTACCCCTAGGGGGACACGGACCCCCTGCTGTCCTCCAGAGTACCTCTAGGGGGACACGTAACCCCACTGAGGAGCATCTTGCTGCAGCCTGCGGGAAGGCGGGGCTTGACATCAAGCTCCGCCCACATCCAAGTCAGTCATTTTTTTTTTTGCCTACGTCACTCCCCATACGCTCGAACGGACCAAGACGGTAGCAAAGCTGATACATAGCCTCTTGTTTCATATTAGGTGAAAGAAACTGAAACACAAACGCTAAACACAAACACATTTCATGCAACAACAATGAACTGGAATTGGGCCCGTGTACTTTTCGTTCATTTGATTTCCGATTTTGAAACGAAAAGAGTGGTTCGGGAATAACGTAAGACTGCTCCGGTGGTGAAAGCCTTCTTTTCATGAACTTCTGGGGCTAGCTGCTAACTAGCTAGGAAGCTAACATCTAATGTCTTCTGATGTAGTTTGCTAACATGCTTGTAGACATGTAAATGAACTGTTTGCGTGCTAGCTAAGTCAACGGTCAACACCTTTTATATTGTAACGTGAAAGCTCAGGCTGCGTTAGCTTCAGCTAAACCACAGCAGCAACTTGCACTGCCCCGTTAAAATGCAACTTCAACCCTCGGATATAACGGTAATCACGTAGCGATTTTACTTTATCTAGCTAGACATCTGTATGTGTGTTCAACCTTTTGAAATACTTAGATTAGGTGTGTTACTGTGCAGGTAATATCAAGGAGCATCTCGCCTGATTGTGAATCCTACTGAACCAGACTGAGAGACCATTTAAAGGCTCAGGAACCCTCGCAGGTGTTCTGGATTAATTAGCTGATTAGAGTGGGACACTTTGAGCCGACAATATTGGACCTTTTCACAATATTCTAATTTTCTGAGGGTTTTCATAAAATGTAAGCCATAGTCATCAAAAGTATAACAAATACAGGCTTGAAATATCGCGCTTTGCATGTAATAAGTCTATATAATTAGTTTAACCTTTTATGTTGAATTACTGAAATAAATGAACTTCTGCACAATATTCTTATTTTTCGAGTTTCACCTGTATGCTTCTGGTTCACCTGTTAATTGTTAAAGCCAAATCGTCCCTTTGTACATTTGGTTGTAATGACTGAATTCTTGCTGTTAATATGAAAGTCCATAACGAAACACACCATTCTACTTTTGAGGGCTAAATTAAATTAAATATGGCTCGTTTTCCATTTGAACACATTGTCATCAATATTAACAAGGTTTAAAATGACCCATTTTTCAAATTTGGATATCATTTCATAATCAGAAATCAGTAGTAACTACATGAAAACTTCACTGTTGCATGAAGTGTCGTTTGTGTTTAGCCTACATCATCAGTTTCTATCTGCGTGAATCAAGAGGCTACATCAGCTTCGCTACCAGTATTCAAATATTAGTATATATTAGTAATATAGTATAGATCCATAAACACATTGAAAACATTAAATGCATACATACACACAAAAAAGGGGCGCATGAAATTTACATTAAAGAGGTTGTAAGGCATTGTAAATGTTCAGAGTCCAGATGGCTTTCTTATTTGTCAGTCCTTTTTTAAAGTTTCAAAATATAATTTCATGTCATTTTTAAAGTGGTGAATATTCGGTTTTCTTTCAGATCATTTACATTTATAGATATAAAATTTTCAAATAAAATTAAAAGATTCAAAATGAAAACATGGCATTTATCCAAATAATTTCCTTCATAGTAAAAAATGCTACCAGGCTGTCTTGGTCCGTTGGAGCGTATGGGGAGTGACGTAAGCAAAGAAAAATGACTGACTTGGATGTGGGCGGGGCTTGATGTCAAGCCCGCCTTCCCGCAGGCTGCAGCGAGATGCACTTGCCCCCATTTGAGAAACACAGCTCTAGAGCATCAGTGTGACGTGAGTTGTGTATTTTCTCCTGTGAACACCAGAGGGCAGCATCTCATTAAGCAACTATTCATATGTCCAAATATGAAGTCTGGTAGCACACATAAAGCCTTCCTTCTTAGAGGGTAGCCAGGCCACAGAATGTACAACGCCATCCATGACAGAAGGGAGAAAGAAAGATGAGAGAAAGTAAGAAAAAATGAAAGATGCATGTACCTTTTACTGTTGATACTTTTAGGAAATGATACTTAATGTACTTGTGATGAACTCCACAGAGCTGTGGAGGAAGGTAACGGACATCCGGCAGAAAAGAGTTACATCCGGCGGAAGTTCAGGCGGCATCTGAGCAATCCCAGAAGTGGAACGTCATGGATGAAATGTGGCACGATCCTGACAACAAAACGTCAGTGGGAGTTAACAGTAAACTGTAAACTGACATGTGTCAACATGTTCCAGGCTGACGTGTGCAACATTATGAACGGCTGTCACTACCCCGATGTGAGTCGAGTGCAGATGTAAGTCGCGCATGCTCCGATTTAAATGGTTTACGGCATGTAAACGTGTCATACTGAAATTTGTGAAATCCATAAAATAATAAACTTTTCTCATTACAAACAATAACAGAAGATGGAAATCATTTCAAAAACATTTTAGCTATCTATCATTGTTTGATTGCTAACGTTAGCTCAAAACGCCATTCAAGTGACAGCCTTTGTTATGTTTGAGTGCTAACTTGTAGCTAGCAGTTAACGAACTTCGTCATGTAGGTCCATTTTTACTGTATTGACATTACAGAAGTCTCTCGTTAGCATCGTGTAGGCCACTTGTCACAAAGTGACGCATGCGCAACTCACATCTGCACTCGACTCACATTGGGTAGTGACAATGACCACTGACAGACAGCTCCCAGTTTCCATAGATGTCTACTCTCTGCCCAGAATGATAAAATGTTTGCCTATTGCGAAACCAAAATTGACATCCAATATTTCCACAAACTATGGTGGCCGTTCCCCCGGCCTGCCGTACCCAGCACAGCAGAGGAAAAGAGCAGAGACATGCAGAAGAACTCATGACTCCTCGCATGACTTCTGATAATGTGGGCCGTGTTGCAAATTTGTTTTAGGAATAGATATTACTTCACAGACACTCTTTGTTTCCACCCAGTCCTGGACTGCAACTCTCCATCTGGAGTAAATCAAATCCTCTCTGAGCCTCCCAAACAACCAAAAGGTGAAATAGGACATATCGAAAAACGTTGATTTTTCTGAGATGAGCCAGTTAAACTTTACAATGACAATGTTTTGAGCAATATCACACACACAGTGCTCAGGTAATATGACTGAACAGGAGTTTATCACAGTGCGCATTACTGTTCTAAGGACAAAGCAGATCAAGGAAATCTGTTGTTAAGGATCTTATCAATATTGGTAGTGATAAAAACTGACTGCATGAGGAAATAAGCACTGTATCACAGTCCAAGTTGTGTGTCAATGCTTGATTTTTGATGGAGATTAAAACATTGGTACTTATCTTAATTACACCGTGACAACAAAGAATCTGTTCCAAATTCACTTTGATTAGAAATCACAGTTGCCTAATCATTTGCATGAAGCCGACAACACAAAGCCAGCTGCAATGACTTTTTAGTTTGGCCATTACCTGTCCCTAAATGACTCCCCTTGTTGTGGGCAGAGTGTGGCAGCAGATGTTTTAGAGATCAGGTGAAAAGTGCAGTTTTGGCGTTTGGTTTTTTCTTTGGGCCCTCTGCAGTAGAGGTCTTCATGGGTCTAACCAGTGTTGTAGTCTAGTCACTAAAGTCTTGAGTCCCCAGTGTTGGAGTCAGAGTCCAAGTGGAGTCACTATTACCAGCATTCTAGTCCAAGTCCGGGTCCTGAGTTGGAGTTATCAAGGTTGAGTCTGAGTTGAATACAAGACTGTCTCCATTGCTTCACTCTGGCACCTTCAAAGAGCTGATATACAATAATATTTTTTATGGTATTGCTATGGTTATCCTCCCATTTCATGATTGTACTTGTCTTAACTTTTGTGAATTTTGTAATTGCTTGCAACAAAGACACACCTGGTTTCTAACAGTAACAGGCTTTGTCTACGTATAAAGTGAATGCCGAGTTGATATTCTTTGCATGCGTGTACATCCTTATGTGTAAAATGAAAATGTTGAACATTTGAGAATTGAGGTTTGAATGGAGGACTTCTGTTGCATGTCATCTGCCCACTCTTTCTCCCTGTGTGTCCTGTCTTTACGCTCTGCTGTGTATATGATTCAATAAAGTAAAATGCAATAATGAATGCATGCAAATATGCAGCAATAATTACATATTAACAGACATTCCTGTAGTCTTTCTAAAGACACATTAAGTTGTGGGGTTTTAAATCACTGGTGTCAATATACATTTTGCAGCCTACTGTTAATGTGTGTGTATGTGTGTGTGTGTGTGTGTGTGTGTGTGTGTGTGTGTGTGTGTGTGTGTGTGTGTGTGTGTGTGTGTGTGTGTTTGTGTGTGTGTGTGCGTGCACACAAGCATGCATGATGTCCCCTCTTCGTGTCTCTCTCTCTCTCTCTCTCTCTCTCTCTCTCTCTCTCTCTCTCTCTCTCTCAATTTAAAATACGTTCACTGTTACAACAACACTATGATAAAGTGTAACAGGTCATTAGACCTCCAAAATCAACATCCCTGTCCCATCCCCGTTTCCATAGCCTACCTGTCACTCTCTTGTCATGCCTCTGGTATGTTTTTAGGTGAAGGGAAGGGATCCCCAACACCTTGCTGACCTTACTCAGTGCAGCATATCCCATCCCTAATTCATGGGCCAAAAGCACCATGTGGACATTCACGTCAAAAGCGACATCACCTCTCGTCTCGCTTTGCGGCCGTGTGGATGTGTAGACGCTCCGCCTATACGCAATCTCTACTTTGCAATTACTGCGCTCTAGAAGCAGACTGCTACAAAACCCATGGTTCTCTGGATCAATGTTCATAAATAGACCCGATGCAGCACAATTAGGGCACAAGAGCTCATGTATCAATTCATTGAGACGTGTGACATGCATAATCAGCCACTGCTGTGTCGCACAGTCAGTGGCGCTGTCACTAACCCACCACCCCCATCAGATGTGCTGCTTCCTGATGGTTTTTCAGCTACTCCAGTAGATTGCTTTCCCTTTTCACATCTTGCAAAGCGCAATTGCTGCTTTCTCTTCCTTGAAAGTGTTAGGGGCATTTTTGGAGGTAAGCTAAACTCGGAAGTGTCAGAGTACACCATGTGATGCGTCACAGAAACCAGCAGTAGCCAATTAGATTTCGTCATCAGCTTTAAATCCCCCTTTGGACATTCACGTTTGGTTACTGATAGAAAGGAAATGCCCTTATTTGGGTTACATAGCGTTATGCAGGAGACTCAGAGCTTTACAACGATACCGGTCATGACAGACTTCAGTAAACAGACAGAACTTGACATGTTGCGTTGCAATGCTAACTTCGTGGTAAATTCGGGAGAAACTTACTGCCGCAAGTAAACAAAATGTAAAGAAATAAACATCTTAATGTATATTTTCAATGTTTTCTTTATAGTAGCTTGAAAGAACACATATTAAAGGAGTAAACTAGCCCAAAATCTCAAAATTGACTACTGCATGAAAAATCTGTTTTTGCTTGCCGTGTCTCGCCTTAATCGGCACGAGAGGAAGATCAGGAAATCTGGATAGATTTTACCAACCTTCTTGGAAAGGAGGATGGCCAGGCACAGGGGAAAGGCTACTAACGTTACATTAGTTAAGACACAAGGTTATGTTGTGACAACTTGTTCATTAAAGTTAACTTAATCAGTGCCGCTGATCGAGTCTGACAGGTGGAGATAGGCCAGCCTATCATTCCATCTACCATTTTATTTTGGGTAGTCTGGATCCACGGAAGTACATTTCCTGGATAAAATCTGACATCCTGCATGTGGGTCACGCACAGGATGTCTGCTCTCTGTGTGTTGCCGTTCTCAAACTCCGTTCTCTTCAGGAAACAACAACCAATGAAAAGTTCTGAAGAAAATTTGGATGGTGCAACAAGGCAGGTCTGCCTGTCTTTTTGGAATGATTGTAAAGATTTATAAAGAATATGTTTAGGGCATTTCCTCTCTAACTGGGACGTTTTGGGACTGATTGGTGGTATTGCCGTGGAAGAAGTACACACGGTGATACGGTCTTTAGTGTGTTTTGCCCCCAACGGCTCCTTCCAGGCAGCACGGCAGTGGTTATGTTTAGGGTTAAGGTTAGGGTTAGCTAACAAAAAAAACCAAAAAAAAACATTGAGCCGCTGATACCCTTTAAGAGTCAATGAGGTTTAACAATGTATCAGCTAATTTAAATAGCTCACGTTACTGTATTGTGTCAACAGTTAACTTCATTTAATATTGTATGTGGCGTTTTCTTTAGCGGGATGCAAATGTTCCAGCAAAACAAGTTCCTTCCTGAGACTATTTAGCAGAGCCACCATCGCTGCGTCCGGAGCTCAGTGCCGCCCAAGACGATTGTGATTGGTTTAAAGAAATGACGTCTTATAGAATGCCAAGTAACATCACTGCTGTGTCAGAAGCATCGGAAGATGTTTTTCACTCATACCAACTGAATCGTTACATGCAAAGAGACAATATGCAAAATCCACTGTAAAAACAAAAGAATATATACAACTGAAATATGTGGTAAACTAGAAGTCAAACCCACATAAAATGTACTTTGTTTGATGCACTTTTCCTTGGCCCCTGATTGGCTGCTTGCAGCTTCATTTTGGTTTCTAACCTGTGATTGGTTGGCTCTCTGTGCCTTCTTTCCTCAAACTGGCTAGTTAACAGATGACATGTGTTTAAGGGGAGGGGACTACACAGACTTTATAATATATAAAAATGAAATGACAAACTATTCAACAACAAGACATCACCAGCAACAAGACATCAGATGAACTGCTGTAAAAAGACCAAGATGTCGGGCACTCTTCCTGGTAAGTTTATTTCATTTACAGAACTCTTACTCAGTGTAGTGTTTGATAAACCAGCAAAGAAACAACTTCTTCTCTTATTATTACTGTTTTCAACCAGATCTCAATCAAAACATTATAGCCTCCATGTTTTATTTTACTAACACTTCATGCTGTATTAACTTTGTTGCATTAACTTTGTTTCTGTAGTTTTACAATCTTTACAGACATTGTTTCTTGTATGACACATTCACATTTTGCAGCATTTCATTTGCCATTAGTGCATTGTGTTGTATAACTTTTTTTAAATATTTCTTTACATTTTTATTTGACTTAATGACTTTCATATTTAACAACTCTTGCTCAAAAAAACAAAAAAAAAAAAAAAAAAAAAACAAAAAAAAAAAAAAAAAAAAAAAAAATATATATATATATATATATATATATATATATATATATATATATATATATATATACCACATTCGTTTTTTTTAACAACACATGTTTTTGATGGCTTGATTAATTATCCCTGAGTGAATTTACTTGATGATTCAGTACGGAAGCCGAGAACGGCTGTGCTCGCAATTATTTTTCCCGCTTTCTACAATTCATGAGTTAATTATCTTGTAATCTCGAGATAACAAAGCTTGTTAATGAAGTTATCATGAGAAAATAAAAGATTGTTTCCTCTTAGTACTTAGGTTAATCAGAGATCAGAAGTTTAAACGGCGTAGATCGAGGTGACGGGATTTTTGAAGTTAGCAGAAGGATACACGTGTTACCAAGTCCGGTTTTCAAAATAAGGTGTTAACGAAGGGTATATACAGTGCTAAGCATTAGTGAATACACCCATGCTAAAGTTGACTAAAAAGAGGAATAAAAAATCATCTTTTTGAAATTGATCTTAATGCCTTATTTTTTTAAATGAGTAAAAATCCAACCTTTAATTACACCAATTTTCTATGTGAATGAATAATGTATCATACATAAATAAATGTTCTTCCTTAAAATACAGGGGGCATAAGTATACACACCCTTATGTTAAATTCCCATAGAGGCAGGCAGATTGTTATTTTGAAAGGCCAGTTATTTACCTAGAGATTGGCATGGTTTTATGTCAGTTAGCCTAACAGCTGGTTTGATTTGCATTGAGAGATGATCTTATGGAAAGTACCCCATGCCAATCTCTAGGTATGGTGAAGGGGATGTGATGATGTGGGGCTATTTTAATTCCAAAGGCCAAGGGAACTTTATCAGGATACATAGTATCCTGGATCCATGAAATAACTGGCCTTTAGAAATAAAAATCTGCCTGCATCTATGGGAATTTAACATAGGGGTGTACTGACTTATGCCCCCTGTATTTTAAGGAAGAACATTTATTTATTTATTCACGATACATTATTCATTGACAAAGAAAATTGGTGTCCTTAAAGGTTGGATTTTTCCAAATTCTTTTAATTAAGGCATTAAGATTTCCAAAAGATGATTTTGTATTCCTCTTTTTAGTCAACTTTAGCATGGGTGTATTCACTAACACTTAGCACTGTATATATAAAATACAGAGAAATATGATGTTTCGGGACACATACTGAAAGAAAGATCTCAGTTGGATGGATCAAAAAATATAAATTGAGACACAAACATTTACTGTTCTTGGATCCTTACCAAAAGTTTGTTGAGCTGAAGGTTTATCCTCTGGTCAGTGGCCATTTTAGGACATGTTACAGCCGCTACATTGCACGTGTAACGTATGCGGAGCAGATGTTCTAACACTACGCTTCCACTATAATCAATGAAAGCGGAGACACCTGACAAGAGCAGTGTAGTGGTGCGTAAGCTCCGCGGAGATCAGCTCTACCAGCGAGATGTGTGTGGCTCTTTTACACAGAAATGCATAGTGTCTGTCTTTTAAATTAAACTACAATATACAGGAATCGACTTAATGACAATGAGTTTATTGGCAGTTTTATTTGAGAGTTTGTTTTTATTTCTTGTTTCTGTCTCCTGCGTCATTTGATAACAGTAGATTTCACAGCGCTGTGCTGGCTCCAAAAACTGAACAACAATCCCAAATGGAAAGCTCTCTGTCTCGCTGTGACTCACACAATCCTACACCGTGTGGCGCTGCAGGTGTAGCTAGTTAACAGTTACATTACGCGGCACATAGGCTCCGCGAATGGTCCGCAAACGCGTTCAATGTAGCCAAAGGGTAAGACTCAGCTTCAGGTAACAGTTGATAATCTTAAGATTTGGAACAGTTTTAGGTCACAGCACTGAGTTGAAAACAGCCAGCGGCAGTCAACTAGCTGTGGGTCCAGATACACGTTTTTAATATGTATCCATAAAATGCAATAAAATAATTCAGACTTGCAGACAAATAGCTTTGTTATATGAACTGCAATATGAACAAAAAAAGCGTTACAAGTGCTGAAAAGTTTCTGCATTACAAGCCCCCTCAGGTCTGTTAGATTGTGACAGAACATTGTGTGGTTTGAAACAATCAAAAGAAGTCTTTGAATATTAATGACTGTTTAAATTCTCCAACAGAGCCGACTGAGCCAAAACTGAAGATTATACTCGTTGGATTGACTGGAGTTGGGAAGACTTCAGTCATGAACACCCTTCTGGGAATAGAGGATCAAAAACATGGACCTAGCCCTTCCTCACAGACAACAGGGTGCAAAATGGAGAAAGTACAGCGTGGTGACCAAGAACTGGTTATTATCGATACTCCGGGTGTGTATAACACCGAGAAAACAGAAGAAGAGGTGAAGAAAGACATCGCGGAAAGCATCGCACATGCTGCTCTTGATGGCGGTCCTCATGTCTTCCTGTTGGTGATGCGGCCGGATAGATGTTCAGAGGATGAAAAAGAAGCAGTGGAAATCATTCAGAAGATCTTTGGTGATGGGTTTGAAGACTACACTTTGGTCTTGTTCACCCGTGGAGGTAGACATGTACCTACTTACAAAGAAGTGAAAAAGGAAATGAAATTCCTTAGGAAGTTCATTCATGGAGATGATTCTTTTCATTCTTTTGAATGTAAGAATGTTAATGGTGAAGAAAAAGAAAAGCAAGTGTCTGATCTAGTGAAGAAGATCAACAACATGGTTGCGAACAACAGCGAGCAAAAGAAGCCGCGTTACACCAATGAAATGTTGAGAAAGGCACAGGAAATCCAAAAGGAAATGGAGATGTCGGAACCTAATGGCACGGAGGCAGAAAAGCTGTGTAAAACGGTTGAGGAGTTTGTTAGTGGGGTGGTGGGCGAGCCATGGGTACGTTATTTGAACAAGATCATTGACCGTGCCATAGAAAAATATTGCTAAATGTGCGTAAAAATAAGCTGATGATTCACCAGAATTTGAGTTAAGTTATGAAACAGCGAAATCAAATATAAGGTGAATTAATCTATTTTTTTATTTAGCTTTTTTACGATGAGTAGACTAAAATAGTCTTATTCTATGATCTGAACTATTGCTGAATAATTGCTTGGTTTTCCCAATAAATCATGAATTATAGTCTAATAAGGTTAATTACAATTAAAAGTAAAGGTACTTGTGTGAAGAAAAAGCAGAAGTGCCGGTACTCAGGTACTGAGTATGTTTGTTACGCAACTTCAGTAACGTACATAATTAAAACAGGTCAATGTTGACTTTTGGTTTCAGACGGGACAGGAACAGCGTTTTCCTGGATAAAAGTCCTGTGTTTGTTGGACCCATCCACCCCGACCTCCCTACGTCACCTGGCATTACCTTAAATTATTCAAGAAAACTTTGTTTTTCTTGCATTTTGTTTTGATTAATTGATTACTTTGTTTTTTGTTCCCCGTGGAGGCATGTGAGTTTGATACAAATTGTAGTTAAGGGAGAAATCTGAGTAAAAGTGTCCTAGATAGGAGAATTAAACTCTCTGCGTTGTTTGCATTTCTTTAAACCAATCACAATGTTCTTGGGCGGCGCTAAGCTCCAGACACAGCGACGGTGGCTCTGCTAAATAGTCTCAGGAAGGAGCTTGTTTTGGTGGAACATTTGCATCCCGCTAAAGAAAACGCCACATACAATATTAAATGAAGTTAACTGTTGACACAATACAGTAATGTGAGCTATTTAAATTAGCTGATACATGGTTACACCTCATTGACTCTTACCTGTGTCTGGGCTCCTATACAAAAGCTTCAAATAGCTTATCAGGGTGTCCCATTTCACATATCTGCATTACGTCTTATGATTGTACTTGTCTTAACTTTTGGGAGTTTTGTAATTGCTTGCAACAAAGACAACTGGTTTCTAACAGTAACCGGTAACCGGTGATGCAAATTAAATTGGCTTTGTCTACATATAAAGTGTATGCAGCATTGATATTTTTGCATGCATGTACATCCTTATGTGTAAAAAGACAATGCTGAACATTTGAGAATTGAGGTTTGAATGGAGGACTTCTGTTGCATGTCATCTGCCCACTCTTTCTCCCTGTGTGTCCTGTCTTTACGCTGTGCTGTGTATATGATTCAATAAAGTAAAATGCAATAATGAATGCATGAAATTATGCAGCAATAATTAAATATTGACAGACATTACATACCTGTACTCTTTAATATTAAGGTGTGGGGTTTTAAATCATTGGTGTCAATATTAATTTCCTTTATCAGCAAATAAAATAAGAGTCAAACTAAACTCTACAGTATATGTCTGTCTTTTCTTTCCTGGTAACACAAGTTCAGCCCAAGTAAAGACACTTTACCCTGGTCAATAAAAAGAAAAGCCTTGGGTAAATACACAAGGTAGTAAGTGCAACATTTGCAGTCTGGAAATTGTGTTAATGGATAAGTGTTCAGAATTTAAATGCATGATGTCTACAGCTATAAATTTTGCCTGCCTAACTAAGCTGTAAAGTAATGTGCCTATGGTGGAAAGGAATTAATAAAAATATAAAATACTTGTAGAATACTTAGACTTCTGCCTACATTCACATCTATGTGAAACTCTCTGGTAGTGAAAATAGAATTATGTTGATGTCTCGTTGACATTGCCTGTGCCTTGTCCGGACAACAGAGTTCACTTATTTACAGATTCACATGACAACAGATTGTCACATAGGTCACAAGTCAGCTTGTTATCCAGCAGCTAGTCTGCCAGCTACCTCTTTCCCGAGCCAGCCAGACTGCAGTTGGCAGCAATCAATCATTTTAATTATTCACATGAAATTGTACAAGATACAAACTCCCATATTATGCAATCCAGTCAGCTCCTTTAATTTGTGCATTATGTAAGGGGGTAATGCCTGACGAGGTGTCCATGATCAGGAAGTAATGGAGACTAAATAGCGACAGGATCTCCCTTAACCTCCCTACATCAATGTCCCTCTTCATCCCCAAGATGCATTTGGGCCTAAATATCAGTAGCACTGGCTGACAGTGTTGGCAGCCCAGAAACTACACTGCAAGGGTATTTTTGCAAGTAATTTTTCCCGTTGCTTAACATGAGCTTAGCTTTTTCTCAATATGTGAACACTTCAAGGCCCCTTATGTGCTTTAACTGGATGCTGAATAAATCAGAATAATCTTTATCGATTATGTGGATGCAAGTCTGGCATGTGATATGTCTTAATTTGATTCCACTGTCGCAGACTAATTTCTAGTATCGTAATAAAATAATGAGAGTCTTGCTAGCGTTGGGGCCTGCTCCGGTTGTCTCAATCGTTTGGTGTAAAGGGTTTGATATTATCAAAAGCTTTAAGTCTTGGTAGTGAAGTTAAATCATGTGAACATTGTCAACAACCAATGAGTGTGCTCCCCCCAGCACCAAACAGGAAGCAGCAAACAGCTAGAGCTCTGGGTACCATTTATCTGCATGTACGGAAGAACAGAAAATGGGCAAACTTTCCCTTAAGTTACCAGCTAACATTAGCGGTATCTAGGTAGCTTGGTTAAATCTTTCAAAACAAATCTAGTTGTAGTCTTGCAATGTGTGACCCTGCAGATCCCCAGTCTGTACATCTTATGACATTCTTTAACATTAGATGTGAGATGATTGTCTTTAGATGTAAGATTGTGTCAGACTTTAATAATAAATTAATAATAAATTGAATTTATATAGCGCTTTTCACGAACTCAAAGTCGCTTTACAGGGCAGGTAGATAATAAAAACAATGCACAACAAACCAAAACAGAACAAAACAAAGCAAAACAAAACAAAACAAGATTCAGGCACAGATGAGAAGGGAGGGGGTGTGGGGCTATGGATAGGCAGAGGTGAAGAGATGGGTCTTGAGGCGGGACTGGAAGATGGTTAGGGACTCAGAGGTGCAGATCTCTTGGGGGAGGGAGTTCCAGAACCTGGGAGCTGCCCTGGATTGTGAATGCAGAGGAGACCGGCTGAGGTGGATCTGAGGGAGGGTTGGTACGGCGAGAGGAGGTCAGTGAGGTACGAGGCGGCCAGATGGTGAAGGGCTTTGTAGGTGAGGACCACGATTTTGTAGGTGATCTGGTGGGAGATAGGAAGCCAGTGGAGTTGTTTTAGGACTGGAGTGATGTGGTGCCAGGATTTGGAGCGGGTGATGAGTCGGGTGGCTGAGTTCTGGACCAGTTGGAGTTGGTTGATGTTGTTGATGCCGAGGAGAAGTGAGTTGCAGTAGTCCAGTCGGGAGGAGATGAAGGCGTGAATGAGTCTTTGAGCAGCGGGGGGTGTGAGAGAGGGTCTGATTTTAGCTATGTTGCGGAGGTGAAAGAAGGAGGTTTTAATGACATGACGGATGTGGGGCTCAAGGGAGAGGGTAGAATCAAAGATAACGCCAAGGTTGCGGGCCTGGGGAGATGGGGAGACAATGGTGCCGTCGATGGTGAGAGTGGGGTTATTGGTTTTGCTGAGTGTGGATTTGGAGCCTATGTGGAGGAATTCTGTTTTGTCGCTGTTGAGTTTGAGGAAGTTTTGTTGCATCCAGGTTTTAATAGCTGACAGACAGGAGTTGATGTGGGAGAGGGGAGGATTGTGAGGGGGTTTGGTGCTGAGGTAGATCTGGGTGTCATCGGTGTAACAGTGGAAGTCCAGGTTGAAGTGGTGGAGAATCTGACCAAGGGGGAGGACGTAGATGATGAAGAGGAGGGGGACGAGTACGGAGCGTTGGGGAACACCTTGAGTGACTGTGGCTGTGGCAGAGGTGTAGTTATGGAGATAGATGAAGAGGGATCTGTTGGAAAGGTAGGAGCGGAGCCAGCTGAGTGCAGTGCCTTTGATACCGAGGTCTTTGAGTCTGATGAGTAGAATGTTATGGCTCACATTATCGAAGGCTGCACTCAGTTCGAGGAGGATAAGAATGTTGAGGGAACCGGTGTCAGCAGAGGTGAGGAGGACCTTGAGGACTTTGAGGAGAGCAGTTTCTGTGCTGTGGAGGGGGCAAAAACCAGATTGGAAAGGTTAAAATTAGTTATTGGCATGAAGATGGGTTGGTAGATGTGAGGCAACTATACGTACGTTCCAGGGTTTTAGACAGAAAGGGGAGGTTGGATATTGGGCGGTAGTTGTTGAGGGAGGAGGGATCCAGACCAGGTTTTTTAAGGATTGGAGTGACAGCGGCAGTTTTGAAGGCAGAGGGGACAGTTCCAAGGGACAGTGAGGAGTTGAAGAGGTTAGTGAGGTAGGGGCATAGGACGGGGAGGCAGGACTTCAGGAGTGGAGTAGGGAGGGAGTCAAGGGAGCAAGTGGTGGGTTTGGAAGAGCTGATGAGTTTAGAGATTTCAGGAGGGGTAACAGAGTCAATCTGGGAGAGGAGGCAGTTTGGAGGAGGGGTCGGGAGGTCAGGAGGGATGGGGAGAAGAGGGGCCGTGGTAGGTGCTGGAGTAGATCATGGGAGGTCAGATACAGGGGATAGAGATTGGTAAATTATGTTGATTTTGTCAGCGAAAAAGTGGAGGAATGAGTTGCAGAGATCCGGAGTAGAGGTAGGGAGGGTGTTGGTCCGAGGCTTGATGAGGTTGTTCATTGTGGAGAAGAGGGTTCTGGGGTTTTCACAGGGGTTGGTGAGGATGGTGGAGAGGTAGGCAGATTTGGCAGCAATGAGGACATCTTTGTAGGCAGTGAGGTGGAGTTTATATGCTTCATGGTGGACTGTGAGAGCAGATTTTTTTGTCAGATGTTCAAGTTGGCGGCCAGTTTGTTTCATTTTCCGGAGTGCAGGTGTGTACCTGCACTCCGGTGAAGAGGTGTTAAAAGTGACGTTTTTTGTTTTGAGGGGGGCCAGAGTGTTGAGGGAGGTAGACAAGGTGGAATTCATGTGGTTTGTGAGATCATCAGGTGAGGTGAGGGTTGAGCTGAAGCACAGAAGGGAGGGGGAGGGGATGGGATGAGGAGGAGGGAGGGGCGAGCTAGTCTTGTTTTGTTTGAAAATATTTCGAACATCAACAAGAAGTAACGTCACCCAACAGCGCTTAGAGCACCTTTAATAAAACCAACAATAAATAAACACCAAATAAACACCTGTGCAAAGGATAGCTATGACTTATTCCTCAGTGTAGTGGCTGCAGGGACAAAACTGTTTTTGTGTCTTTTTGTTCTACACCTAGGGATTGTAAACCTACGCCCAGAGGGAAGAAGCTGAAACTCTGTGTGCAATGGATGGGAACTGTCATTTAAAATTGAACTAGTTATGCGCTGTAACTGTTTTGTATACAAGGTCTCCATGTTGAGCTGTGGCTCACCAATCAGCCTGCTAGACCACTTTACTATTTGGTTGAGTGAGTTTTTATTTTTTAAAGAGATTTCCAAACCAGGCTGCTAGCGCAAATGATAAAACTGATTCAATAAAAGCGTGGTTAAAAGAGGGTCATGATGGATTTGTCAATGTGGAAGCGACTCAGTTTACTCAAACAGAACAGGCGCTGATAGACTTTTTTACACACAGCTTCACAGTTAGTTTCAAATGTGAGTTTTGAGTCTATTATAGTCCCCAGGTATTATAGGTGT
This sequence comes from Zingel zingel, assembly GCA_023566125.1. Taxonomy (NCBI): domain Eukaryota; kingdom Metazoa; phylum Chordata; class Actinopteri; order Perciformes; family Percidae; genus Zingel; species Zingel zingel. The sequence goes on along the minus strand of CM042325.1, from coordinate 34,592,792 downwards.
TAGGCTCTCGCTTACAGACTGGAAATGTGCAGAGAGAAATGGTACAGGTTGAGTTGCTCCAGGTCGGGACTGAAACTGGAGGGAGGAGGGCAGGAGTGTGGCCAGGTAGAACTGAGCAAGAATGCAGGGAAACTAGGAGCGGAATCTCTAGTCGTAAATACAGAGCCAAGTTACCACTAGTATGGTTTAACGAACTGGCGCTGAAGAGGTGAACAGCCCGGGTAGATAAACTGCTAGGTTGATTAATGGAATGTGCTACAGCTGAGCTGAGTTGAGCTTCACAGCAGGTGAAGACAAACACACAGACAACAAAGACAGGGAAAAAGGGAAGAGGATAATAAGCAGGACGGGGAACAGCCACTGACCCATAACAGTACCCCCCTCAATGGACGCCTCCTGGCGTCTCACCAGTCTTGTCTGGGTGGTCTCGATGGAAGTCCTTTACCATCCGAGGGTCCAGAATATTTAGCCTGGGAATCCAGGTCCTCTCCTCGGGTCCATAACCCTCCCAGTCCACCAGATATTGAAAGCCCCTACCACGTCCAAGAGTCTCCGAACTGTGTAAGCAAGCTGATCATCAATAATACGTGGCGGAGAAGGGGGATCCACAGGCGGACACAAGGGACTGCAGGAGACAGGCTTCAACTGGGATAGGTGGTAGGTTGGATGGATCCTCATAGACTGGGGCAGCTTCAACCGAACAGCAGATGGGTTGATGATGGACCTCAAAGGGATTTAAAAACCAGGGTGACAGTTTACGGGACTCTGTATGCAGGGGAATGTTACCGGAAGAGAGCCAGACTTTTTGACCAGGTTGGAACTGGGGAGAAGAAATCCGGTGTCTGTCCGCCACTTTCTTTTTCCGCTCCGTGGTCTGGAGAAGAGCCTCCTGGGTGTCATCCCAGACATTGTGGCAGCGGCGAATGTTTTCTTGAACCGACGGGACAGCCAATTCCTTCTCCTGCGATGGGAACAAAGGAGGTTGGTATCCCAAAGACGCCTCGAATGGGAAGAGGCCGGTGGCAGAGGAGGTGAGAGAATTGTGGGCGTACCTGACCTATGGGAGATGTTTAGCCCAAGTAGAAGGATTCTCAGCTGCCACACAGCGAAGAGCAGCCTCCAGGTCCTGATTGGTTCTCTCAGTCTGGCCATTGGTCTGTGGGTGGAAACCTGAGGAGAGGCTGAAAGAGGCACCCAGAGCAGAACAGAAATCCTTCCACAATCGAGAAATAAACTGTGGACCTCTATTGGAAACAATGTCCACAGGTATTCCATGGAGACGGAATACATGTAGGACAAAGAGGTCCGCTGTCTCACTGGCAGACGGTAATTTTTGTAATGCAACAAAATGGGCAGATTTAGAGAATCTGTCCACGATGGTAAGTATTGTGTCATTACCTTCAGACTTTGGAAGACCAGTGACAAAATCCAAAGACACATGGGACCAGGGACGACTTGGGACTGGGAGAGGATGCAACAGGTCCGAGGGAGACCGGTGAGATGCTTTATTCTGGGCACAGGTGGAACATGCCGCCACGTAAGCCTCGACAGACAACCACAAGAAGTGTCTCTTGGGCAGTGACAGCGTACGGTTCATACCGGGGTGACAAGAGAAGCGGGAGGTGTGGATCCAGTGAAGAACTTGAGGCGGTATGGCAGAGGGGACATAGAGAAGGTTGGGGGGGGGTCCTCTGGCCGGTCCAGGTTCGGTTTCTTGTGCCGTCCTGACGAGAGACTCAAACTCCCAGCGGACTGCCGCCACCAAGCAGGAGATTGGCAGGACAGGCTCAGGGTTGCTGGTCTCTTCTGAGTCTGAAAACTGGCGAGAGAGAGCATCAGGTTTGATGTTACGTGTGCCAGGACGGTATGTTAAAACAAAATTAAATCTGCTGAAAAACAGGGCCCATCTGGCTTGACGAGAGTTTAGTCTCTTGGTTGACTGGATGTAGGCCAGGTTCTTGTGGTCTGTCCAGACCACGTAGGGCTGCTCCGCTCTGTCCAACTAATGCCTCCACTCCTCCAACACCAGCTTGACTGCAAGTAGCTCCCGGTTTCCCACGTCGTAGTTCTTCTCTGCAAAGGGATAGTTTCTTGAAGAAGTAAGCTAAAGGATGAAGCTTCTGATCTGTGGGTAAGCGTTGGGACAGGACTGCTCCCACCCCAGAATCAGAAGCATCCACCTCCACAATAAACTGCAAACTGGTATCAGGATTAATCAAAACAGGTGAAGTGGAAAACAGTTTCTTGAGAGTACTCACAGCAGACTCGGCTTCTGGTGACCATAGGAACGGAACTTTGGGGGAGGTGAGCTTAGTCAGGGGGGCTACCACCCGGCTGAAGTCCTTGATGAAGCGGCAGTAAAAAATGGCAAAGCCTAGAAAACGTTGCAGCTGCTTTCGTGATGTAGGCGTAGGCCACTCAGTAACTGCTCTTATCTTTTCCGGATCTGGTGAAACTTGTCCCCGCTCAATAACAAAACCCAGGAAGGGTACTGATTAATGGTGAAACTTGCACTTCTTTGCTTTTACATACAGTTTGTTCTCCTGGAGGCTTTGGAGAACCTGACGGACGTGGGAAACGTGTTCTTCGTGGGATTTGGAAAAAATCTGAATATCATCGTAAGTAGACAAAATAAAAAGCAGTGGAGAAAGTCTCTTAATACATCATTCACCATGGACTGAAAAACAGCAGAGGCGTTGGTGAGGCCGAATGGCATGACGAGGTACTCAAAGTGACCAAGAAGAGTATTAAACGCTGTTCTCCATTCGTCCCCCTGTCTGATCCGGATGAGGTGGTAGGCAAGTTAGGTGTAGGGCTTGTAAGTACACTCACTTTTACCTGCGAGCCTTGTCTTTTGGCGAGGAAATGAGTGGCGTCCGCATTCAGGCGGGTGAGTGCATGTACTATGCACTCACCCGCCTGAATGCGCTGTAATCAGTCGGGGACAGTTGAGCATGGCCCAGTTGTATGGGCTCGTCTTGTTCCTCAGTAGAGGAAACAGAGGTGGGTGAGCGCTGTCCAAATGGGGGTTCGGAAAGTCGAAAGCAGGAGAGCTCCACCCGTGGTGCGAGCCCGACTGCCCCTCTCCCGTCTCCTCTCCCGTAGCCTGTTATCAATCTCCATCAATCACATTGACCCATAACAATAGGATTGCACACATTGAACAGTTTGACCTTTAATTGATGTAATTTCTTGTAATTCTTTTCCTAAAATCAATGGGCATGTCCTTTGTTTTGGCTACATTTAGTTGAAAGTGGGATGCCTCACACCATTCAACAAAGTCATAGATGACTGGACCTGTTTCACTGTTTTGGAGCAGGCTAACAATTACTGAGTCATCTGCGTATTTAATTATGGTCCTGTTGTCCCACCTTCTCTGGCCCATATTTGTGTACAGGATGTAAAGAAGAGGTGAGAGTACACATCCTTGTGGGGAGCCGGTTGATGAACAGACTTTATCAGAGAGACTGCCATTCACTCTTACTCTTTTTGTCCTGTTTGTTAAAAAGTTAAGAATCCAGCCTATTGCTCAGGTCAAACTGTTCGAGCAGCCTTGTGGTGAAAATATGGGGTTGGATTGTAAAACCCAACCCCTAATAAAAGTCTGGCATGGGAGCCACTGTTATCCAAATGCTTAAAAAGTAAATGAATGTAAGTAAAGTAATTGTGGCATCTTCCACCCCCTATGGGGTCTATAAGCAAAACTGCAGAGGGTAAAGTGAATGCTCCATTTTCCTTAATATTTCAGACCTCACCAATTTTTCAAATGCTTTCATTAAAATTGATGTGAGTGCATCTGGTCTAAAATCATTAAGGGTTTTGGGGGTGTTGGATTCAGGAACAGGGACCACCACAGTACTACACTAGTTGTGCCTCTAAAGATTTGTTAACATTGTAATAGAAAGGAGGACTCAATTGCTTTGCACAGGTTTTAAGTATTCACCCACAGATGTTATCTGGACCATGACTTAACTAATCTTCTTTTAGACAAGCAATAGTGGCTGGTTAGCTCACTTGGTAGAGCAGGTGCACATATACAGAGTTTTATTCCTTGACGCAAAAGGTCCAGGGCTCGAATCCGACCTGTGACGGTCTCCCCCACTCTCTCTCACCTTTCATGTCTGAGCTGTCCTATCATTAAAGGCGTAAATGCCCATAAAAAAACAAACATTAAATAACATTTTAAAAACATTTTAAACGTGACCATAATCACGTGGCAGTTCTATTTAACAAAACTAACGCAGTTTTAAACACCTAGTTAACAATGTGAAACATAACTAGTTAAGTCTAGGCAACAGAAATTCTTAGGGTTAGTAAAACATCAGAGATTGGCTTTAAATTATGTAAAACTACTATAATGAGATATAACTTTGTCACGGATAGCCACGGTCTCTTGAGTAAAAGTATAGTGTGTTTTTTTGCTGCTGTCTAATTACTACTCACTGTGAGCTAATTTTTCACTCCAAGTTTTGCATCTCAACTTCACAAACACAACTATGACCAGAAGTAGGAATAACTCCTAAATGTCTTTTGAGCAGTATAACAAAGTTATAATGGCATAAACATAACAAAAAGGAAAACGTTACATTTATTTGATAATGTATGACCCATTTAAAAATGCTCAAAAATGGCTTGTGTTTCAGAGGATTAAGCACTAGAATTTGTATTTGTATGTGCCTTTTATGAAGAAATGTTTTGTTTTTTTGTTTACACAGAGTGAAAAACTTGTGTATTGTGCTGTTTTCTATCAGTTTGGACTTGCATTGAATAAAGAGAAGAAACCTGCACTTAATATTCTCAAAGGCATTTTTTATTCATAGTTAGACCGATATCGTGATGTATCATTAAAGGATTGTCTAGCAATATATTGATTATGGCAGAATGCTTTATCAGGTCATGACCGAAAGAACGAGTTCCAGGGTACAAGCGGCCAAAATGGGTTTCCTCAGGAGGGTGGCTGGCGTCTCCCGTAGAGATAGGGTGAGAAGCTCAGTCATCCGTGAGGAACTTGGAGTAGAGCCGCTGCTCCTTTGCGTTGAAAGGATCCAGTTGAGGTGGTTTGGGCATCTTGTAAAAATGCCCCCTGGGTGTCTCCCTAGGGAGATGTTCCAGGCACGTCCAGCTGGGAAGAGGCCTCTGGGCAGACCCAGGACTAGATGGAGGCACGTCCAACTGGGAGGACCAAGGACTAGGTGGAGGCACGTACAGCTAGGAGGAGACCTTGGGGAAGACCCATGACTAGATGGAGGCACGTCCAGCTGGGAGGAGGCCTCGGGGAAGACCCAGGACTAGGATGCTTCGGGGAAGTCCCAGGACTAGATAGAGGCATGTCCAGCTGGGAGGTGGCCTCGGGGAAGACCCAGGACTAAGTGGAGGGATTATATCTCCACTGTGGCCTACATTTTAAATAAATTATTAAAATTTGACCATATGGCCTTAGCCATTTAATGTCGTGGACTGTCGTTTTGTGCTTTTAAAAGTTTTTGTAAGTATCGGTTCATGCACTGCCTAGGCACCAAGCACCGTTCTAAAAGTAGTGTTTTAGCACAGGTAATCAGAAAAAAAAAAACAATACCCAACCCTATTGGTAGTTGGATTTTGTTACCTTTGGACAGAGCCAGACTAGCTGGTCCCTCTGTTTTCAGCCTTTAAGCTAAGCTAAGCTTACCAGCTGCAACTTCATATTTACTGTACAGACATGAGAGTGATATCAATCTGAACATCTCAGTGAATAATCACACTTCTGAAAAATGTCTTTTCTTCAATTTGCACCAACAGTGTCGGACCACTTTTCTTCTGAAATCCTATATGTTCTCTGATGGATTGTGTTTTATTGTGGGGATTTCTGAATTTTTTTTTTTTTTTTATGATTTCATCTAAAAGAAACTGATTTGACTGACATTGGCAAATAAGTAGACTTGTGGAAATAAACTTCAGCTGAGTCTCCTGATTTGTTACTTTCAGCCACAATTTGAATTGTGATTGGCCAGCTCAGTTGATGTGTCTTTCAGGGGAGGGAACTAGAAGCAGGCTATATTATAAAATGATGAGATGGAACTTTAAATACTCTGAACAAGACATCCACAGAGACAAGACTTTAAAAATGAGCTGCTCTTCCAAGAAAGAAGCTGACAGTCTGCTGCCTGGTAAATATATTTATTCTACAGTACTACAGCTCATTGCAGTGTCTGGGGTTTCATATATGGAACAATATTTGTTTTCTTAAAAATAAACCAGCAACTCATTAACAGCTCATTCTCTTTTTTACGTGTCTTTGGGGATCAATGATGTTTGAGACAACTTTGAACTAATTTGGACTGAACTATCTTTCAATATTCATGTGAAAATACAGAGTTTTTGTGAAGTTCAGAGATGTTTGGTAGTGTATCTATCTGCAGTGGAGAGTTTTATTATCTGCACACAACTGGATTAAGCAGCATTTTAGAGTCAATATCTAAGTTTTTAGTTAGTGGTTAGGTAGTTGGATGTTTGCTTTTCTTTAATTCTAGTTTTTTATACTTGGTAATACTATCATAACCATCACTAACAAATGCTACATTGATCGCAAGTTGAACTTAGTTAAGTAGAAGTTAAGTTATTTTAATGTTAAAAAAAACAATGAAATGATAATGTTTACTCATTATTAGTTATGCTATAATTTGTTGCTTTGACAGTTCATTGTTTCACACTTATTTTTTATATTATATGAAGTGTTTGTTAATAATTAAGAAATAAATCATAAACATTTGGATGACTTATAAAGTTGCAACTGGTGTTTATAATACCTTGTTGATGGTTAATACTCTGTAAAGCATGTATATATAAATTATTTATATATTTTCAGTGCACAAAGAATTCAAAAAATATTCTTAAATTACTTTATAGGCCATGTTATTTTGAACTGCTGTGGAAATCCACATTTGGATGAATTGTTCAGAGTGAAGACACATTATTACTAGCGGTGGAAAGTATCTAAGTACATTTACTCCAGTACTGTACTTCAGCCTAAATGTTGAGGTACTTGTACTTTACTTGAGTCTTTTTTTTTCATGCCACTTTCTACTTCTACTCTGCTACATTTCAGAGAGAAATATTATTTTACTCCACTACATTCATCTGTTACAGCTTTAGTTACTAGTTACTTTAGTTACTCCACTACATTCATCTGTTCCAGCTTTAGTTACTAGTTACTTTAGTTACTCCACTACATTCATCTGTTCCAGCTTTAGTTACTAGTTACTTTAGTTACTCCACTACATTCATCTGTTCCAGCTTTAGTTACTAGTTACTTTAGTTACTCCACTACATTCATCTGTTACAGCTTTAGTTACTAGTTACTTTAGTTACTCCACTACATTCATCTGTTCCAGCTTTAGTTACTAGTTACTTTAGTTACTCCACTACATTCATCTGTTACAGCTTTAGTTACTAGTTACTTTAGTTACTCCACTACATTCATCTGTTACAGCTTTAGTTACTAGTTACTTTACACATTCAGATTCCTGCACATAAAACACATGTAGTTTATAAAATCTGATGTTTTATTGAAATGATTAGACCATTAAACACACAACTGTTTGGATCCTTTACATTTTCTACAATGGGAGGATTGTTCTTTACTTTTAATACTTTAACTACATTTTCCTGATGATACTTACTTTTATTGAAGTAACATTTTCACTGCAGGACTTGTAACAGAGTATTTTTACAGTGTGGTATTAGTACTTTTACTGCACCGCTGTAGATTGGTAACATGTGGGGGGCAGTCGTCCTAGTTTTTGCGGTGTGTCCTGCACCGTCTCCACGTGTCCATTTGCCTTTTGGGCAAACACTGTTAAATTGTAGTTATCACTTTCTACATTGAATTACACCCTGGGCGAGAAGCCCTCTGAGCGCCCCCACCCACAAATCAGAGTGTCCCTTAAAGTGCAGTGTGGTGCCTAGTGCCTTGCATTGCTCTGCCATCTCCTCATCTGCAAGACTTAGGAATTTTGTCAAAAAAAACAAAATTTCTTTCCCACATTTTCCAATGTGAAAAATCTCTCCTTGATCGCTGACGTGGCTGCATCAACAACAACGTTGAAGAATCCAACCTCCAACTTCCTATGTGCATCACTGAAAGGCTCATCATGTGAGTCGTATGAGAAGTGGCGCTTTGTGGACCTGAGCCTTTTGTGTTTTAAAGCAAATTTATTCACAAATGTCTTTGGTCGCCAAATGTGCAGTCACAAAGCCACTTGCCCTGTAGCTCTGGAGACCTCGCTCAGTCTTCTTCAAAAGACTCAAAGCTAGATCCACATGCATATTACAAGACTGCATGAGTTTGCTGGCATGCTGTATTGAAGATAGCATATCATACCAAACAACCTTGCAGATGCTGAAGTGGTACGCCCCCACCTCCTCAGACAAAGACTGGGCCTCAGCCTTTATAGCAGGGTCTTTGGTGTGGTCTCTCACCTCATTTAAAGCCTCTCTCACGGCAGCTCCCTGGTACCTCATGAGCTTGACGCTCTTGACCTTGCTCTCCCACCTTGTTTCTGCCTACATCTTTAAGATGATGCTCACATGGTTCTTCAGTATGGCCCATCTTTGGGTGGAGGCTGCAAATAACGTGTTATAGCTTTTGCAGGACACCAAAGTAACTTATATCATCAACAGATCGCTTAACAGCATCACACACAACTAAATTCAATGTATGTTCCCCACTTGACACAAACAGAGGTCGGGGATTCTTTTCTAAGACCCTGGCTTGAACTCCCTTATTTTTGCCTTTCATGTTTGCACCGTTGTCATATGACTGTCCTCTGCAGTCTTCAAAAGGAATTCCCAACTCCTCAAGTCTCGTCAGGATCACGGATGCCAAGTGCTGGCCTGTGGACTCCTCTGCCTCCAAAAATCCCATAAAATGTTCCCTGATATGGGGCTTCTCCATCAGTGACACCACTCTAATGACCAGTGACCACTGACAACTGTTCTGTGTGGCTTATATCTGGGGTGCAGTCCAGAATTACTGAAAACAACTTTGCCTGCTTGATGTCATCCACTATAGCAGATATGATTTTGCTGCTCAACAAATCGATCTGCTCATCCTGATACCATAACAGAGAGAACATAGTTGCCTACAGGATGAGAGAGGTATTTCCTCTTGCGCAGGTAAACGTACGTGGCAGTTGGCAGTCAGCTGTACTCTTTGGGGTGTGTTTAAGTGCATTTTCTGGCCAAGACAAACAGTGGCATGAGGCAACGCCACAGTTGGCCTTGTTGTTTTTCAGGAAATGTCTTGTGCACATCTGAGCCCGGGTGGAGCCCCAAGGGCAGGTTGAGGGGTTAGACGGAGCCCCGATGGGTTACTACTTTCAAATCTTGCTAGCTTTTCCACATTACCAACCCTTCCTTTAACATAAATACTGGGCTCCCCCAAACGTTTGGGACATTAGACTGTGTTCTGATAACTTCTTCCACCACTGATGATCACATTGGTGGGACTTTATCATTAGTGGCCAATATAACCTCTCACTCCTTGGCAAAACGAAGGGGTGTGAGGTGCCATGTGCCAGATGGTGTCCAGGGCGGACACATCCGGGTTGTGCTCAGACATTGTCAGGGGCAAGAGTTAATGAGTTACTAATATTGTACATTTACATGTACATGTTGCTTAAAAATCTGCCGTTTAGATGTTTAAAGCACATGAAATACTGAAGGAGGTTGAAGTGGCATTTGAAATGAAGATCTTAACTTCTACTTTAAATGTAAGCACTAAATGAAGTTTAAGTGAAAGTGCTAGTTTGACGATGCAGTCTCAAAGAGAGGTGTTCTCTTAAAAATGCAATGTTAATTTATTGGCTATTTCAAATTTGACAGTGAATCCGACCATTGACCTGCACAACCAGCGATTAGAACACATACACAAATAATCACAGACAACTGCTCCTTAAAATGTAATAAAATGTAACCAGCATTACCGATTAATCACTCATTACTCACTCATTTTCAACTGCTTATCTGGTGTCAAGTCGCAGCGTAATGACTCTAGCAGGGGACCCCAAACTTTACCAAATTAAACAGCTCTAACCTAGGTCTTCCCCGAGGTATCCTCCGAGCTGGATGTGCTGGGGCATCCTCACCAGAGGCCTGCTTTCCATGCACAGCTCTTCTCCGAGTTCCTCATTGATGACTGAGCTTCTCACCCTATCTCTAAGGGAGACGGCAGCCACCCTCCTGAGGAAACCCAATTCAGCCGCTTGTACCGGGGGTTCTAGTTCTTTTGGTCATGACCCAGCCTACATGACCATATGTTAGCGTAGAAATTAAAATTGGGGTAAACGGTGCGGTAAAGTGTATTCCCTCGCGAACAAGACCCCGAGGTATTTGACCTCCATCGATTTCCTGCTGAGAACCATGGCCTCAGGTTTAGAAGTGCTGATCTAATAGATAGTCGAACCTCAGATTGAGGGATGAACAGTTAATTGTTAACATCCCTAGGCTGGTTGCACAGTGATTTCTTAGGATCAAACATCTGTAACAATGAACACAAAACGTGTCCAGCAAGGTGAAGAACTGCTAACTTTAGCGTCTTTTGTTGTACTGAAAAAGGGTGGGTTAACCTGCGCCTGATTTTATCTGCTGGGTGACGTCACAGGGACTCCCCGCAGTTTCCATGAGTCTCATTCAAGGGGAAGCCAGGGTCACAATTCAAACCTAAAAGTAACACTTACTGTAGGTGAGACCTTCAATGTCTGGAGTTTTTGGATCCTGTTGGCTGTCCATACTGTCTCTCAATTCCTTTGAAAGGGGAGGCCGCGTGTTTGCAGAGTTTTCTCTTTGTTTAAAAAGTCCACATGGTTAGGTTCCCACATTAACCATCTAACAGGCAGCTTGCAGCAGCTTCATATTTACTGTACACAATCTTTCATTTTCCTAGGATAGCGAAGGCATGTCCTACTCTGCCTTTGATCAGCTTACCCTGGTATTCCTACACTAACCAATCCCACTCCTCTTCTAAAACTAACCAAAGTAACCAACCTAACCAATGAAGACAACCAATACTAGCTATCAGAGGCACAGTAGGGTGGGGTATGACTTTACCATTGGCAAAATTGGCTTACCGTAGAGACATGATAGTGGAATCAATCTGAATCTTAACATCTGACTCACAATCTCATAGATTGTCATAGATTTTAGAGTTTGACATAAATAATAACAGAGGCAATTCTTACTATACTAACGTCTATAAAAATTTCCAGCAGGTGAAAAGCCAGAGCTGAGGATCGTCCTGCTTGGGAAGGTTAGAGTTGGGAAGAGTTTTTCAGGAAACACCATCCTGGGCCTGGGCGATGACCTGTTCCACTCAGAGCCCGGTCTATCTCCTATCACACAGAAGTGCCAGAAGGAACAGAGGAAAATTAACAACCAAAATGTGGTTGTTGTTGATACTCCTGGTCTGTTAAGTACTGACCAAACAGAAGAGGAGATTGTGAGAAAGATCAAGAAATCCATCAAACTTGCTAAACCTGGTCCTCATGTGTTCCTGATTGTGCTGAGTGTGGAAGATAAATACACAAAGAAAGAGGAAAAGATGGTGAAAATCATCTGCGATACTTTTGGCCAAAACACAATGGATTACACTATGGTGTTGTTCAACAATGGAGAAGAGCTGAAATGTACCATATTGGACTTTATTCGTTGCAATGAAAATCTCCACAAGCTAATCGGCAGTTGCGAATATGGATACCATGTTTTTGACAAATGTCCTGAACAGGTCACTGAGCTACTGAAAAAGATCAACGATAAGGTTCAGGAAGCAGAAGGAAGCTACTACACCACTGAGATGCTCCAAGAAGCTGAAACTGCCTTACAACAGGTACAAAATGCCGCAGAAGGAGGAACACAATCCAAGCTAGTTGCTAAAACTGCAGTTCTTTCTGGTATGGGTGTTGGATGTCTGTTTGGGTATCTTGCTGGTGAGGGTCAGATAACGTCTACCATAGGAGCGGCACTAGGAGCTGTAGGGGGTGGACTACTGTGTGCTGCACTGGCAGGTATAGTAATATATGCCAAAAAAAAGTGCAAATGCAGCAAAACATGTTGTCTTGTTTAAGCTGATCAGACCAATTCTTACAAATGAAAATAGTGTAAAGGGGGAAATACGGTTTGTATATTTAGTTATTTCTGTTTTATTTTAATGCCTTTTAATTCAAAGTAGCCTATGTTTAATAAACAAGGGCCATTTTCACAGTAGGTAAGTTAGCTAGTTTGCTGGTGATTGGTTGTGGGCTGACCTAAACCTTTTTCTGGAATACTAAATAATATCAACCAGTTTAGATGAATGTAGAATATGCACAGTGTTTGGACTCTGACCTCATCAGTGAAGTGAATAATAACTTCCATATTGACAGTCGTCTTTCAGATACTATACTCAACACTTTTCTAATATAACAGCCTTCATAAAGAGTTCATCAGTTGTAACTAACAGCTTTAATAGTTAATGTGTTGTAGATCCGTTTTGTGTCACTAATAGGGACAACAGTAGGGTTGCCATGTTGTGAGAAATCCTGCTCTATTGTTTATCCTTTCTATGTTGTAATAATGATGTTATACATTTTGGTAAATTCACTCACTCCTACCCTAAATACTGTGCCAAATATTGGAGGAAATTACAAAGGAAAATGTGACTCTTTGGCTTTGTTTTTTTATTATTATATATTCAGCTGTTAAACATGTAATTGCTTTGTTGAATGTAACTGGTATGTGGGAAAAGCGTACAGCTGGTTGATGTGGAAAGAGATGCTCTTTTATTACTCAAATATTCATTATTAAAAGGACTCTGATCCAAATTGGGGACAAAAAAAACAAAACTGACATCCCTACTTCAAAGTTCAAGTTATTTCTACAGCTTTAAACCAACATTTGACTGTTCAACAAGAAATGTCAATAACAATAATAATAAGCTGTGGCCCCTGAGCGCTTTGGCCCTTCGGCACGTCTTTCGGATAATCCATCCATGTTGCTATACACCATCATGTTAGTGGAAGCTGTTTTATTTACACACAATCAACAATCATTTGATTAATTCTCACAATTTGTGTTATTACGTTCATGGCTAACCCAACCTCAGTGGCCCCTAAGGCTCCAGTTGTCTTTGTGTCTTTTACTTTGTGGTAATTTGATTGATCATAAATGTGTTTGCTGATATAAACCAAAGCACAAATACAAACTGGAATACTCTGGGCCTGATGTGTCCCCTGCATTTTACCCAATCTTAAAGTGCTCATATGCTTTTTCCCTTTCCTTTATTGTGTTTTATATCTTGTTTGTCCATGTTATAGGTTTACAAAGTGAAAAAGCCCAACGTCCCCCCCAAAGGGACTTACCATCTCCAATAGAAAACACTGTTCACAAACTGCTCCAAACAGCTCTATTGTAGTCCAGCCTTTACTTCAGAGACAAACGTGGTCACTTTGGAACACACGTTATAATGCTCGCCTAGCTGCTAGCATGGCACGCCCTCATACTCTGCTTCTGACTGGCTAGTAGTCCTTACCTAGGTACTGTCAGGGCACGCCCTCATACTCTGCTTCTGACTGGCTAGTAGTCCTTACCTAGGTACTGTCAGGGCACGCCCTCATACTCTGCTTCTGACTGGCTAGTAGTCCTTACCTAGGTACTGTCAGGGCACGCCCTCATACTCTGCTTCTGACTGGCTAGTAGTCCTTACCTAGGTACTGTCAGGGAATGCCCTCATACTCTGCTGCTGACTGGTCTTACCTAGGTACTGTCAGGGAATGCCCTCATACTCTGCTTCTGACTGGCTAGTAGTCCTTACCTAGGTACTGTCAGGGCCCTCATACTCTGCTTCTGACTGGCTAGTAGTCCTTACCTAGGTACTGTCAGGGCACGCCCTCATACTCTGCTTCTGACTGGCTAGTAGTCCTTACCTAGGTACTGTCAGGGCACGCCCTCATACTCTGCTTCTGACTGGCTAGTAGTCCTTACCTAGCTACTGAGCATGTGCGACTCCCAACAAAGATGGAACAGAAGTGTGATGCCTCACTCTGTAGCTAAAACAGAGAGCTCAACACACAGGGTGAAAAGTGGAGCTGTAGCAATGTTTAGATACAACAACAATATGGTATTTTTTTTTAAATTACACCATGTACACCTATTCTGATATAACCTCTTAATACAATTATGAACCTGAAAATGAGCATAATATGAGCACTTTAATGCCCTGTCTTGTGAAGGGACCCTGTGTCAAAATCTGGTTTGAAGACCTTTAATATTTCAGTTTCAGGGTTTGAGCCAAAGTGCGCCAAATTTCAACAATGTCCCGTTTGTGTTATTTAATTAGCGTGTATGGCAAATCAGTGTCTGATGCTCAGGCAAATATGATTTGTTAGAGAGGGAGAAAAGAATTCTGTGCAGTTTGCATTTTTAAAAGTTAGCCAGGATTACATCTTTTTGGTGTTCGATCATATTAACAGTGATGAGACTTTCAGTCAATAATCATATTGTGTTAGCTGATCAGCATGTCATAATCCAGACGACAGAGATCTAATAAGCAAGTAAAGTTTGTTTATATAGCACTTTTCACAGATTAAATCACAAAGTGAAAAAATAGAAGACATAAGAATACAAAGGAAAACATAGGTACATAAAATCAGACAGCCATGAAAGCCCTTGTCTAACTAAAAGGCTGTTTGAATAGCCAAGTCTTCAAATGCTTTTTAAAAGAATCAACAGAGTTTGAAGAACGCAAAGAGAGCAGCAGTCACCACATCCTGGGTGCCACTGATTAAAAAGATCGATCCCATCTGATTTTAAAATGAGTGCGGGGGAGCACTAACAACATCTGACCTGATGACCTCAGACTGGGAATAATACACTTTTAAATATAATTATATTGTTTTTTATATATTTAAAATGATTGATTACAGAGAAAGTTAAAGAGCTGTCACATTCAAGTACAGCCACAAAGCATCTGTTTCTACATCTAAACAAGCGGCAAACTTGTATTCAATGTGCATGTAAACCAAGAACAGTGTGTAAAACTCTGAACTATATATTTTAAATGTGTGATATACAGACAGTCCACTGAAAACCTCCAATGGACATTGAAACAACGACGGAGCCCTGATGGAGTCGTGGTGCAGCCTGATCCTGTGGACATAATGTGTTACTGTTCTGATTTCATATGATAATGACAGAAAAAGTGATCTTGTCATTTTTCATTGTCTGATTTTCAAAATACTTAATACTTAAACCAAAAATAAAGACATGTAACCTCCACACTTTGTCTTCATTCAGATTAATGCCAATATTACCGACTGAATGCAGCTGGTTTATAACTGTCAGATCCATCTCCTGTATCGACCTGCTGACCTCAACGGCTCAGGCGGATCGTAACAACATGTGAGTTATTGTGCTGATGATGGGAACTACTGTTTGAGCTACTCTAGTTTATACAACGGGGAAATCAAATCAAGCAATCTAATTGGTTCTTAGCCATGATATAATAACCACATTCAACGGCTATAATTTGAATTCCTTCACACAATAAGTACCAATACCTGACCGAGTCTATTATCGGTCATCTACCATGACAACCCAAGGTTGAAATCAGTAATCAGAGGTGCAGTGCTACGTGCTACTCTGTGGTCTCGTTGGAGCAGTGGCCCACTCATAGTCCCATAACCACGGTGTCTGTCCCCCGTCTCAGACAAAAGAGGAGCTATACTTAAGAATCTAATTGGAATTAAATCTACCACTGCAATGATAGAACAGAATAGGAAAATTAGATGTGGACTATTAAATATCAGATCTCTGTCTTCTAAAGCAGTACTAATAAGCGATTTGATATCAGATAATCAAATTGATCTATTCTGTCTTACAGAAACATGGCTGTGCCATGCAGAATATGTTAGTCTAAATAAAGCCACTCCTCCCAGTCATATTAATACTCAAATTCCTCGAAGGCTTAGGCCGAGGAGGGGGAGTTGCAGCCATCTTTGATTCAAGCCTGTTAATTAATCCTAAACCTAAACTAAACTATAACTCGTTTGAAAGCCTTGTTCTTAGTCTTCTACATCCAACATGGAAAACATTACAGCCAGTTATATTTGTTGTTGTTTACCGAGGTCCAGGTCCGTATTCTGAATTTTTATCTGAATTCTCAGAGTTTTTATCATGTGTAGTCCTTGTATCAGACAGTACTTATTGTATGTCCTTTTAATATCCATGTAGACGTTGACAGCAATAGCCTTAGTACTGCCTTCAACTCACTACTGGATTCAACTGGTTTCAGTCAGAGTGTGCATAAGGCCACTCACTGTTTTAACCACACCCTCGACCTTGTGCTGGCATATGGCATCGAAATTGAAGATTTAATAGTATTTCCACAGAATCCTTTATTATCAGACCATTTTTGGGCCAACAACACTCCATCTTTACAGCTTTAAACTCAGATAGCCTCCAACAATAACAATAAAACAATCACACCCCGTATCAGCCGTTTAACCCAGTAGCAATGACAGCCATAAAGGCAACTGATCAGACTGTCCTCACCCAGTAAACGACCATATAAGGCAATTGTGCAAGCTGTTTACTGTATAATGATGTACATTTGTTGTTAGGCAGCCCCCTCTAGTGGCCGCAGTAAGTGTTGTAAGAGGAAACAAGCAAGGGAGGTTACAAAGAGCACCAAACTCTGCATAAGGAGGCAGGTTGGGGTGGTGGTTATGGCTAAAACAAACACAAGACTTTCACCCACTTTTCTTGGTGAAAGTCTTGTGTTTTCTCCTTAACTTCTTCAGGACATGATCACCTGTTTCCTGGTGAAAGTCTTGTGTTTTCTCCTTAACTTCTTCAGGACATGATCACCTGTTTCCTGGTGAAAGTCTTGTGTTTTCTCCTTAACTTCTTCAGGACATGAACACCTCTTTCCTGGTGAAAGTCTTGTGTTTTCTCCTTAACTTCTTCAGGACATGATCACCTGTTTCCTGGTGAAAGTCTTGTGTTTTCTCCTTAACTTCTTCAGGACATGATCACCTGTTTCCTGGTGAAAGTCTTGTGTTTTCTCCTTAACTTCTTACACAAACTCTGCTCCCCCTCTTGAAATCTCTGTGTTTTAGGAGCCAAATATCCCCCCCGACCTCCTCCCTGTGAGGATCTTCACGCTCTTATACAGCAGCAGTAAATGTGCTGCTGACAGTAATAAATACCTTGAAAACATACCAAATACAGAGCTTTACTTTTCACAGATATACTATAATAATCAAATAATCAATCATATAATGACTCTCTTTAAATATAATGGCATGTATCGGTTCTTGACTTCAGTTAGAGATGCAGAAAATCTGTGTAGAGGTTGGGAGAGAGAGAGGTCAAAGGGGTCAAACGGCCCACCCAGGGACAAAGGGAATGTAGTCGTTTCCTGAGGGGAAGGTATACATGGGTATCCTGTGACGTCGCACATTAAAGCCGGCGCCATCTTTAGGACCGCCCAGAGACCAGAAGTAAACAGTAATTAAAGCAGCGTTGGACGGGCCCTCACGCCTCTGCGCGTGTCGGAGTTTCTGGCGGACGCCGCTCCTTGCGACCGTGCATTTGCGTGGCACTCAGACACTGCAAATCGTCACCAATGAAAATGGAACTCCCTGCTGAGTTCAATGATACCTCACACAAGAGTCTACGTCATACAGTTCATTAGCTGTGAAAGGGGGCGTGACTTAAGCATAGGGGGCGGGCCAAGCAATCACCAATGAATGAGGAACTCTCTGCTGAGTTCAATGATACCTCACACAAGGGTCTACATCAAACGGGTCATAAGTTGTGAAAAAGGGGCGTGGCTACAGCATAGCGGGTGCGTCAAACCATCACCAATCAAAAAGAAACTCTCTGCTGAGTTCAATGACACCTCACACAAGACTCTACCTTAAATGGGTCACCAGTTATGAAATGGGCGTGGCTTAAGCATAGGGGGCGGGCCAAACCATCAGCAATGAAGAAGGAAGTCTCTGCTGAGTTCAATGATACCTCAAACAAGGGTCTACCTTAAACAGTTCAAATGTTATGAAAGGGGGCCTTAATAGGTGGGTGTGGTTAAAGTGTAGAGGGCAGCTCAGTATCACATGTAGACCATTATAAGTTTCATGTAAATCGGATGATGTTTGTCATATAAGGCTGATTTCCTGTTGCCAGCGGGGGGCGCTATGACAAAAAGTCAATTTTGGCCTATAAATGTCCTCAGGCTTGGACCCTTGTCAATCGTAAGAAATTTGGCCAAATTGTACAATGTACAATTGTCGATGTTTTTGTCACTTTTTCCAAGTTTTTTTTCACTTTTTTTTGTTTGGAAATACCTGCAGCTACACCTCTAATTTAGTGCTTCAACAATTTACCCACTTTGAGATATGTTTAAAGTAGGGCTATCAGCATTAACGTGTTAATCGCAACGCGATTAAGGGCCGACGCGATGCGATTCATTTTTTTTAATCGCATTAATCGCATGCCGGCATTTATTAATTTATTTTACACTTCACTCGGCTTTACGTCGTGCCTAACAGGCTACTATTTTGACCCTTTGCAGCACCGTTACTTATTATCAAGCTGCCACTTCCTCGTTAAATATATTAATTAAATATAATTATATTGTTTTTTATATATTTAAAATGATTGATTACAGAGAAAGTTAAAGTGCTGTCACATTCAAGTACAGCCACAAAGCATCTGTTTCTACATCTAAACAAGCGGCAAACTTGTATTCAATGTGCATGTAAACCAAGAACAGTGTGTAAAACTCTGAACTATATATTTTAAATGTGTGATATACAGACAGTCCACTGAAAACCTCCAATGGACATTGAAACAACGACGGAGCCCTGATGGAGTCGTGGTGCAGCCTGATCCTGTGGACATAATGTGTTACTGTTCTGATTTCATATGATAATGACATAAAAAGTGATCTTGTCATTTTTCATTGTCTGATTTTCAAAATACTTAATACTTAAACCAAAAATACAGACATGTAACCTCCACACTTTGTCTTCATTCAGATTAATGCCAATATTACCGACTGAATGCAGCTGGTTTATAACTGTCAGATCCATCTCCTGTATCGACCTGCTGACCTCAACGGCTCAGGCGGATCGTAACAACATGTGAGTTATTGTGCTGATGATGGGAACTACTGTTTGAGCTACTCTAGTTTATACAACGGGGAACTCAAATCAAGCAATCTAATTGGTTCTTAGCCATGATATAATAACCACATTCAACGGCTATAATTTGAATTCCTTCGCACAATAAGTACCAATACCTGACCGAGTCTATTATCGGTCATCAACCATGACAACCCAAGGTTGAAATCAGTAATCAGAGGTGCAGTGCTACGTGCTACTCTGTGGTCTCGTTGGAGCAGTGGCCCACTCATAGTCCCATAACCACGGTGTCTGTCCCCCGTCTCAGACAAAAGAGGAGCTATACTTAAGAATCTAATTGGAATTAAATCTACCACTGCAATGATAGAACAGAATAGGAAAATTAGACTATTAAATATCAGATCTCTGTCTTCTAAAGCAGTACTAATAAACAATTTGATATCAGATAATCAAATTGATCTATTCTGTCTTACTGAAACATGGCTGTGCCATGCAGAATATGTTAGTCTAAATGAAGCCACTCCTCCCAGTCATATTAATACTCAAATTCCTCGAGGCTTAGGCCGAGGAGGGGGAGTTGCAGCCATCTTTGATTCAAGCCTGTTAATTAATCCTAAACCTAAACTAAACTATAACTCGTTTGAAAGCCTGGTTCGTAATCTTCTAAATCCAACAAGGAAAACATTACAGCCAGTTATATTTGTTGTTTGTTTGTTATTTGTTGTTTTCAGGCTTGAATAGGTATGGGTGACCTTCGAAATTGAGCCACTCATCGTCAAGTTCGATGCTAACCTCAAACTCTGCCATTTCGTTGATCGCTTCTTTTGTTCTCTCGCATCTTGCTACTACTTTACCGGTAGTCTCTTCCGGCAATAGATGTTGTGCTCACGCGATATCACGCAAGATCGGAAAAAACATCCTTGCAAGCATCAGGAAGTATCGCGTGATATCAAGTCTCGAGATGTAAGGAATTGCTTCACGGCACTGCACACATACGGCCATTCAGGAACCGGCTAACAAGGTAGCGATGCAGTTTTTAACACTATTGTCATGGCTGAGCCAGCAAAAAAGAAGCAGAAAGCTAGGAAAGCATTGGTTGGAGGAACAGAGAAAGAGGAAACGGCAGACTGACCGAGCAAGGAGTCAGACATGAGTAAACATAGCAGCTGCCAAATATCTATTCTGAAGCTGTAGGGGGAGCTCTATAGTGTGAGAAAACAGCGAATAAATGGCCAAAATGGCATAGCGCCCCTTTAAGGAGAAAACACAAGACTTTCACCAAGAAAAGTGGGTGAAAGTCTTGTGTTTGTTTTAGCCATAACCACCACCCCAACCTGCCTCCTTATGCAGAGTTTGGTGCTCTTTGTAACCTCCCTTGCTTGTTTCCTCCTACAACACTTACTGCGGCCACTAGAGGGGGCTGCCTAACAACAAATGTACATCATTATACAGTAAACAGCTTGCACAATTGCCTTATATGGTCGTTTACTGGGTGAGGACAGTCTGATCAGTTGCCTTTTTGGCTGTCATTGCTACTGGGTTAAACGGCTGATACGGGGTGTGATTGTTTTATTGTTATTGTTGGAGGCTATCTGAGTACCTGCCTGTAAAGGTGGAGTGTTGTTGGCCCATGCCACATTCTAGTAGACTGGGTAAACCCAGCCCGATCTGCCGGCGATTTGATTTCTCCCAGGCTCCACAAACGGCAACAAAAACAAACTGCGCCAACCTGCACCACCCAACACATTCTCACACCCATCTCGTAAAATAGGGACGTTTGGTCAGGTGCCTTTGTCATTCTTATTGACATGTAAAAAGGTGCTTGGTCGGGACTATTGCCATCCCTTTAGCGCTATAAGTAAACGCGCTTGTTCGGAACTACTCGCCTCTTGGCTGCATCTCTGATCAGTCTTCTCCTTGTATGAGCTGAAAGTTTAGAGGGACGGCCGGGACTTCGTAGATTTGCAGTGGTCTGATACTCCTTCCATTTCAATATTATCGCTTGCACAGTGCTCCTTGGGATGTTTAAAGCTTGGGAAATCTTTTTGTATCCAAATCCGGCTTTAAACTTCTCCACAACAGTATCTGGGACCTGCCTGGTGTGTTCCTTGTTCTTCATGATGCTCTCTGCTCTTTAAACGGACCTCTGAGATTATCACAGAGCAGGTGCATTTATACGGTGACTTGATTTACACACAGGTGGATTCTATTTTTCATCATTGCTGCACTGAAAGTAAAGGGGCTGAATCATTTTGCACGCCCAATTTTTCAGTTTTTTATCTGTTAAAACAGTTTGAAATATCCAATAAATTTCGTTCCACTTCATGATTGTGTCCCACTTGTTGTTGATTCTTCTTCTTGAGTTTTATATCTTTATGTTTGAAGCCTGAAATGTGGCAAAAGGTCGAAAAGTTCAAGGGGGCCGAATACTTTCGCAAGGCACTGTAAGTGCATTTAATGAAGTTTTTAAGTACAATTGTTGAGGTACTTATACTTTACCGGAGTATTTCCATTGTATGTCTCCTTCTACTTCTATTCCACTACATCTCAGAGGTACATATGGTACTTTTTACTCCACTACATTCATCTGAAATATATCTGTCTGTCTGTCTGTCTGTCCGTCGTCCTCAGAAACCTCCACAGTGTGTCTGACAGAACAGATGTGCCTCTATTAGAATTAAAAAAGCTGAGGAAGGGCTCAACCTTCACTTTCCACACATGAACATGACAGCCGGCTCCAGACGTCTGCCTATATGACATTAGACATTATAATCAATACCAAATCACCCTTATCCTCTTTCTCCCTGTACAGGTTGAAGATATCATAGCGAGTAAAGGTTTAACCTATCGCGAGTGCACCATTGAGATTGAGAATAAGTGCTCTGAGTTCACCCTGTGTAACCTGCAGTGAGTATATATTTAACTTTTTACCAATGTGTGTCTTTTCCTTACAAGATCAGGCTGTTCTCATGAAGCACTCGTACATATATCTCTGAATTGTAATTGATATATTTTCAAGGTATTTGTTAAAGTCAGCAGCACATTGACTGCTGCTGTATAACAATGTGAAGATCCTCGTAGGGAGGAGGTCGGGGGGGGGGGGGGGGGGGGGAAACACATTCTCATGAACAGTTCATATGATATCGTACGAAATCGTAAGCAAACCCATTCCATATCCTGCTAAATAAGGGGCCCGCAGACAGGTCACATGCACATACAACTTGTCCCTCTCTATGAGATGACCAAATCACTTCAGCCTACTTGACCATAAACACACAAGTTAGTCTAATCAATAACTAATAACCAGTATTTCATTATACATATTATATGGAATATACAACAATTTATACACCAATTTATGGTGAAGGAAACAGGTTACAATTCAAAGTATTAAAAACACAATACTTTAATGCGCTAAGGCTCTCAAATATGCTTCCGCCTGTAGATCAACTTCTAATTTAATGTTATCTCTGCTCAGTCAACACACATCTCTCCCTCCTCTTTTTCACCTTAATGAATTCATTTTAATTAATGTATAAACACCTGGACTGTAATAATAGTAACTCAGATGTGTTTCAGAGAGATTTCTGCTCATGTTTAAAACTTTGTGCACATTCAAAATCAAACTCATCCCATCTGTGTTCTGAGATTTGTAGGAGTTTTGATATTTTGAGTAAAAAAAGTAATATTAGGAGAATAAAGTCATAATATTTTCTGCTGTGCATTACGTTATTCCTTTGCTGTGTGGCAGTATCCAGACCGTCTGACAGACACAGAGCACTGTTTGGGTCTCAGAAGAGACAGAGTTTAGGGAAGTGGCTGCACGCTGCTCTGCATCGGAAGTAGAAACCAAAACTATTGGCAGAAATATGTTACATAAGGCACGCACGCACGACCACACTTCTGCCGCAACATGCACAGCACAGCACCTCAGTTATAATCAACACAAGCTGCTACACCACGGACTAAAGAAGCTGCTCCTCTCTATTTTTACAGACAGGAGACACACAGCAACACCCCCCACAACAGTGAAAGCTGTAGTAACACAGTTTTTTAGCACTTCTGTCCTATTTGTGTCTCACTAAATCAGTCGTACACAGTGCTGTCCATGTTCTATCTGTGGACAATGTTGTCACACTGTTTGTATGCACAAAAACTGGCATTGCTAACCTGGCTAGAGCTAATGAAAACAATGAAAATCCGACTTGTAAATGCCACGCATTCTCAGCTCCGGCTTCTGAGTTCAGATGTAAATGGAACGCACTCTGTACTGGATGCTCCATCTGGAACATGTCAAAGTCTTTCAGTGGCTCACTCCAAGTTTTTTGCTTGTGTCAGCAGGGTGCACATTTTCAGTGGATTCTGTGAAAGTCCTCTGCTGCCAACACTTGGCCCGTCTGAATCTGGCACAGCTCAGTTCATCAAGACTTCTTACTCAGCACGTGGAGCTGTTGAAGTCTTCACTTACGATCTCCAGAATGAGTCTAAAGAGCTAAGCATTGAAAAAGTGCCTATCATGTTCTCTGTCCCTTTTGACTATGTTCTCTACTCTAACGTGTACGCAGTGGGAGTCTTTGACAATGATAAAGCGTGTGATGGCAGCCTTTTTGAAGAGATGTGTTACAACACACAGTCTGCCATCACCATCAAGGCGTTTGTCAGAGGGGACGCTAAAGGATCCAGTCTGACTCACAAAGGTAGATATGTTACCATCCGAGCCACCATGTCAGACAGTGCCACATCTGTTGTCAAGGTACAGGTGTGTTCTGCTTAATTTGAAGCTGATTCTTCCCTGCACTCTTAATCCCAGTTGGCGCACTAAAACAGGCTGAATAAGTTTGTTTTTTATCAAAAGATGATTCTACTTTTATGAATAAAGTCACATTTTATTCTCTGCATTAGTTTGTCTTTTTAAATCTGAATCTGTACGCACTTCTGTCATTGTCTGGTTAGATGCTAAACTGCTCTTCCTTGTTCTGCTGCTGACTGTGTGAATGACATCAAGTTGAATCTAATCTGATGTAATTTAAACTCTGTGAACTTGTGTAGTTCAACAACGTGCCTGTTCTGAATCTCTCTCTGGGCTGGAAGATAATAAACTCTGAACATAAACAACTTGGTCTGAGGTTTATTTCTTAAATACCAAATGAGGAATGTACAAATGAATCTCAGTGAAATAAACTATGGAATCCCAATGTGTTCAATATTGATTAAAAAAAGACTTTCTGACACAATCATATGAATAAATTGTGTAAATTATACAACTGCAGCAACATGCACAGCACCTCCGTTATAATCAACAGAAGACTGCAACAGCTCCACATGCTGAGTAAGAAGTCTTGATGAACTGAGCTGTGCCAGATTCAGACGGGCCAAGTTTTGGCAGCGGAGGACTTTCACAGAATCCACTGAAAATGTGCACCCTGCTGACAGAAGGGACTGTTCGTTATTTAATTAAGGGGCCACCGGAGGAGTTTTGCAGCCTAAATGCTCACTTCAAAATACTTAGTTACTCCACTAGTAAACTAGTATTCATATGAAATAAAACAATAAAACATTGAGACCATTCAGCAAAGGACACTGGGGAATCACCAATTCAACACTGGTTGCTATGGACTGGTCACTAGGCTTCGTCATTGTATATTTTAGCACATAGGTAAAGGTGCCGAAGCTAAACATTATATTCCAAAAGACATATGTTTATTTTTAAAGCAGATTTTAAATTACATTGTAACAATTTAACAATTTGCCCTTATGAAATCCAATCGTGGCACGGCTGTCTTGGAACGCAATAGACAGACGCTTAAAGTCAACTAAAATGTAACGGTGACCAATCAGTGTTGGACCTCCAGTCTGTTGAGATGCCTCTCCAAACTCACCATAAAACGATAAGACACGTTGAGAAAAAAGATCCACATTTTGCTGTAATCCAATGACACGGAAAAAAGTAATCCACAGCGATCAGTAGATCCACAAACAGAGTCACGGTGTATCCAGCAAGGCCGATACGAGCGTCACGTTCACCAGCCAGCTCCAAACAGGTGAACGAGGCCTCTCCACTTCACCGTTTAAACAAAGTGGAATAAACGTATAAAAGTCCAAATCTACACAAAACCCGCAATCAATTATTACGCTGACATCACATGTATATACATGGCATTTAGGAAACCTTTATTGCAAGGTTGTCCAGACTAGTGAAACAGTAAGTTTAGTTTTTTCTGTCCTGCTGCTCCCATCGTCAGCCAGGTAATATTTTTTTTACTAAAGTTGTATATGAAATCAGATGTATTACCTACCACCATTTAGTTGTTTTCTGTTATTTAAGATATTTATAAAATATCTGGTCGTAATTATTCCACTCATTTTTTAAACAATGCAATTACCCGTTTGAGCCACCAGAGGGGCAGTGCTCCTCCTGCCCCCCCAGCCATCTCCGCATATGCGGTCAGACCCATCTGCTAGGGGGCCGAGACTGAGAGCTACATGGATAAATATGCACCAAACAAGCCACTTTGAAATTTTGCTCTTTTAATGAATAAAAAAGTTGGGTGACCCTCCCCTCAACAAAGAATAACAAGACATGACCCTCCCCTATTTTCCTCCGGTGGTCCATTCCATAAATAATGAACAATCCCCAAGCAAGAAAAAAAACTCGGAGTGAGCCACTGAAAGACTTTGACATGTTCCAGATGGAGCATCCAGTACAGAGATGACAGTGCATTCCATTTACCTCTGAACTCAGCCGGAGCTGGGAATGCGTGGCATTTACAAGTCAAATTTTCATTCTTTTAATTAGCTCTAGCCAGGTTAGCAATGCCTGGGGGGGGGGGGGGGGGGGGGGGGGGGGGCTGCTGTATAAGAACGTGATGCGCAGGTCTGAGTTTGGGTCATAAAACACGGATTTTAACCCTTTTAACCCTTGTGTTGTCTTCCCCTCAATCCATGAAAAAAACACTTTTGTTGTCCCTCTCTCAACGTTTTTTGTTTTCTCAACTGTTTTTTTTTTTAACCTTTAGGTCATTTCTTTCTAAATTTTAGTAGCTTTTTCTGACGTTTTGTCGCTGTTTGTCTAACATTCTTGATATGTGGACCTGGACCCTATTTTACTATGTTTCTGTGTGTAAGTGACTGATGGGAACAACAATCTTTGACATTGGTCCAGTATTAAGCTTGAACGCTGTAACAAGGATCCCTTCAGATATAGACCTTTAAAATTTTCTTTAAGACCTTTCTGGCTAACCAGAAACAGCTCTGAAGTCGCTAACGCTAAACCCACCAGACTCCATTTAAAAAAACAATATTTTTAGCGTGTATAGGCCAACATATTTTCACATGTAAATCTGTAAACTATGTGTATCAGATTGGTGGAGTGAGTCCGACTGCCCACCCACCGACCCAGCATGTCAGGTTGGCCAAAATGAAGACCAACAGCTCCTCCAAAGGACGACGGCACGGAACACACCGAACAGACTCGAGTCACGGACCTCGCCAGACTGTCTGACTGACGATTATCGGGTTGGTGTGTCGGGCCATTAGGAGCCAAACACCCCCCACCCCCAGAGATATATGTACAAGTGCTTCGTGAGAACAGCCTGATCTTGTAAAGAAAAGACACACATTGGTAGAAAGTTAAATATATACTCACTGCGGGTTACACAGGGTGAACTCAGAGCACTTATTCTCAATCTCAATGGTGCACTCGCGATAGGTTAAACCTTTACTCGCCATGCTGTTTTCAACCTGTACAGGGAGAAAGAGGATGAGGGTGATTTGGTATTGATTATAATGTCTATATAATGTCATATAGGCAGACGTCTGGAGCTGGCTGTCATGTTCATGTGTGGAAAGGAAAGTTTGAGCCCTCCTTCAGCTTTTTTAATTCTAATAGAAGCACATCTGTTCTGTCAGACACACTGTGGAGGTTTCTGAGGATGACGGACAGACAGACAGACAGACAGATATATTTCAGATGAATGTAGTGGAGTAAAAAGTGCCATATGTACCTCTGAGATGTAGTGGAATAGAAGTAGAAAGACATACAATGGAGATACTTAGGTTAAGGCAAGGCAAGACAGCTTTATTTGTATTGCATATTTCAGCAACAAGGCAATTCACAGTGCTTTACATAAAAACAATAAAAAAAAAGATAAAATACAAGAATAAGAGTTACAGTGCAGTATAAGAAATTAAACATTAAGAGCAGTTAAAAACTAAGACTATAAGTCTTAGCTTCTTTCTTTGGAAAAACTTCGCAAAAACCCTTTGGTTGAAATTCACACTTTTTGTAATTAGATTTTGATTAGTGATCTCATGTCAACCAGTTAAAATTCACACTTTGTTGTAATTAGTGATCTCATCTCAACCTGAAACCCTTTACTATTCGTAAAAGGCTGGTTCTCAGTAAAGCCCACACAATGAAATCTGGAATAATGATAATAAAAAACACAGTATCCATAAAAGTAAAATAATACACAATACCTTTATAAAACCCCGTGACTTTTTAATTTTGGTCAAAAAAACTTCAACTTCAGTATAACATTTAAAGAAAGGCAACATCAAAAAGAAAGGTCTTCAGCCTTGATTTAAAAGAACTAAGAGTTGCAGCAGACTTGCAGTTTTCTGGGAGGTTGTTCCAGATATGTGGAGCATAAAAACTAAACGCTGCTTCCCCCTGTTTAGTTCTGACTCTGGGGACAACAAGCAGACCTGTCCCAGACCACCTGAGAGGTCTGGGTGGTTCATAGTGTAGCAGACCTGTCCCAGACCACCTGAGAGGTCTGGGTGGTTCATAGTGTAGCAGACCTGTCCCAGACCACCTGAGAGGTCTGGGTGGGTCATAGTGTAGCAGACCTGTCCCAGACCACCTGAGAGGTCTGGGTGGGTCATAGTGTAGCAGACCTGTCCCAGACCACCTGAGAGGACTGGGTGGGTCATAAGCAGACCTGTAGCAGACCTGTCCCAGACCACCTGAGAGGTCTGGGTGGGTCATAGTGTAGCAGACCTGTCCCAGACCACCTGAGAGGTCTGGGTGGGTCATAGTGTAGCAGACCTGTCCCAGACCACCTGAGAGGTCTGGGTGGGTCATAGTGTAGCAGACCTGTCCCAGACCACCTGAGAGGTCTGGGTGAGTCATAGTGTAGCAGACCTGTCCCAGACCACTTGAGAGGTCTGGGTGGGTCATAGTGTAGCAGACCTGTCCCAGACCACTTGAGAGGTCTGGGTGGGTCATAGTGTAGCAGACCTGTCCCAGACAACCTGAGAGGTCTGGGTGGGTCATAGTGTAGCGGACCTGTCCCAGACAACCTGAGAGGTCTGGGTGGGTCATAGTGTAGCGGACCTGTCCCAGACAACCTGAGAGGTCTGGGTGGGTCATAGTGTAGCAGACCTGTCTCAGACCACCTGAGAGGTCTGGGTGGGTCATAGTGTAGCAGACCTGTCCCAGACCACCTGAGAGGTCTGGGTGGGTCATAGTGTAGCGGACCTGTCCCAGACAACCTGAGAGGTCTGGGTGGTTCATAGTGTAGTAGCAGATCAGAAATGTATTTTGGCCCTAAACCGTTTAGTGATTTATAAACCAGCAAAAGTATTTTGTAATCTATTCTTTGAGGCACTAGAAGCCAGTGTAGAGACATCAGAAATGGAGTGATGTGATCCACTTTCTTGGTCTTAGTGAGGACTCGAGCAGCAGCGTTCTGAATCAGCTGCAGCTGTCTGATTGATTTTTTTTTTAGGGAGACCTGTAAAGACTCCGTTACAGTAGTCAAGTCTACTGAAGATGAAAGCATGGACAAGTTTTTTCAAATCCTGCTGAGAAATAAGTCCTACATATGGAGTTAGAATCATGCCAAAACCTCACACACACACACACACACACACACACACACACACACACACACACACACACACACACACACACATAAAACGTGTTTTACTCACGCCCAACGATTCACAAACAAATACAAAACAAATACAAAACATCATTCACAAACTAATGCATTTTGTTCTGCAAATAAGAAATGTACCTATCAAACAAATGTTTTACACATACAAAGAAACGTATTTCTTCAGTGACAAAAAATATCCTCCAACTACAAACAAAAATCTTTCAAGTACAAAACAAAATCCTTCAAGTACAAAAGAAAAATCCTTCAAGTACAGAAAAAAATTCTACAAGTACGAAAAACTGTCACGTGACTTTGAGGCACTAATTTTCTGAAGGCATTCCACACGAATGCCTTCAGATCCACACACAAATGCCAGTAAACTTTCTAACAAATGTCATGTAATTCGCACTCCACAACATCAGGTGGCGCTGTTGAGTCAATTTAAGCCTGCCAGGACGACACCACCCCCAAAATCTTTATTTAACAGCCAACAGGAGCTACAGACTTGCTTGCCGCCGCCTTTGACTCTGTTGTCAAATGTTAACTAAACTTCAAATCAAATTTATTTATAGTGTCAAATCATAACAGGAATTATCTCAGGACACTTTACAGATAGAGTAGGTCTTGACCACACTCTGTGGAGCTAATATGTTCATGGAACAGTTATAAATACTACAGGAGGTTAAAGTGTAAGCAGTAACAGCCACAGTGCGGTATGTATACTGCAAACAAACCGGCTTTGTGCACCTCGATCTGCACTTTACCTCCAACAGGTGAACTATGGTATATCAATGCTTTTACATGCCGTGCTGTGTGGTGGAAAAACGCTAACATAAAAAATAATGGGGAATTATAGTGAATAATTTGAAGAAAGACTACTTAAGTTTATGTTTTTTTTATTACCTTTCCAAGTTGATAACAATAGAAAGACTAGTAAAAAATATGTCTGGCCGTTTCATTTGTTTATGATGCCACTTAATCTACAGTTTGCAATAGTTGGTTGTAGTTAAACTGCAGTGCATTTCAAATCTCTGTAGTTAACTAATTTGGGTCATGTAGTTTAGCTAGTTAATTACAAACTGCAAATTCATAGTATTCGAATAACATTTTTTCATGCCTATTGCTTTTCTACAAGGCCATAGATTTGGGTAAATGGCTAAACTCCTGATATTGAGAGTATTATAAACTAATTTTCTGCATCCATATGATATGAATCGTTACATTGTCTTTAAGCACAATCTTGTATTAATCATGTGCCAATATTTGAGGTCTCTTATCAATAATGGTCATGAAGATATTAAGAATAAATCAAAGTGTAATAGCAGTGTTTGGTCATTTTACTGGTCATGTTCAATTATACCAGTATTTTTGACCTCTCATACATTTTTCCTCTTTTCTCCTCTCTCTAGGAACTGCTTGCACAAACAATGTTAGAGAGGCTCCACACACGGCTCCAGCAAATTGTCAGTCAGCAGCCACTTGACCTGGATTACCTTGAATTTGTGTGTTCTCAGGAGGCTGTTCTTTTTAGTGCTGCCTCTGACCAGGTTCTCATCCCAAAAGCTATTGTAGATGCACTCACAGAGCTGCACAAGTTGGTTGTTGAAGAAAGAGAAAATCAGGTCCCCATAGTATCTGTGCAGGTTTGTCATGGAGCAACTGGGCATCCAAGATTTAATATTTCTCCGGATTCTCTGTTACATCTCATCAACCAAGGTCTTCCTGTGCCGTGTATTGCTAACTTATTGGGAGTGTCCACTCGCTCTATCTTCAGAAGAATGAGAGAGTTTGGCTTTTCTGTCAGAGCACGCTATAGCACCTGTTCAAACGCAGAGTTGGACCATTTGGTAACTGAAATCAAAAAAGACATGCATCATGCAGTGGCCTGCCTGATGAGCCACACCATGGTGTCACTGTTCCTGAGATGGGCGATGTACTGAGTGATGAACAAATGGCAGCACAAAGGGCAGCCATAAATCCCCTGGGACACTCTCAATCACATGGCTCAGACATCTACCTACTTACTGTCCAGTATGTCCAGCACTTACTAGGCTTACAGTAAAACTTACTCAGCAAAGTAAAGGATCTGATTCGATGCAATTGTAGCACAAATACACACTCACATTCTCTACATACATGTAGGTAACAACAAGAACACTTTTATTTACAGAATAGTTCCCCTGCTAATAACTGGTTTGTTACAGTATATTATTTCTTTTCACACTAAATAAACCAAATAATAAATAATATTTCTGAATCAGCGAGGTTTTCTCATGTTAGAGCACTGTCATCTTTTCATATGAATTAACATAACAGTTCATTCACTGTCCATTCACAGTAGCCTTATGTATTAAATGTTAAAGGGTTAAGTGTAGCAAACTCTAAAGACGAGTGATGCAAGAAATAAGTTTTAACTGTTTAATCAATCAGACCAGCAGACATGCGTCCCTGTTAGGACTGCCAGCGGCAGCAGGAAGCATAGCTTTCCTCAAGCAGTGCTAGCAGCGGACTTTAAGACTTTCAGCTCTCTTAAAGGACAATTCCGGCATAAAACGAACCTAGGGGTTATTAACTGTTGTGTACCCACTCTGTCGCTCTCTGGGACATGTTTTCATGCTAATCGAATGAGTTTGGAGCTTTAACGAGGCTACCGTGGACCGCTGGTTAGCTGTAACGTTGTAAGTGTACAGATAGTTTATTAAAAAGATAGATTATAAAGACAGTCGCGTTCATGTTTACCTGCGGGAGCCATCTTGGAAACCAGTCATGACTAGTCGAACGCCGTGCAATGTGGAATCTCCATAGACAGTATGGGAAATGTTGTCAATGTTTCGGTTCACATTAAGGGACCCTAATCATGCTAACGTTGAAGTGTGGTGATATTTCGAGCCTTTTTAGTGGTATTAAATAGCGATTTAATTTGTTTG
This sequence comes from Zingel zingel, assembly GCA_023566125.1. Classification (NCBI taxonomy): domain Eukaryota; kingdom Metazoa; phylum Chordata; class Actinopteri; order Perciformes; family Percidae; genus Zingel; species Zingel zingel. The sequence continues at coordinate 34,560,827 of CM042325.1, read as the reverse complement.
TCCCCATGCCCTACATACTAGCATTGTAGGCTAACCAGCGGTCCGCGGTAGCCTCGTTAAAGCTCAAAACTCATTGGATTAGCTTGAAAACATGTCCCAGAGAGCGACAGAGTGGGTACACATCAGTTAATAACCCCTAGGTTCGTTTTGCGCCGGAATTGTCCTTTAATGTCATAATGAATGTTCAAACCAAAGACATGTAGATTGTATTATTTTTGTTGTAATGTAAATACAATCTTGAAACATCTGGGGTGTTGGAACAACCAAAAAAATACAATATAATAACTTTCACCAGCAACATCAGCCTCTATGAACATTAAACACGTACAGTATTGCACAACGGTGACAAAACTCAACAAAACATAAGTCCAATAAACAAAAAAGTAGAAAGTTTAACTGACAACAAACAACCCAGGAGACAATGCAACGTGTTCACATCGGGGGAAATGTTGAAATAAAAAAAAAAAAGGTTTTGAAGGTGTCAGAAAGACGACAAAAAATAGACTAAAGAGAAGCAAACGGGCTGCATCAGAGATTTTAGAGTGATGGGAAAACGTAGAAGGACTCAGAGATAAAGGAGACATTCAGTGAATTCTTCGAAGACATTCGCACCCTGTTTGTGGAGGTAAAGGAGGGAGGCAGCGTGGTCTTACATTTATATCCAAGACTGAACAAACTCTGAACAAAAACATGAATGAGAACTGCCTTTGAAAGAAGCTACTTTTTAGCACTGCCATTACACCAATCCAGATCCAGTGTCAGATGTTTGAAGGCAGGCAATCAGTTTTTCCTTAAATACAGTGAAGTCTTGGTAGCGAACAGGAAGACGGAGAGTCTCAAAGCACGTGGAAGACTTTGGCAGGCTACAGTCAGTCACCTCCAATGTGAGGGTAGTTTTAGGAGCCTCCCATCCAACCCAGAACTTCATGAGTGCCCTCAGTTCATCACTGGATGCTACAAAATAGAAATACAGTGAGGAAAATAAGTATTTGAACACCCTGCTATTTTGCAAGTTCTCCCACTTGGAAATCATGGAGGGGTCTGAAATTGTCATCGTAGGTGCATGTCCACTGTGAGAGACATAATCTAAAAACAAAAATCCAGAAATCACAATGTATGATTTTTTAACTATTTATTTGTATGATACAGCTGCAAATAAGTATTTGAACACCTGTCTATCAGCTAGAATTCTGACCCTCAAAGACCTGTTAGTCTGCCTTTAAAATGTCCACCTCCACTCCATTTATTATCCTTAATTAGATGTACCTGTTTGAGGTTGTTAGCTGCATAAAGACACCTGTCCACCCCATACAATCAGTAAGAATCCAACTGCTAACATCGCCAAGACCAAAGAGCTGTCCAAAGACACTAGAGTCAAAATTGTACACCTCCACAAGGCTGGAAAGGGCTACGGGGAAATTGCCAAGCAGCTTGGTGAAAAAAGGTCCACTGTTGGAGCAATCATTAGAAAATGGAAGAAGCTAAACATGACTGTCAATCTCCCTCGGACTGGGGCTCCATGCAAGATCTCACCTCGTGGGGTCTCAATGATCCTAAGAAAGGTGAGAAATCAGCCCAGGAGTACACGGGAGGAGCTGGTCAATGACCTGAAAAGAGCTGGGACCACCGTTTCCAAGGTTACTGTTGGTAATACACTAAGACGTCATGGTTTGAAATCATGCATGGCACGGAAGGTTCCCCTGCTTAAACCAGCACATGTCAAGGCCCGTCTTAAGTTTGCCAATGACCATTTGGATGATCCAGAGGAGTCATGGGAGAAAGTCATGTGGTCAGATGAGACCAAAATAGAACTTTTTGGTCATAATTCCACTAACCGTGTTTGGAGGAAGAAGAATGATGAGTACCATCCCAAGAACACCATCCCTACTGTGAAGCATGGGGGTGGTAGCATCATGCTTTGGGGGTGTTTTTCTGCACATGGGACAGGGCGACTGCACTGTATTAAGGAGAGGATGACCGGGGCCATGTATTGCGAGATTTTGGGGAACAACCTCCTTCCCTCAGTTAGAGCATTGAAGATGGGTCGAGGCTGGGTCTTCCAACATGACAATGACCCGAAGCACACAGCCAGGATAACCAAGGAGTGGCTCTGTAAGAAGCATATCAAGGTTCTGGCGTGGCCTAGCCAGTCTCCAGACCTGAACCCAATAGAGAATCTTTGGAGGGAGCTCAAACTCCGTGTTTCTCAGCGACAGCCCAGAAACCTGACTGATCTAGAGAAGATCTGTGTGGAGGAGTGGGCCAAACTCCCTCCTGCAGTGTGTGCAAACCTGGTGAAAAACTACAGGAAACGTTTGACCTCTGTAATTGCAAACAAAGGCTACTGTACCAAATATTAACATTGATTTTCTCAGGTGTTCAAATACTTATTTGCAGCTGTATCATACAAATAAATAGTTAAAAAATCATACATTGTGATTTCTGGATTTTTGTTTTTAGATTATGTCTCTCACAGTGGACATGCACCTACGATGACAATGTCAGACCCCTCCATGATTTCTAAGTGGGAGAACCTGCAAAATAGCAGGGTGTTCAAATACTTATTTTCCTCACTGTATATACATGCTCAAAATGATGGAGAATGCAGTTTTTTTATACACTTTGCTCATGGTTGTCAAATAATTCTTTGAAGAACAACGCCAACCAAGATTTTACCTGACAAGTATTGGCTATGTAGCTGATGCCAACACTAGATTTTATCATTACAGATACAATTCAGTTTTCTAGAACATGTTCTAAACAAGCTTAAGAGCCATACAGTTGCATTTATGCAGTATAAAAATTAAGAACCTGGCCAGTGTATTTTTTCCAGATACGCTATCAGCCATTGTTTTTGATTTCTGGAAAGCATCTTGTTTCAGGTTATGAACAGAAAGCTGGCTGAACATATTTGTATCTGGAAAACCTACACTGGCCAGGTTCTTTTGATAAACAGAATGGCACTCTGATTTTTATAGTTTGAAGAATATAAAAAGGACTATATAAGGGTTGTGAGATATAACCCAGATCTGGCACACAATTTTTATGTAACAAATGTAGAAAATAATAAGTACATTTATTGTCTTGTTTGCATAGGATTAGATAATGAGAAAAATTAAATTAATTGTCGTTAAAATGTACATACATCACTCATTACATGAGGGAAGTATACCATTTTGAATGAACCGGCGAAGGTACCCTGTGATGCGGCTCTTACCCGTCACAGAGCATTCATCGTCGTCGTCATCATCAGTCATTGTAGGCCAGCTGATGCGTTCCAGAATGCACTACACATACAACACCAAGCAAAAAACCATCTCAGAATCAGGGTTAGGTTTTTACACATACGAGGAATTTGTCTTGGTGCAATGGTGCTTAAAAAAAATACATCACACAAAAAAAATTAAAAGATAAATATACAAATCTCACAAAAATATACATGTCACACAAAAAAAACACACAAGAATAAAGTACTTTTTAGAAAAAGTACTTTTTCGATCTGGAATAAGCAATTGTCCTGGAGTGTTGGTGTTCCCCTGATAGAACAATACATTTCCAGATATGACCAAAACTGCTTGTCTTAACTGAACTATTTACCTGTGGGGTCAAGACAGCACTCGACTCCCGAGGGAAAATCACTGGAGCTACATCTGGACGTTCACTAATGAGTGGCCACAACATGGTTTCTTTAAGCCCTTTTCTTATTTGATTTATTTGCCAATTGGACCAATTAACATGTACTCAAATTGTTAGTGATTCTGTGGTTGTATAGAACAAGAGCCATATGTACAGTAGGTATAATCCTAAATACATCTTAAATGCCTCATGAAGTAAAAAAAATAAAGGTTCCCAGTTTTAATCTAGTGTTCCTGTGTTAATTGTTCATTTGGCTCTTGATATAACATGTTAAATAAACAGTATCAGAATATTTTTACCTCAAAATCCCATAAAATCCCTGTCTTTCCTGTAAAACAGTATTGAATGTTTGATAACAGCTTGAACACAGGGGTGTTTACAAAAGTGACTCAGACCGCAGTCAGCAGCAAACAGCTTTTTGTTACTAAACACTAAACCCCACCCACTTTTAAAACATCCCAATCAAATGCAGAGGATTTGTATCAAATCCAACTTGGGGCTGTTACTCCCCAAAATACTTTTTCACTGAGAAATAAGTCACATCATAGGCTCTAACTTCCGTTTCACAAAGCCTTTTAGCACGTATTAATTGGAGAAATTATGACATTAAGAATATTGCAGCTAAAACACTCAACAATATATGGAAAGGTAATTGAAGAATACCAAAGTTCAACTTAAAACCATTTTTCAGCTTCTCCATGATTCTGGAGAACAAGAAGCGGTTCACTCCCTCTTTGATTGCGGGATCACCAATAAAGGGATATGTCATCGCTGGAAAGCTGAATATATCTTTAAATTGGGTCACTTATGTAGTATAAATGTAAAAAAAAAAATTAAATTGGTGCCTTCTAGGCCGAGAAAAGCCAGAAAATGTGTTTTTGGCTCATGTGGATGAAAGACACCAAATCCCAGAATGCACTTGCTTCGCTGCTCTGAGTACACTCCCAAGCCACGCCTACCGTTTACAGACAGACAGACAGTGAGACGGTCAACTCAATTCAACTGTTTTATTGTCATTTCAACCATATAGCTACACCAAACAACGTTTCACCGCGGCTCTAGTGGTTACACAATTCAAATATATAAAAACAGCATACGAAACACATTATATGCTCCGTAAAGTTCAGCTAACACATACTAGCATTAGCGCTTGGTAGGCTGGAAAACACATTGGAGACGAGACAGCAGGTCTCATATTTCAGACACTGCAAAGTTATACATTGTTTGTCGGGCTATTTCGTTATTAAATTCACTTCTGAGACTTTCTTTAAGCGAGAAATCAACTATATAAAGCTCAAATATGGGCCGTTTTACGAAAATTGATGGCTAATTACAAATTTGGTAAGACGTGTCGGACTTTAGGAGCTCCACACAGTCTGACGAGAAAGCGGCAACCTCCATACCCAGTGAAAGTCACCGTTTCTTGGTGACCGGGGGTCTGGGCTCTGTGGAGCTCCGGAGCTGCAAGCTAGGCTACACTTTCGGCATAACTCGTAAATCGTATATTTACAGTTTGAATTTAGTCACGCCACTTACATAACATATACCCCAATGTCTTATAAAGCTAACAATGGTGTTCGATTTCAATGTAATGACTTTTTGTGAACAGTTGGGGTTTCGTTAGCTGCGACTGTCCCTCCAATGGACACACATGATATGCTCCGTAAAGTTCAGCTAACACATAGCTAGCTACTAGCATTAGCGCTTGGTAGACTGTATCACCGAGTATACAAATTTATGTGTAATGTAGAACGTAACTGTTAAATACCGACCAAACTCCACCAGCAGTTAGTTGGATACAAGCACCCCCATTTCTGCACCAGGCAGTCCGTGTTAACACAGCTCACCTCCACTAGCTAGTCTTACCCGGTGACAGAGCTAGTAGAGTAGCTAGACCGGTAGCTGGATAGTCCGTAGCTGGATAGTCCGATACAGCAATTGTTTCCACAACAACAAAAACACAACAGTCTCTGAACTCGCGTTGTGAGTTTCATTGAAGTTGGATGTAGTCCAGTTTGTTGTCTAATGAGCGGACACTTGCAAGCAGGATTGATGGAACAGGTGTCCAACTAGCGTTCAACGTCCCCCGCTGATGTCCCTTTACCGACCAGAGGCCTCGATCAGCACCGCTGGTCTCCATAGCAGGCGGGTGAAGCTGTGTCGAGTATTCCATCTGTAATAAAGTGTCCTGCATATTCTCCGATCTGTACCAATGTATCCCGGTAGTAGTTTGAATGCACATAATTGTTGTTCTAAAATTTCCTTCGGGATGAATAAGTCTATCTATCTAAAGTTTTGATGCTGAGAAGCCACTAAGCTACGCGAGGATTAAAGATGGCTGACACTCGTTTTGGTTCGTGAAATTTCGGAGAATGCCGGAGTCCAACCCCCTATGGGCTATGCGGAAGTAGCTCCAGGTACTGGCTGTAGTCCTTTGCCTCTGGGAAAAAATGTTCCGATGACGCAAAAATCGTCATTTTACGTCATGGGAAGATTTTTTTGCAGACCCACAATACAGAGATCTCCCCTCTCAGGGGGACATGAGGGAGGGAAGCACAGTCATTCAAAAATACTACCGTGTTTCTACTGATACAAAGCTTAATGCTAAATCTGTCAAGTATCCCTTTAATCAGGGCTTAATTTGAGCCGGAACACGCCGGAACATATTCCGGCACCTCCAACGTTGGATCCGGAACCTTTTTTATTGGATCCGGCACCTCCTGTGTCACTATGAAAAATGAATCGCCTAAATGAAAAAAGAAAATGACTTTGTGTAGTGTTCAATGTTATTATCTGTCTTGTTAGTCTTTATTTCCTATTGAAGTTCCAAAAAAATCTTATTTGCATTTTCGATGCGTTTTGAGGTGAATTTTCAGGGTAAGACAGAGGGGGGGAGAGGGACGGAGGGATGGAGGGGAGGCACTTCAACAGCGTGGCGCTGCACTTCAAGTGACACAAGCCCCTGATGTACACACAGCGTTGTTAAGGTTTTCTTAGTCGAAGAAGCTACGTAGGCAGTGTAATTTTTTTTTGTTCCGTTACCTCCAACCCCCGCTTTGAGTCGCCGGATCCACTCCCGCTCTGCGCTGTGCTTTACAAATTAAGCACTGCCTTTAATGATAAGAAATGTAAAGATTCTGGGTTATTTGTGAAAAAAAGACTGCACATAACAAATTCTAAAATGAACTAAAGGTGAAAAAAAAAGATGAACCTTCAAGTCTGCATTGCATAGGATTTTCCCACTCCACACGGCATGCTTTATAAAAAGCAATTGAAGCCATTTCCTGGTCCAACTTGCTGCCTCTGAGGTCAACGTGCAAATGCAGTGGCTTTCCTGATGCGTGACTGTCAAGTATAGTCTCCCTTTACAACTGAGCAGCCCTTGCCAGGTCTGGTATGGTCTTCCAATCTATAAATGGAGTAAAGATTTCAACACAGAAAAGGCCATCAACCAAACATTTTAACAAGGACCACTAACAGGGTGTAACAAATAGACTACAAACAATCAGTTTTGTTGGTAGAATCAGAAGGACCTGAAGAACTTGTTAGCTGATTCTGCAAAGGTGCAATCTGTGAAGATGTGCCAGATGGTCCTTCCATTGCTTCGAAATCCACTCCACTGCCGTCAAATGAGTGCTTTTTCGGAGTTGATGGCCTGAAAGACATAATGTCTGTCTTTTAGCTTTCTCTAATCTCTGAATATGGTCAAGGCAGATTCTGGACCCTCTAAATTGTGCATATGTCTGCTAACTCAGACTGAATTGTCAAACAAGAGAATTTCAATTCTGATCAAGCGTAGAGCCTGGAAAAGCCATGGAGAAACTTTTACTTTATTATTTCCAAAAAAAGTCACAAGTAATGTGTTGTCCAAAAACATTCAGGAGTAATGTAAAGTATGTTAACTAATTAGTCAACAAGCAAAACTCCATTGACTAGTATATTAAATGTCTTGTTGATCAAAATTCATGTTTGTGACATTTCAAAGTAAGGAGAAGACAAACATTTGCAATAAACATCCAATTACAAAAGGAAAATTTGTTATGCATCAAGGCAAAACTACATGGGACAACAACATAGCTCTCATTGCAGGCACTGGCATGCATCTCAATGACGTCAGCAGGGTACGCTACTTGGCAAATGGGACACACGCTCTCTGCAGGGACTGTTGAAGCTGAAAAAAAAAGACATAAATACAGTAATCAGCGTTAACTTAAAAGAAAATTATTAACTCAAATCCTAATGTTAGCAAGGCACCAACTTCTTCCATTACTATG
>CM042325.1:34525417-34547917 GCA_023566125.1 Zingel zingel | reverse complement strand
AAGTGCATGGATGAATGAATCTGTGTGTGTGTGTGTGTGTGTGTGTGTGTGTGTGTATGAAGAAGACTAAATGAAAACTAAGTAAAACTATAAAGGAACAAACGTAACAGGATCATACCTGGAGGAGCAAAAAAGAGAGAGAGAAGAGTGGTTAGAAGCAGTATAAATACCCTGAGCCCAGGTGGCTCCAATCACTAACGACCCTCCTCTGCCTGCAGGAGGAACCTACCTTGCAATGCAGAGGAGGGGCCGTAACATAATAATAATGATAATGACGACGACAATAGCTTCGGCGGCGACGCTCACCTCGAGAGGGAACCGCCATGTTTCTGAGCCAATACAGCCGTAGCCACATTTCCATCCTCTGCCACGTACAAATGAAAGATCAGTTTATAACATGGTAAACCCAGTGCTGGCGCAGAGCACATTAGAAACTTCACATGTCTGAATGCATGCTTCATGTCCTCTGTCCACTGAATAGCAGCAGGTTTGTCTTTCAACGTAGCTTCTCTGAGTATAGCATCCCACTTTGCATATACCGGCAGCCATGGTCGACAATAGTTGTCACGCTAACCCGGTGGAGGTGTGGCTGTCTTCCGTGTATCCGTAATTTTTTTTCTCCTGCATGCCGTCTCCCCTGCGCGGGCTCTGCATGCCAGCCCGCACGTGACTGTGCGCGCACTCTGGTGCAGGCTCAACCAGTTGAATTGAATTGGGAAGATTAGAAGCTCGCACCCAGTTCAATCAGCGTTTCAAATACACACATTAGTCATTCGACTGGAGTGCGACGAACAAAGAGGTCAGCAGAGGCACAAATGCATTCACTGTGAGGAATTGGGACTTTTGATTATGACAGGCTATCGGTAAGCTCATGTGGACTCTTGTTTCATATAGATTCTTGTTTGGATCCTTTGTCTGTTTTGTATTTAATGTGGTAAATGTGTTAATGTTACAGGTAAAGTTTGAAAGAAATTATTACTGCATGGTTTAAAGAGGTGTTAAACTGATAAGACCAAATGCTTAGATTGGTGTAGTTTATATGGAAAATCTAGTAAAATGCAGGGTAAAAAACCAAGCTGTGTTGCCTGTAGAAAAAAATGCATTTGACCTTTCCTGTGTTGGGAATATACCTGTTTATTTAAAATGCTTTTTGTGTTTGTTTTTTTCTCTCTTGAAATGTTTTTCACCTGTTACTTTGAATCCTGATCCTATTACATTGCTACTTCAGCTAATCAAAATAAATATTCTTCTGAGTGAAATCCCAAGTCTGGTCCTTTTCAAGTGTGGGCACCTCACAGTTCAAATACACTTCACAACAGTTCACAAGTCCCAAGAAGGACAACATTGATTGTCATTGACGATGACCTTCACTCTATTAGGTGACAAACATCGGCATCCGTCATGAAGAACATATCCCAAATAGTTAACGGCGAGTTGACAAAATTGCAACTTTGCCAGTGACGCCCAGTGCCCTCCTTCAGCCAGATACGTCAACAATGCAAATGAATCAGACATATATTGATCTTTAGTGGCCGAAGACAGAATTATGTCATCCACGTATTGACCTATGGTCGAATTATTTGGTCAGGTGCTGTTGAACAGCTGCAGCATATACCGTAGGAGAATCAACAAAACCCATCGTCAGTCTTGTGAATTTATACTGTCTATTGCAATATGTAAAAGCAAAACGATCTTGCGTATTCTCATGTACAGGAATTGAATAATATGCGGACGATAAGTCTACCAACGTGTAAAATCGCGAATCTGCTGGAATCGCGACTAATATGGCATTTACGTCTGGAACAACAGGTGCTATAGGAAATACAGCTTCATTAATCTTTCTCAAATCTTGAGTAAACCTGTACTTCTTTGTTCCTGGTTTCAAAATAGGATTAATATGTGTATTGTTTTGTGACTGACATGGTACAATCACACCCTGTTGCAACAGACTCTCAATCAATGGTCTTATCCCGTCTTCTTTCTCTTTTGACAAAGGATATTGTTTGACAAAAACTGGATACAACGCATAATTAATGTTGGCTTGATATAGTTCAATATCCATTAATCCCACATGATTCGCGTGCTGTGCCCACAAACTCGAAGGAACTCTAGATAAAATAGATTTGTCACCTAAAAAAAATTCTGTACCTTCCTGTACTTGAGGTGCCTCCGTGCCTTTTAGTATCTTTATGAAAAAATGCGAGGCATCATCATACAACCAAACAGCTTAATTACCATTTCTCTCTTCGTCTTGTGGTCCTTTGCTTAAAAACCGATAACAAGTCTCTAACAACCCATCAATGTTCGTTCTTTCATCTTCAACTGCACAAATAAATGGTTCTATATTTCCTGACTTATCTTTCCACAATAGCATCAATCCTTCCTTAGATACAAACAAAATGTGTGGTTTTTCCTGTAAGTCCTCCCTATTTATCCTCCTATCCAAAAATGGTTTATCCACTGGTCTCATTGTCAATATCCTGAAGGCTAGAGCAGCATGACATGATGCTAATTCTTTTACCCCATCCACTGTAAACATCAAACAGCAACACATTCTAGATTAATCACAACCAATACTGTTGTACGCCACCCAAAAACAATTTTTGAAACCATCTGATATGTTTGGTCTGAAGAGATGTATAATTGTACACCATTACTACAACATTTAACTACAGCTCCAACTTTGGATAACACATCTCGTCCTAGCAGAGAGGCTGGTGAACTATGACTTATCACAAATGCATGTAAAAACACAATTCCTCCTATCTCAACCTCCAATAATTCTAATAACCCTTCTGAAAGTGGGACCCCTGAAATGCCAACACGTTTGACAATTATTTTGCTTATTGGACAGTTTAAATCTTGTTGTCTAATACAAGACATTGTTGATCCAGTATCCACCAAGAATTTTACGCTCTTCCCCATTACCCGTAGCGACAATTGTGGTAATGTTGCTGGTGAATCAGATAACTGTACGCGCATAAGCTGAAAATTGTCTGTATCCCTGTGTTGGCTGGCCTATTGTTGATTTGATTATTCCAAAGAAAAGTAGCTAGTGTGTTTGTTTGTCTATTTTCAATCCTCTCTCGTTGTAGTACCGCTCTTTGTCCAAAAGATGGTGCTGTTGCTTCCCACATCTGACTTGGGGGCACCCTATCTCTCCCCCCTCCTGTCTGCCTTTCTTCATCCCGCATTCTCATTTGGCAGCTGCGAATATAATGACCCTGTTGTCCACAGTATAGACAAGAATTATTAGCTCTGCGTTCCCTATAGATGCTATCACGATTATTAGCATTAATCTGATTTCCTTTTCTGTCATTTCTTTCTCCAAAATTGTAGCGTGGAGTGTTATAAGGTTGTCGAATCGCTCTGCCTCCGCCTCTCATCATGTTCCCCGTTTGAAAAGCTGCAACTTGCTCTTCAAAAGGTTAATTTACAGCTTGAAGCTTCGTATTTGAGGCAAATATGTTAATGGCGCCCTTATCTTTTTCAATAAATCAGCTGGGCTTAGTGTAAATAAATCAGGAGCTGCTAACTTCATTGTGTATGAATCTTTCGTCCCCAATCCATTAATCAATATCGAAGCAAAGAATGCATCAGATTTAGCAGATGTTTCAAATTTTGTGTTCTCTTTCCAGCACTTAAGAAAGCGCATGGCAAACTCTGATACAGTTTCATCTGACTTCTTTTTGCAATTGAATATTTGTGTTACATCTTGCCCTGCAACAGCGTTTTTTGTTAAATACTCCTTTAATTATGTCAAATGAGTTGTCTGATGTGTTTTAGATAGCCATGGATATTTGTCTTCAAGTGTAGTTTCACCTGTTACGGGCCCATCATTATCAAAACTGAGACTTGGACAATTTTCCATCAAAACTTCTAAGGAAATGTTTGGCATTAAAGTCGTCAAAATATATCTGGTATCCTTGCCAGACATTGCTGCATGTGCTAACACAGATTTCCACCAGTTAATGAACCCCAGAAGATTATTCAATGGATCGGGTGCATCTTGAACTATTCTTGAAATCTCAGCCAAATCTCATTGCCCCATGCAATATCAGCCTTCTTTTCCTTTTGGTACTTTGTCAAAGCGTTATGAAAACATCTCAAAATCTTGTCAGATCTCCTGATCCTGGTCACTTTTCTTTATGGCAAGAATTCTTTTAAATCCAGCTTCAATACATTCACGTACAAATGTGAGCTTACGGTCATCACATTTCCTGTCACCCTTATCAAATTTTCTTTCTGCCGCTTCAAAAGCTTTAAGAAAGTTTGCAAACCATTTTTCTTCGCACTGTCCCAAATATAACTTATAACTTAGACTCATCAATTACGAGAAGGAAAATAACTTCAGCTATAACTTTCCTATCTTTCAGGCGCTGTTTCAAATTTTTAGCATTTGTAAACACCAACATGTCTAAATCATCATTGCTTTCCTGATCCTCTTTATATGCAGGCGGTTTTTTAATTTCGTTCAGGGCTGGATATAAAGATTTATACTTCAAATGCCCTGTAACTGAGCCAATTTCTGTGTCTATGTGTTTTGTGTCTGCTGCAGCTGGGTAGGGGTCAAAGGGCAGCAGGCTGCAGCTCCTTCTTCTCCCCCTGGATTTTCTCCAGTTTGAGCCAACATAAAATGTTTAAATAAGCGTTTCTCTTTCTTTGCTTTCGCGTACGTACATTATCAGGATACTGTGACGTCCCATGCATTAAAAACTTCAGTCATGTAAGAAAAGTCCCAGGTTGAATCTGCCACTTTGACCTTTTCAACCAAATATTCCCTTATCAAATCCAAATCTTTCCTCTGAAAACTTCCATCAAGAGGGTAAATGGAATCAGACTATTTATTTAACTCGGTCAGAAAGGTTTCGACATAAAATATCCCTAATTTATTTAAAATCCATTCTCTCGGTGTCATATCTTCTATCGGTTTCATAACTTCTGGTTTTAAATGAGGGTTTGTCTTCAGCCATCCTTTAACAATTTTCCTTTGTTTCCAATGTAAATCATGCTCTGTTTTCCTCTGTAATTGACATGAAGTTTTACTCTGTTTGTGACCCATTGTCAACTTGCAGACTTACAACAAATAAAGCAAGACAAGACAAAAGACTGACAAACAAGCATTCGCTGCACACAATCCAAAATCAAAGTTGTTCGTATTCAGTGTTGAATCTGTACCGGCTCTGTCCCATCATCAAATTCACTATCTAAATTCCTCTCTTTCTTTAACCTGTGTAAATAACTAAACACTCACCCAAACTTCCCCTGTCTTCTGTCCAACTATCTACAGTGCTCACGAAAATAATCTACCTCCGACATCTCTCTGCGTCATCTGTCACTTCCCTCCAACCGGGATGGCTACTCACACAGAGAAGTCCTGCACCAAACTTGCACAAAAATCAGTTTATACCCACACAGCGTACCAGCAAGTCTGGGCCACAATAACACACAAAGTCCTCTTGTATACATCTCTGTCAACAGCATTTACCTATGTTGGTACCTTCAAACATCACAACAGAGTCCTCTTAATATACGTCTCTGTTCTTCAGCGCATCTCTCCGCTGGTCTCACAGCTGTTTCACTAACCGAATCTTCAATATAACCTTACTCCCAATCTATCTCTGTTGTGCTGGCCAGCACTCCACAGGTTCGATTTGACAAAGGCACATAGCTTTCAACAATTCAACACTTATTGAAACAATTTGGAATTTACACACACATTTTAGTATCACCCAATTATCAATTCACACCCAATCAAATCTCCATCATTTGCCATTCCTCACACCAGTTCTTCACAGATTAAGCAATAAAAGGGAGTAAATCCTTCATTCTATACAGAATAAAACATCTTCTCACCTTTCCTTGCTGTCACTACACTCGTTCGTGACGCCAACTGAGAGATGGAGTTCTCGGGAAATGATGATGGAGATGCTCAAAGATGATGACTCTGATGATTTCTGATTATAGGCAGCTTTATTCAATATTGAACAAATTCTCATGAGGGAGAACACAAGGTACATGCAGCGTGGCACAGACCCAAGTGCTTTCTTCGAATCTGGCTCGACCCAATGTTATTCCCATATGCTGTAAGACACAAAGTTCCTGTAGGCCCCTTCTAAGGTCATAGGTTAACTGTGCCTGAACTTGTTATTCACTATAGAATGACAGAATACATAACAACACCTGCACAGTTACTCAATCAGGGCCTCTTTATATGTTATTCTCTTATGCCCAACATCTGGATCAGATCCCATTTTCTCACGAAATAGGCCTCATCATATTATTCTGAACTTCTACCTAGATTTCAATAACACATTCCATAATATGATATATGGAAATACATTTGAATATATGTCGATTTGATTCTACCACCTATCAAAGCTGAGAGTAGGAGGATTTTTGAACAAATCGGCGATGCCTGAGGAGGCCAAGCATCCTGCCATTCTGAATAAACAGCATAGAATAGCCCACCTCATTCTCCACCACATCCATCAAGAGTGTGGACATGGAGGTAGAAACCACGTCTTAGCCATATTGAGACAACGGTATTGGATACCAAGAGCCAATGCAGCAGCAAGAAAAGTGATTTCAGACTGCAACCTCTGCAGAAGACTGCATGCAAAGGCAGGAGAGCAGAAAATGGCAGATCTGCCGCAAGACCGTCTGCTCCCTGACAAACCACCCTTCACCAACACGGGTCTGGATTATTTTGGACCTTTCGAAGTCAGAAGAGGACGTGCAAAGGTCAAGCATTATGGAGTGCTCTTCACATGTTTAACTGTCAGGGCAGAGCATATAGAAGTAGTCCATTCTCTTGAAACCGATTCATGTATTAATGCCATACGGCGTTTTCAAGCCAGAAGAGGCCAAGTGTCAATCCTTCGTTCCGACAATGGCACAAACTTTGTCGGCGCTGAATGAGAGCTGCGTGAGGCATTAGCAGAGCTGGATCAGTCTTGTATCAATGAAGTCATGATGAGAAAGGGTGTGCAATGGATTTTCAACCCGCCTGCTGCGTCCCACCACGGCGGCATCTGGGAGCGTCAAATCCGCACAGTGAGAAAAGTGCTGAGCTCTGTTGTGAAGCAACAGCTCTTAGAAGATGAAGGACTACATACTTTCCTATGCAAAGTTGAGAGCATCATCAATGGGAGACCCTTAACCACAAACACAGATCACCCCAATGACCTCGAGCCGCTGACGCCGAGTCATCTGCTCACATTGAAAACACAGCCTAGTTTCCCACCTGGTGTGTTCGTTAAGGATTATGTCTACGCCTGCCGGCGCTGGAGATAATTACAATATATGGCGGATCTGTTCTGGCGAAGGTGGACTCACGAATACCTACCGCTTCTGCAAGAACGGCAAAAATGGCTCGGCCTAAAGAGAAGTTTCAAGGTTGGAGATGTCCTTGTCGCAGATTCGTTCCTGCCAAGAAACTCCTGGATGTTAGGCAGAATCATGACGGTGATGCCCGACTCCAAAGGCGTTGTCCGAAGTGCTGAAGTTCGGACGAAGACCAGCATCATTCAAAGACCCATAACTAAACTTTGTTTATTGCAGGGAGAAGACTGAAGATAGAAGAGAAAGACTTGAATAAACTAGAAATACTTACGAGAGTGGATTGGATATTGAATAGAATAGAAATTACCAGTTTGAATAGTTTGTGAAAAGTATTTAGTTGTTAATACTTACCAGTTAATGTTTACCTTTAAATACTTCCCTGTAAAAAGGAGAGTATTCTTGCTAAAAGGAATTGAGAAATTGTAAATGTAGGAGTGTAAATGGCTTCAGTTTAAGTTTAAGTTGATAATTGATATGCTAAGGCCTAGTCAATTAGGGACGGGGATATGTTGAAGCCATTTCTATCCATCCATTCATCCATCTTCGTCCGCTTATCCGGTCGCGAGGGTAGCAGCTCCAGCAGGGGACACCAAACTTCCCTTTCCCGAGCAACATTAACCAGCTCCGACTGGGGGATCCCGAGTCGTTCCCAGGCCAGGTTGGAGGTATTATCCCTCCACCTAGTCCTGGGTCTTCCCCGAGGCCTCCTCCCAGTTGGTCGTGCCTGGAACACCTCCCTACGGAGGCGCCCAGGGGGCATTCTTACCAGATGCCCGAACCACCTGAACTGGCTCCTTTTGACGCAAAGGAGCAGCGGCTCTACTCCGAGCTCCTCACGGATGACTGAGCTTCTCACCCTATCTCTAAGGGAGACGCCAGCCACCTTCCTGAGGAAACCCATTTCGGCCGCTTGTACCCTGGATCTTGTTCTTTCGGTCATGACCCAGCCTTCATGACCATAGGTGAGGGTAGGAACGAAAACTGACTAGTAGATTGAGAGCTTTGCCTTCTGGCTCAGCTCTCTTTTCATCACAACGGTGCGATAAATTGAATGTAATACCGCACCCGCTGCGCCGATTCTCCGACCAATCTCCCGCTCCATTGTCCCCTCACTTGCAAACAAGACCCCAAGGTACTTGAACTCCTTCACTTGGGGTAAGTACTCATTCACTACCTGGAGAAGGCACTCCATCGGTTTCCTGCTGAGAACCATTGCCTCCGATTTAGAGGTGCTGATCCTCATCCCAGCCACTTCACACTCGGCTGCGAACCGATCCAGTGAGTGCTGAAGGTCACAGGCCGATGATGCCATCAGGACCACATCATCTGCAAAAAGCAGCAATGAGATCCCCAGCCCACCAAAATGCAACCCCTCTCCACCCCGACTACACCTCGATATCCTGTCCATAAATACTACAAACAGGATTGGTGACAAAGCGCAGCCCTGGCGGAAGCCAACTCTCACCTGAAACGAGTCCGACTTACCGCCGGGAACCCAGACACAGCTCTTGCTTTGGTCGTACAGAGATTGGATGGCCCTGAGAAGGGACCCCCTCACCCCATACTCCCGCAGCACCTCCCACAGTATCTCCCGGGGTACCCGGTCATATGCCTTCTCCAGATCCACAAAGCACATATAGACCAGTTGGGCATACTCCCAGGCTCCCTCCAGGATACTTGCGCGAGTAAAAATCTGGTCCGTTGTTCCACGACCAGGACGGAATCCGCGTTGTTCCTCTTCAACCTGAGGTTCGACTATCGACCAAACCCTCCTTTCCAGCACCTTGGAGTAGACTTTACCGTGGAGGCTGAGAACTGTGATACCCCTGTAATTGGCACACACCCTCTGGTCCTCCTTTTTGAAAAGGGGAACCACCACCCTTGTCTGCCACTCCTTAGGCACCGTCCCAGGCTTCCACTCAATGTTGAAGTGGCGTGTCAACCAAGACAACCCCTCCACACCCAGAGCTTTAAGCATTTCTGGACTGATCTCATCAATCCCTGGGGCTTTGCCATTGTGGAGTTGTTTAACTACCTCAGCAACTTCCACCAGGAAAATTGATGACAATAGACCATAGAGGGCATATTAGTCAGATTTAGGAGTTCCTCAAAGTGCTCCTTCCACCGCCCTATTACCTCCTCAGTTGAGGTCAACAGCGTCCCATCCTTACTGAACACAGCTTGGATGGTTCCCCGCTTCCCCCTCCTTAGGTGGCGAACGGTTTTCCAGAAGCACCTTGGTACAGACTGAAAGTTCTTCTCCATGTCTTCTCTGAACTTTTCCCACACCTGCTGCTTTGCCTCTTTCACGGCAGAGGCTGCACAATTATAAAATCGATCATTGACCTTTGGCTTAGGGTGCTCTGGTACCAAGTACACTTATGAGCATCCCTATGTTCGAACATGGTGTTCATTATAGACAATCCATGACTAGCACAGAAGTCCATCAACAAACAACCACTCTGGTTTAGATCAGGGAGGCCGTTCCTCCCAATCACGCCTCTCCATGTGTCTCCATCATTGCCCACGTGCGTGTTGAAGTCCTCCAGCAGAACTATGGAGTCCCCCACTGGAGCCCCATACAAGACTCCACTCAAGGTCTCCAAGAAGGCCAAATACTCCGAACTCTTGTTTGGTGCATATGCACAAACAACAGTCAGAGTCCCCCCCCCCCCCCCCCACAACCCGCAGGCGTAGGGAGGCGACCCTCTCGTCCACCGGGGTAAACTCCAACGTAGCGGCGCTCAGCCGGGGTCTTGTGAGTATCCCCACACCCGCCGGGCGACTCACACCCTGGGCAACTCCGGAGCAGAAAAGAGTCCAACCCCTATCCAGGAGTATGGTTCCAGAACCAAGACTGTGCGTAGAGGTAAGCCCCACCAGATCTAACCGGTAGCGCTCCACCTCCCGCACAAGTTCTGGCTCCTTCCCCCACAGAGAGGTGACATTCCACGTCCCCAGAGCCAGCGTCTGCTGCCCGGATCTGGTCCATCGAGGCCCCTGACCTTCAATGCCACCCGTGTGGCAGCGCACCCAACCCCAGCGGTTCCTCTCACAGGTGGTTGGCCCATGGGATGGAGAGATGGATGCCACATAGCTTTTTCGGGCTGTGCCCGGCCAGGCTCCATGGCAAACCCGGCCACCAGACGCTCGCTGATGAGCCCTCCATCTGGGCCTGGCTCCAGACGGGGGGCCCCGGGCTTCCTCCGGGCAGGGTCACTCCATCTCTTCCTCGGTCAGCCATTTCTATGAAAGTAATAATATTTTTAGTTTATTTTGTAAGACCTGAGAAAACCTGTTGCAAAATGGAATGTAGAATGTAAACAGTTGACCAGTGATCTAGAATAATGTAATTTGATTGGCTGTTAGATTTAGTATAAAAGAAATTGAACCCTGCGAAACAGCCAGAAGCCACTGGACTTTGGAGCAACACAGTCTTTTGACCTACACGGAACCACAGTTAATTTGTAAGAAAAGATCCTAAGTTTTTATATTTTATGTTTTGAAATTCATAACTAAACAGTCAAACGAAGAACTTTTGATTCAAGACTTTTATATACTGACGTTTTGTGTTGAGTACAAAAGAACTTTGAGGTCCTAGGCTAGTGAGTCAGCTTCCTGCACTCACCTTTACAATAAGTCTACCAAAGAGCATTACTAACTGTAAAGTTATGGTTTAGTAAGGCTTGTTCAGTATTGTTAAATACTTAATTTAGTATGAGTTAAAGTGCATATGTTCTCTACTTTACAATAAGTCTACCAAAGCACATTAATAACTGTTTAGTTATGGTTTAGTAAGGCTTATTCAGTATTGTTATACATTAAGTGTTAGTTAAGGTGCATATGTTCTCTACTTTATAATAGGTCTACCAAAGAGCATTAATAACTGTTTAGTTATGGTTTAGTAATGCTTATTCAGTATTGTTAAATACTTAATTAAGTGTTAGTTAAGGTGCATATGTTCTCCACTTTACAATAAGTCTACCAAAGAGCATTAATAACTGTTTAGTTATGGTTTAGTAATGCTTATTCAGTATTGTTAAATACTTAATTAAGTGTTAGTAAAGGTGCATATGTTCTCTACTTTACAATAAGTCTACCAAAGATAATTAATAACTGTTAATTATGGTTTAGTAAGGCTTATTCAGTATCATTATACATGAATCAAGTGAACAGTTATGGTTAAGTAATGATTATATAGCATGCACAATAAGTTATATAGGTTGGGCTTTACATGAAGACAAAGGATCAAGCAAACCTCTGCATGGCTTTCGAGTCGTATGTTGGAGGATGGACATATATAGTGGATAAAGGTATGTGGACAACCATAACCCTTAAATAAACAAAAACAGTTATCATAATCAGATGGCTTGGCTGTGAACCTTAAGTTAACATGCTATCAAACATCTTTATTAACCACCTAGTAATATTATGAAATACCTTAATTAACATCAACTAAGGGTTTACTTGTTATTAAGAGACTATTGTTAACATTTACCTAATGTTCAATATTGTATGATTAACTGGCAAGTGATGCTTGTTACTGCATTAACTAATGGTACAATAGACACCTTAGTTAACTGTTATTAATAGTTAGTTGAGGCTTGTTACTGCTTTAACTAATGGTAAAATAGAGTCCTTAGTTAACTATTATTAACAGTCAAGACGTATTACTGCATTAACTAATAGTAATATAGACACCTTAGTTAACTGTTATTAACAGTTAGTAAAGGCATTTATTAATGGTAAATAGACGCCTCAGTTAACTGTTGTTAACTGTCAAGGCTTAATATTGCATTTACTAATGATATAATTGACACCTTAATTAACTGCTGTTAACAGTTAGTCAAGTGCTTAATGCATTAACTAATGGTAAAATAGACCTTAGTTAACTGAGATAAACAGTTAAAGCATGATCTACTGGCAAATAATGCATGAATTAATACCTTAGTTAACATGAACAATAATAAGCATTGTTAATAAATGTTTTTCTAGACACCATAATTAATGTTTATTTAATGCTTATTAATGCAATAAGTAATGCTAATAGATGTAGCCTTATTGTAAAGTGTCACTGTTTTCAAAGGTACAGGCAGATATTTGCTCTCCTTTATTTTTCTGTACTTTGTGTGTAATGTTACTGACTATATATTTGTATTTATTTCATATTATTTATTTATTTAAAGACTATCTAGCAGTTCACAGATGCCGTTTAAAAAGTGCAATCCACATGTTTATATATCACATTTCTTAAAGTGAATTATCTGAAAAACTGAGTGTGGTAAAGCCAAAGATTTTGTTATATTTCTGCAATCTGCACTTTTGTTTGTGTGATTTGTTACTGACTTTCATTTGAATGTTTACACCATGCTTATTTATCAGTACTTTATGTCCTGTTGTATACACGGTTGGAAGTTCAAATATACTATTGTGAATAAAGTAGTTAAATAAAAATGTCATTCATCAATTCACCTCACATCACATTACCTCATTTCATCATAACAGAGGTCTGGCTTCCAGGAAAGAACAGTTTATGTTTAACCTATCTAATATAGTGTTGGTCATACTATGTAATGATTTATTGCTTGTCTTTGTTGAATAATACAGAAGACAAAGAGCTTAAAAAATAATCGCATATTAAATCGCAATTGCAATATTTTTGAAAGAAATAGCAATTAGATTATTTTCAAAAATTGTTCAGCCCTAACTTGAAATATACCCATAGCATTAATATTCTCCATGATGCTACAAAATACTAATCCCTCCATTTTTTCTCCCCACCTCTCAAAGAAGGTGGATTTCCTGTCATGAACCCTGCCTACATCAATGTCAGAAGTGGTTTATTGCTGTGTATGCCATGCCTAGAAGGAATGTGCTTCCAGTATATTGGTGCATGGCAGTCACAGGATTCAATAGGCACTTACCAGGTGCTCCTACAAAAATGTTGCGGAATTTCCCTGTTGCATTCACAATCCCCTGGAAGACAATGGAATAATATCCCTTTCTGTTGAGGTAGTCCCTCTGACAGGTGGCCGCTGTAGCTTGATATGGCATCCGTCTATGGCCCCTGCAATGCACAATGTTAATGACCTTACAGTTGTGAAAATGCAAAATGTCCCGATCCCCTAGGGATTAGTAAAAGCAATAATAATGTACCTATGATGTTGTTAATGCCACACATCACCCTGAATGCAGCACACACGGACATCTTCTCACATTCCGTGTACCAGCTAATGAACATTGGCAACGAAGCTTGCATCACTTCAACCACACACCTGTAGAATAGAATAGAATACAATCTGAGGTTTTTTTTTATAAATCGAAAAAGCATAGGAACCAGAGGAAAAGAGAAACCTGTAAATAAGGAATGTAGGCCCTCAACAAATAACCACAAAGGGTGAAATGTAGTTTATGTATTTAATTGTGGTACAGCTATTAGAATAAAATGCCAGGATGCTTCGAACAGCCATTCTTTATCGGGGCAGGCCTACCGTTTGCCTGAGGGGAATCTCAAGTTCTTGCTGTTCGCTGTCCAGACTCTGTGTTATGGGTTGGTGTGTCTTCTTATTTTGGTAGTCTGTTTCGGTTCAGTTTCCTGTTTTATTTTGATAGTCTGTGCCCGATCTTGTCTTGTCTAGTTTTACTTTCTGTTTTCCCGCTCTTGTGATTGCCTGATGTTTTCCACCTGTTTCCCAGCCCTTGTGTCACCTGCCTCTCGTTACCCTCTGTATTTAGTCTTTGTGTTTCCCTTGTCCTGTGTCAGATCATTGTTTGTGGCTCTCAGTAGTGTTCGTTCCCGTCTGTTTGTGTACTCGTGAGTGTTTGGTTCCGTCGTGTTTTTCCGTGTCAGGTTTTCTTTGTACTCATCTTTGTGTTTTGTTTATTAAAATTTTCAACTTCAACTTCTCCTGCCTGCCTGCCTGCCTGCTCTCTGCACTTTGGGTCCGCCATTCATCTACCCATCACCTAACACTCTGCTGTCTCAGGACCTCCAATATATAATCAAATTGGGCATGGGTGAGGAAATTACAAAGGAAAATGTGACTCCTCTGCTTTTTTATTTTTATTATTATATATTCAGCTGTTAAATATGTAATTGCTTTGTTGAATGTAACTGGTATGTGGAGAAAGTGTGCAGATGGTTTATGTGGAAAGAGATGCTCTTTTATTACTCAAATATTCAATATTAAAAGGACTCGGATCCAAACTGGGGATAAAAAACAAAACTGACATCCCAACTTCAAAGTTAAAGTTAATTCTGCAGCTTTAATGTCAATAACAATAATAATAAGCTGTGGCCCCTGAGCCCTTTGGCCCTTCGGCATGTATTTTGGGTAATCCATCCATGTTGCTATACACCATCATTTTAGTGGAAGCTGTTTTATTTACACACAATCAACAATCATTCGATTAATTCTCACAATTTGTGTTATTACGTTCATGGCTAACCCAACCTCAGTGGCCCCTAAGGCTCCAGGTGTCTTTGTGTCTTTTACTTTGTGGTAATTTGATTAATCATAAATGTGTTTGCTGATATAAACCAAAGCACAAATACAAACTGGAATACTCTGGGAGTAGTATATAGCTGACAGGTTTGCGCGTGCACGTATAGGGTACAGGTTTGCGCGTGCACGTGAGGTCACGTGATGTCGTCACGTGCACACGCGTGCACGTGTCCCCCGAAGCGTTGTGATTGGTCGGGCGCTCGAGCTGCGCGCGCAGCAAGGGAAAAAATAAAAATATAAAAAAATAAAAAAATTTAAAAATTAAAAAATATTTTTTTTTTAAAACGCCTAAAAATAAATGAAACTGATATCGTCCGGTTTGTAGTGCCCCCCCGAGGGTGAAGGGAAGTCCGTGAGAACCGTAGCCATAACTGCACAGAGTGTCCTGTCGTTGTATGGTGGAGTTTGTATTGTGTATTCCTTAAAGCGTTAGGCTATGTCTCAACATGTCTGACAAAGTCATGCCGTCTCTCTAGCGGTCGAACCTGGGATCGCCTCTAGCGTTCGTAATGCCGGGAGTACATCTCGCGGGCCGGCTGTCTGCGTGTGTGTGTGAGGACCTCTGGTGACCGAGGGAGCTGTGGCGTCTAGCAGACGGATCGACCGTGCTCACTCGTTCGTACTGTTTGGGTAGTTTGCTCACTTGTTAACAAACCATTTTTAACTAGTCTGTTAGCTATCTCGCTAGCTTGTTACCACGTTTTTTTTCTCAACCTTCCACATTTTGCTCTTTTTTTAACAAACCATTTTAGCTAGGCTGTTAGCTGGCTTGTCTGTTAGCTAGCTAACTTGTTACTACGTTTTTTCTTGACCTTCCACACCCATACCAGCTGGTGTTCTTTTTTTTGATTTATAATTATTCTTGTGAAAGCAAAGATGATTCGTTTTTCAGCAAAGCACATTACAGCGTTTTAATACCACCCCTTTTTGCATGCTAGCTTGTTCACTTTTTTCAACAAACCATTTAAGCTGTGTTGATAGCTACCTTGCTATCACGTTTTTCCTCTAACAAAGCCCTCCCGGAATGTACTTTTAATTCTATTTTTGTGAAAGCAAAGAGGAATCGTTTTTTCAGCAACATCTACAATTGGTAAGTACATTTTAAAGCAGATCTTGTGTTTAAGCATGTTGTAAGATATTTAATTTATTCAGCCATTCGTAAATTAAAAAAACGTTGACCTCGTGGTCGTCTGTTACGAAGGGGAGGGGGTTTGCTATTGTTGGTTTGTAAAAGCGTCATCCTGGGTGTGTCTTATAGAACAGAGTGTCCTGTCGTTGTATGGTGGAGTTTGTATTGTGTATTCCTAAAAGCGTTAGGGTTAGGCTATGTCTCAACATGTCTGAAAAAGTCATGTGCCCCCTATGACGGTGATGCTGTTATAGGGGAGGGTTATGGAGGAGTATAAAGGGCTATGTCTCGACCTGTCTCGCCTCTTTTTACCTACTGTTTTTAGTTAGCTAGCTATCCAGTTCGTTTTGTGCCTTCGATCATCTCAAGCAGACCAGCGGTGTATATTTCTTTTTAACTCCTGGGAGAAAGCAAGAGGAAAAAAAAACATCTTACAGCCATGTCTACACATCGATTTGAATATCAAGTTGAATCAACGGTTGAAGAAGAAGGTACGATTGATACACACGCTCCCAGTGCATTTGAATTGAGGCCCAGTACGTTGAAGATGATCCGGGCACCCCGTAAAGAGTTATGGGGAGGAGGTGAGACTAATACTGGAGCAACATTCGGTCTGAGCCAGGCCCCCAGAAAAAAGAGATTCCGACCCGATATCTTTACGTCAAGCATGTCAGAGTCGTGTACAGCTGATATGGAATATGCGGGGGACAATGGTTACTGTTATTCAATTAGCTACAGTTCCGGATATGTGACATTAGCTGTGTATACTAGTGTTGTGGCGGATTTATCTAGCAATGCTAAAACAGCCTGCACAATGGCGGTGAAAGACTGGAGTCTTTTTCGTAGGGTTGTGTGCCCCGATCTTGACAATCCTGGCTTTCCTGAGCTAGTGTATGTGTCTCAATGGGACACCTGCAATGGGGCCGGTATCTATCGTGTTGAAGCAGACCGCTTCACCAGAACCGCAGAGGATTTTATCTTCCTTCGCGTATGCTCCGAAAGGGAGAAGTTAGTTGCAGCCAGAGGACGTGAAGAATGGAAGTTAAAGCCCTACCCTGTATCTAACGAAGAATATGAGAAATGGTTTAAAAACGTGTTCTTTATACAATGGTGTGACTGGGAGATATTGAAGACACAGTTTGATACCATTGACTATGTCATCAGAAGAGACAAAATAAGGAATTCTTATGAGCACATAAGAAAAAGATTGATATTTGAGGACGATGATCAACAGTCTCAGCCCCTCCCCAAGACCCTCTATAGACCTAAAATCGTCAGACACAAAGACTAACAAAATGGTGGGTCTAATTTGTAGGTGCTAATTATTTGGCAAAAATAGTTAAAATGCTTTTATATTATTGTGTTTGCTACTGTGATTGTAATGTGTGCTTTTTTTCTTCCCAGAGGGTCTAGAGATGTGTCATTCGTCCGGCAGAAAGACACCTAACACCCCTGTGTTATTTGACCCCCTGACGGTCTTCGGCTCTCCTCAATCCCTTTCATCATCATCATCATCAACAACCCCCACTCTAAGCCCGGAACACTTCCTGGCACCGCCGCCTATGACCCCTCCTCTGCCTCCCTCTCTATTGATATGCTCCCCGCCGCGTCAAACACATGCATATCCATCTACCCCCTCAACGTATGCTGTATTACAACAGGATGATGTCGGGGCTTGTTCGGACACTGTGACGCATGATCAGCCGGACGGCTTGGTGTCATCGTTGTTTATAGATAGCGTTAAAACAGCGTCTCTACATCTTCTTAACATTGTTCTTTACCAGTATTTGGAGGAGCGGTGTTATGGCTGTCAGATCAATCATCCGAGCCAGAAACAGCATGACTGTATAGAAGGACTACCAGAACACTTCTACGCTGTCCACTTTGAACAAATTATGAAAAGACTATTGACTGATAAATTCATCGGAGTTGTGCAGCGTTTTCTGTCCTTTAAACATCTCAAGGCCGGTGAGGGTAGAATCCTCGGAGTATCAGAAACAGTTTTGCACGAGTTGAAAACGGTTGAAGATGTCACGACTAAAATCAGTGCTATGTATGACTCTATGATAGGTGATGATGTGGTTAAAATAGCCGAAATTAGAGAGATTAGTGACTATTGGAGGGATTTATATGGTAGAAAGAACTAACAGGGTGAAAATATGGGGAATTGTTTATGCGTGATGTATAATCATATCAGTGAGCGATATCACATATCACGTATATCTGATATTTTAGATCAAGCCATTGCTAATAACGTGAATGATGTTACAAAATACCAATGTAAGAGTGTTGCTGTAGATCGTACAGATGTGTGTAGGTTAGAAAAATTGATGGTGCTTGTAAGAAGACAACATAGTACCACTCCTTGGGAGGATCTGTTGCAGATGTTGTTATCAATGTTAATGACACGAGAGAGTATAGTGGAAACATTTTGCGATGTCATAGCTAACATTACACACGATTTTAAGATGTTAAAAGTTTATCACCTGCTTACTATGTATACAATGCTTGTAGATACAGTGAGTTTGTATGTGAAAGAAAAACACTATACCGACGTCTTACAGGATTTGCAAAAACTACATATATTCATAATCAGTAAAAGCAATGTATCCGTATTAGTCAAGATGCTATCTATGATAGAAGCGGTTTCGCTGTCTTCATGACTTTCGTATGTATGAATGCGTTTGGTTGTTTTGTGAAATAAAAAAAAGGATGACATAACACTATCGTGATCACTTGTGTTTTAACGAATCATGGAGAAGGTTATGCAAAAAATATACTACGATCCTGCCCACCCAGGGGCTCTAGGAGGTGTACACAAACTTCGTGATTCCGTCAAAGAATGTACGGGGTTGTCTCCATCGATCCCCGCTGTTAAAAAGTTTCTCTTGCGGCAGGATGCGTACACTCTACATGCACCTGTCTTGAAACATTTCCCCAGAAACAGGGTGATTGTTAACGGTATCGATAAACAATTTCAGGCTGATTTGGTCGATATGACAGAATATTCTACGGAAAACGATAATGTGCAATATTTATTGACATGCATTGATGTGTTTTCTAAATATGCATGGGTAATATGTCTTAAAAACAAAACGGGTCCCGTTGTCACAAGTGCCTTTAAAGAAATATTGGAACAAGGACGCGTACCTCTGAAACTTCAAACAGATGCCGGAAAAGAGTTTTATAATAAGGTTTTTCAAAAATTGATGACTCTATATAAAATTCACCATTTTTCCACAACGAACGAAACAAAAGCAAGTGTTGTTGAGCGTTTCAACCGGACTTTCAAAACCAGAATGTGGAGATACTTAACGGCTGTTAACTCACGTCGCTATATTGATGTGGTACAAGACATGGTCACTGCTTACAACTCTGCATACCATAGTTCAATAAAAATGGCTCCAACCGCTGTGTGTAAAGACAATGAGAAAACAGTCTTTAACACTCTGTACAAACTGAAACCGCAGGGAATGGTACTGTTTAAATTTCAGACGGGCGACACCGTTAGGATATCAAAGCACAGAGGTGTGTTTCGCAAAGGTTACGAACAATCCTTTACAGATGAGTTTTTTACAATATCAAAACGTATAGGCAGGACTCCTCCCGTTTATATACTAAAAGACAATAGCGGAGAGACCTTGACAGAGACTTTTTACGAAGCAGAGTTACAGGCTGTAATTATAGACAAAAACAAAGTGTTTAAAATTGAGAAAGTGCTGGATAGAAAGAAAACGGGTCGTAAAAATCTAGTACTTGTGAAATGGTTAGGATGGCCCGAGAAATTCAATTCATGGGTCTCTGAAAAAGACATAATTGATGTAAGATAATAGAGCCGGACATGCTCTTAAAACTAGTCATTGTGATTTGTTAGCGAAAGGTGACGGAGCTATGAATAAGAACGGGTTTTTTGTTACGCTGCCTAGTAATGCATCGTCCATAGTGTATCCAAATAATAAGATTTGGCAGTTCAGAACAAAACTAGCAAAACCGCTCATATTACATCAGGCGTATGAAGTCGGCCTTATCGAAATACAATATCCCCGGGTCTGGAATAGTTTCAGTGAGAGCGATGCCAAGATTGAATTCTTCGACACAAAAACGAAACTGCTCAATAAGCTAAGGCTAACAGTTGGCTCTTATAACACGATCGACAGCCTTGTTAAAGAATATAATATGAAATGTGCGTCTAACCCAATCCTTTCACACATAACGATGAGTCACAACCATATCACTAATAAGATATTTTTCACGGGAGGAGATGGATGGCATATTGTGTTTAAGGGACGTCTGGCCGAAATTCTAGGGTTCATTCCAGACACTGTGTTCGAAATCCACGTTGGACCCCATTTAAAATGTATAGCTCCGCACCCTGCCGACATTCACGGCGGCCGTTATAATATATTTATTTATAGTGACATTGTGGACTACCAGCTAGTCGGCGATAGTCATGTACCCCTGCTGCGGTGTATAAATATCTCCGATGAGGTCAAACGTATGCCCACTCTGAGTTACGACAACCCTCACTACACATCGTTGTCACGCTCCGCTATTACAGACATTCAAATAGATCTACGAGACGACCAGAACCAGCACATACCTTTCTCATACGGAAAAGTAATTGTCAAACTACATTTTAGACCTGTGAAACAACATTAAAAATGCGGAAAGCGTACACTGCTGATGATGGAAGGTATATGTCCTACTATATGAACCAAGCCGGTGGAGACCTACCCGGTTTCATAGGAACCCCCTCGCAATACGGGTCTGGTTTAGGGGGCGTGTTCCGAACCCTATTTCGAATGGCTGTCCCTCTTTTAAAAAAGGGTTTTAATCTAGCCAAACCTCACCTGAAAACAGCCGCCACAGGTATTATAGGAGATGTTGTGTCTAATGTCAGGAATGCCGTAGCATCCAGGCAGCAGGGAAAAGGTCTCATGGTGTACAGGCGCAAAGCATTAAAAAGAAGCCCTTCAGGATGTGGGCGTAACCAGGGTGTGAAAAAAAAACATAAAAACACACGCAAAAAACGAAGGGTCCTCAAAAAGAAGACATCTGTCCGTAGGCGCAGAGCTCCGAACCGACGATCATTGTTCCTGACAAAAGACATATTTTAGATTAACTTTAAGAAATTAATCATGTCATTCATTCATAATCAGTCGGAAGAGTGTGTGAAGACAGAACTGGACCTATTTACAGTCCCGTACACCCAAACATCTATCGAAAAATCAACATTTCTAGAAGTACCGCCCATGTCCTCTCTAACAGACAGCGGGCCTATAGAGTTTTTCATATCTGCTAGTGGAGAAGACTATCTAGATCTGAACGATTCGTATCTGTACACACGTGTGAGGATTACAAATCCTGACGGCACATTGCTGGCTAATGCCGCTGATGTGGGTTTTATAAACTATCCTGGATGCAGTCTTTTTTCCCAAGTAGATATAATGCTAGGGGATAGGCTGATTAGCCAATCTTCAAATACGTATCCGTACAGAGGGATTATTGAATGTTTGCTAAACTATGGAAAAGAAACACTGGATACACAGTTCAGCACAGGCCTGTTCTGTAAAGACACCGGTGGAAAAATGGAGGAGACATCTATTACAGGAGATAATTTGGGGTTAGAGCAACGGGGTGCATACACCGGTGAAAGCCGTATTGTGGAATTAATATCACCAATACATGCTGACTTGTTTTTTCAAGAAAAACTTTTGATAAATGGTTTGGACATCTCGCTAAAATTCATCAGGTCAAAAGATGACTTTGTACTAATGACCCCAGGAAATGTTCAATTCACAGTGAAAATAATGTCTGCTAGTCTGTTTGTAAAGAAGATATCAGTGTCTCCTACTGTGAGACTAGCTCATAGTAGAGCTCTACAGCATACTAATGCCAAATATTCTATTGACAGGGTAGCCATAAAAACATTTTCCATTCCGGCAGGTACGAGGGTCTGTAGCCAAGAGAATTTATTTATTGGGCAGATACCAAAATTCGTAGTCTTGGCTTTTGTTGATAACGAAGCATACACAGGCTCATATGCTCGTAACCCTTTTAATTTCGGGCACTATGACACTGAGGTTATAGGCCTATACGCCGACGGACAGCCTCACCCTGCACGACCTTTTCAACCCCTTTTTCAAAGAGGACAATATGTACGAGAATATTATCAGCTGGTGGAATCAACAGGTCGTCATTTAAAAGATCGATCACTGTCCATAACACGCTCCGATTTCGGGGCTGGGTATACACTCTTTTGTTTCAATTTGGAACCGGATGGTGGTGGGTCAGGAAACGTCTCGCTGATTAAGAACGGCAACGTTCGCTTGGAAGCACGCTTCAGAAACCCACTACCACGTACAGTGACCCTTATCTGCTATTCCGTTTTTGATTCTGTAATTGAAATATCTAACCAAAGGCAAGTCCTATTGGACCACTACTAAAGATGAATACAATAGAACTCACTAGTGTTCTTAGAAAAAGAACGACTAGAGACACAAATTTCTTAGGAGTAAGGCC
>CM042325.1:34484489-34504489 GCA_023566125.1 Zingel zingel | reverse complement strand
CGTCTCTGGTTTTTATTTTGCATTCATTAGACTTTATTCTGTCAAATCAGCAGGTTATACTTTCCTATGGTCGTAATTTTTATTTTTTAAAAGCTTAACAATGTCTGATTTCAGTTCAGAAGTATTTTGGCATGTTTGGTATGAGAGAAGTGCACACAAACATTTTAATCCAAATTATATGATGTAGTTTTGGGGTCTCAGAACACTTATTTCTGGTTGGTTGGAGGGTGTGTATTATTTACACACATCCAGAGTGTTCGTAGCTTCCTTAGCAGCGTTACTGAATCAAATGCAGACTCTGACTTTATCTAACGACTTCATATTACCCAAGGAGTGACCGAGCTCTGACTGGGAACTGGAGAAAGGTTAGTTTCTCTAAACAGTCCCACATCCAGTACGTTATACTGCCGGCCAGTTATAGTCACAATTGGAAGTTTGAGTTTTTGCCGTTGGTCTGGCTGTTTTTCTTAGCTTAATATGAACATACAATGCATGCACAGCATGTAAAATAACGTTCACCAAAGTAAAATACAGACACAAAACAACATACCTCGTTGGCTGCATGCTGTACACAAGGGAACAGAGGTTTCCTGAGATCGCTGACATCCGCTATAACAACCTTAAAACCTTTATTGGAGCATCAAATTGTCCGTGCTTCGCTTGCTGTTAGCTTGCTGACTCTCACTCACGAGCGTCTCAAAAGGCCTTGCACGGAGACTTCAAAATAAAAGCACTTTACTCTTACCAAATAAAATCACTTAATAATACTAAATGCAATTTATACAGTTCTAAATTATGGCATTGGTTGAAAACAAATTTTACATCATATAATGTAATTGCGACAATTACATATGGTCTTTTATTAAAGTCAAAGTAAAAAAGTCCAGCCGTAAAAGTCCAGTTCAGACCAAACATTAATTCGTGATGACACTAAACTGTTTCAGAGCGTTGCAGTCTATCGTTTTCATCGTGACAGCGTTTTGTCATTCTTGACTGCGATGTAAACCGTACAGAAACAAATCTTTCTCCAGTTCCTAGTCAGAGCCCGGTCAGTCCTTAGATTAGATGACGTATAGATGATGCTGATGTACCCGTCAGTCTCTCTGCTGCTCTCTGAAGTCATGCTGATGGAATAAACCATTCCCTGCGTGACCCACAAATCCCTAAATATCTAATTAATATTGTATATCACCGCCTAATATTGTTCCTACTCTACAGAAAATACTTCTCATCTTTCCTTTTTTATGTAAACGGCTTGGAAACGGAACAAGATCAGCCAGACTAACAAAAACTCAAACTTCCAATTGTGGCTATATATAAGTAATGAAGGCTTAGCGGATGTCACTAAATGCCAATAAATTAGTAAAAATAACAACTTAATTTTTCACACACTCTTGTCACAGCGTATGAAAGCACAGTGCTCTCGCCAGATGACTCACAGCTTTGTTGGGCTCATTATCTGTAATGTTAACCAGTGTCCGGTGGAATTAGCAAGCTAACGTTAGCTAACTAACAACGTTAGCCAGCGGCCAAAGCGACGTGCTCGGTCCCTCCACTTCGTTGCCGAGACATGGCGTTGACATCCCCAGAGATGGACAACCTGTTGAGCCATCTCCAGGTGTCTGCTCCTGTCTCGGCGAGTGGAACAAATCGATCGTGTGTAGGCTCTGTAAGTTCATCTGACAGGGCGTAACTTTGGGTTCAACATTAGGGGGGTTCAGTGGTGTAGTTTACGTGATACCCCGTGATGCCCCTGAAGCTTCTGCAGCTTTGGGTGACGCTGCAGCAGATGGTTACGTTACAGAAACTACAGAAAATGAGCCAGATGAGGCTGATGCTGTATGCGGTAAAGTTACAAACAATTTATGGGGTTGTCGCTCTGGGACACGGGCGAGAATGAGACTGGGTGGAAGAAATCACAGTATACTCACTACAAAAAACTAGACTGCACCACTGGGAGGGTTGATATCTTAATTAACTTTTGAGTAAAATTGGAATTTTCAAACACTTAATTTCCTGCCTTCTGGGGGATTTTTTATGCATCAAGGTCGAGTTGCACTGGCCAGTTTGGATTATTGGGGGGTTGTAACTCCCCCACCCCCCCCCCTGTTAATTACGCCCGTGTCATCTGACAGGGCTGTGGGGGGGTGGGGTGGGGACTTCAGACCCAAAAGGTTGGGAACAGTGATTAATAGCATGGGAGTCCTGGATCAGAAAGTGATGCCTGTACTTGTTTGTACTAACACATGCATTTAATTTCCGCTGGGGGATTTCCACCGTTGCTACCAGTAAATGTTTCACATCAAGAAAGAAAAAAATATTGATTGATGAGCCCGCAGACTGGAAGGAGGTCGTATTTAACTGAGGTTTATTCCCTTCAAACATGATTAACAGTGTCGTTGATAAATGTTTTGTGTACACCCATTCTGTATGCTTCACAAAGCAGTCAATTTAAGGCATGCACAGGCACAAAAAGAGTCCGGTTTCAGAAGATAGCAATCAATAAGAAGAGAAGGACATGCTTAAAAGGGCCCCCTCCTTCCCCAGAAACACCATCTTGGCGTTTAAAAAGAAGCAAGCTGGAAGCAGGTTATACTGAGCGTAACAAACAAGATTAAATACAAAAAGAGATCCAGAGAAACGGGGAATAGAAATATAAAAATACAAAAATCAGAGTCAAGTCAAAAGTGAGTGTACAAAAGAAATGAAAATGATAAACAGGAAACGCACAAAATAAGACACAACAAACACAATGACACGAGAGGAAAGTGAACTTCAGATAATCTTTACAAGACGTTCAGAAAAACTGTTGGAAACAAGGAGTTCTGCGGAAGATTTTCAGCATTTCCACTTTGCAATAAAAGCCAAGCCTCCATATATTTAGTTGATGTTAGGGATATTTATTACTTTATCTAACTTTAAAGATAAGTAAATTGAGAACCAATTTCTCATTTAACAACTCCGGATTTTTGTTCCCAGTTTTATGGAACCTGAGAGATGTCTTGGAGATTTAAAAATAATTTAGCACGCATTAATTGTTAATCATACCCTCAAATTAAACATTAATGTTTTTTTAATTAACAGTCAGTTATGATCTTGTTCTAACAGAAGGGATGTCAAAGATAACGCTGTCGGGGCGCCCCGGTATAGCTCTAAGATCTCACCGCAGCTGCGCAGGTTCGGCTCCGACCCGCGGCCCTTTGCTGTGCGTCATGTCCTCTCTCTCGCACCTTTCCTCTGCAGACCTTCACCCAGAAAACAACCATATAGCTCGATCGTGCAAGCAGGCGGGGACCTCTAGTCAAAGTAAGTATCGCGGGAGCAAACAAGGAAGTTAGGAGACAAATTCTAAGAGTGCCAAACTCTGTGTAAAGCATGTGTGTGTGTGTGTGTATGTGTGTGTGTGTGTGTGTGTGTCCCCTGTTCTTTCTGACCATGGTGGGAAATCTGTTACAGGAACAGTTAACCCTCTCCTTGATTTCATGTTGTTTATGGAGAAGGAGAACCAGGAAATGAGTCGGGGGGGTTGGCGGGGGAGGGGGATGCAACACTGCCGATCAACGTGCGTAGCTGCGAACGCGTAGTTCAATTTTTCGAGAGGTGGCATCAGGCTACGGCATAGGGTCGGTATCTCCACGTACCTACGTACGTAGCCACGGCGTAGATTTAACGCAGAAGCATAAATCACGCTTAAGTTGGCCGTAAAGAGACAGACGAACACAGGAGACCGGGGTGTGTGTCTCGTGAGAAAAGCAACGTTTAAAAAGGCCTTTAAGGCCCTAAGGTTGTGAAGTAGTTATGTGCTCATTTTAGTAGTATACGTGACTCATTTTAAGCCAATTCCTGATCTTTTCCTAAACCTAACCTTGTTTTGTCACCTAAACTTAACTATTTTTGTTCCATAACTCTAATATCAAAACAAAACAGCATAAACTCCAAGTTTAGAACACCCACAATTTATTATCACCTTATATTATGTTTTCTTTAATATGTTTTTACCTCCATGATGTGTTTTATTTTGTGCGTTTTGGGAAGTTGTCTTTCAGTGGGGAACTGTTCCTGAACAGATCATTACAGGTTTGATATTGAATGATTTCCCGACATCCGATCGTAGTTCTTTTAAAGAGAAGAGTCTCTGCTGAATACCAAAAATCTTCCTCAGAACTGTCCCTTTAACTGAACAGATATAAACATTTTGGTTATATTAGTTTATAGTTTTTCTATGTACAGAACTTGTGCTAGTTGAATTAAAGATAATTTGTGGGACAATTAAAACCCCTGCACATTAATATCATAACCACAATGTGAGTAAGTGAAAATCTCTGAAAGAAACACAACAAAGCAAAACACAGAACCAGAGATTTATGATGCGTTACATTCACAGTCAGAACTGGGAATGACGGAGTGGAGTTCGTGTCGCGTTGAAAACATAAGACTTTCACCCAGGAAACAGTGTTCATGTCCCGGGAGTGTTTCAATCCAAACCATCTTTTTTCTAATCTTAACTCGTCGTTTTAGTGTCTAAACTTAACTGTCGTCGCAGCATGACTATCAGCTAAACTCAACTGTAACGGCCTCAAAGAGGACACGCTGCTCTGTCACCTTTTCTCAGCTCAATTTAACTGTAAAGACGCTATATTTAACTGTCATGTGACCTGTTGGCGGTTGCCCATTTCGTACAATATTTTACGAATTGGTGTGCATAACTTTTCGTACGATATACAAACCCGTTCATGAGAATGCGTTGTCCAGTTAAAGGACAAATCCAGTGCAAAATTAACCTAGGGGTTAATAACACGTGTACCGAGTCAACCAAGCTAATCGAATTTGACCAGTTCAATCGCAAACCGCTAATAACCTTATAACGCTAGTCGTTGGGGCACGGATAAAGTAAACGAACGCCGTGCAACGTGAGCTGAACTGAATGCACGTTGCACGCCGTTCAACTGGTCGTGACTGTTTTCCCCAGATGCCGCCTGCCTGTGAGCGGCCTGTGAACGGTATTGTCTTTATAAACTATCATTTTAATAAACTGTCCCCAATGCTTTGGTTTAAATGTAGGAATTATGCTACTGTGGAAGTGTGGTGCTATTTTGAGCCTTGTTAGTGGTGTAGAAATAACGATTTCTAGACGACGACTAGCTTTATAAGGTAATTAGCAATTTGCGATAAAACTGGTCACATTCGATAAGCATACAAACAGATCCCAGTGAAGGTCGAACTCAGGTCGAACTCGGTACACATGTGTTATTAACCCCTAGGTTCATTTTGCCCCGGCTTTGTCCTTTAATTGGAACATTTTGGTCCCATAAAAATGTCTTGTTCAGCTTTCTGCCAACCAAGCTACAGCTAGCGTTTGCCGTCCACGTTTAACCGCCGGTAAATCTCCGTTGGATGACTCGCTTAACTCGGGTTGACAATCAGCAACTTTTCCTCTTGAGCATTTAGCTTAGCGCAGCACCATAGCAACCATGAACAAAACACTGTCTTGGCCGTGTCATCCTCCCCCAGCTCCGCCCTTTTGGTCAAAAATCGTCACATCGTCAAGTCTCCAGACTTTCAAAGTAACTTAAGTAGTTCTGTTTCACAACGCTTAAAAACGTGTTTAAAACCGCAGAGTTTTAAAACAGCCACTGTGCGGCTGTAAATACAACAGTCATATATTTTCAGTTTAGGTAAAGAAGAACGGGACAGTTGGGTTTAGGTAAAGAAGAACGGGACAGTTGGGTGTAGGTAAAGAAGAACGGGACAGTTGGGTTTAGGTAAAGAAGAACGGGGCAGCTGGGTTTAGGTAAAGAAGAACGGGACAGTTGGGTGTAGGTAAAGAAGAACGGGACAGTTGGGTTTAGGTAAAGAAGAACGGGACAGTTGGGTTTAGGTAAAGAAGAACGGGACAGTTGGGTGTAGGTAAAGAAGAACGGGACAGTTGGGTTTAGGTAAAGAAGAACGGGACAGTTGGGTTTAGGTAAAGAAGAACGGGACAGTTGGGTTTAGTTAAAGAAGAACGGGGCAGTTGGGTTTAGGAAAAGAAGAACGGGACGGTTGGGTTCAGGAAAAATTAACCTCGGTCTCCTGGGTGAAAGTCCTGTGTTGTTTGACCCATCCACCCCCCAACCAACCACCCTACGCAGAATTTCGGGAGTTGCAGTGGACATTTCCGACTTCTCAGTTAAACTGGAATGCAGCATTAACAGTCAGTTTAGATGAAAAAAGTAGAACAACGTGAGGCTCCAGCAAAAGTTCGTACAAAACGGTGTGCAAGGACACAACAAGAGCAAAACTCAGGGAAGCTAGCATTCGTACCGGGACCATTGGTTTTGCATAATGTGGCTAGTAAACATGGCATGCTACATACAGTACAGCAGAGGGTGGAGGCGGAGTCAAAATGCAAGTCGTACTTCCTACTCCACCTCGACCCTGACGTCGCCTGACCAAACCTACACAGAGATGGCGCAAAGTTCGAACATGTCACTGCTTTGAGTTTAATCAAAAATTCACTATAACGAGGGGAAGTCCAATCCCTCCTCGGCGGACCACCATGGGATCGTATTTCGTAAAAAATATGAACTGTAGTGAATGGGGAGAGACAGACAATGTTAGTATCCCGTTTGAATTGAGCCATGAATTACAAACATGATGTTCGTCAGTTTAAAAGATCATTTTATCAAGTGAAGAAAGTCTCTGTTTGTCGTAGGTACCGTTTAGTTTAGTGTGAAACCACTCAGTGAACTACATCTCTCATCTCACATGCTATACGTCACCTCGCTTGCTGGCTAGCTAGCTTAGCACTGAGGCAGACAAACACAGGAGAGCCGGGTTTGTGTCTCGGGCGAAAGCAACGGTTGCATTTTTAAGTTAAGGTTGTGATGTAGTTACATGCTCATTTTAATAGTTTACATGACTCACTGTAAGCCAATTCCTGATCTTTGTGGGGTTTTTTTCCCACCTAAACTTAAGTATTTTTGTTCCACAACAAATGGAACCTTATCTGATGTGTTTTATTAGCGTCTTTTCATCAGCTGGGAAGAGAAAGAAAGTGTGAGTAATGTTACATCCCGGTACCACACACACACACACACACACGTTTCACTATCTTTGTGGGGACCCGTCATTGACATAATGCATTCCCTAGTCCTTACCCTAACCTTAACCATCACAACTAAATGCCTAACCTTAACCCTTACCCTCACCCTAACCATAACCTAATTCTAACCCTAATCCTAAAACCAAGTCTTAACCCTCAAACAGCCCTTTGAAGTTGTGGGATCCAGCATTTTGGCCCCACAAAGCTGTCTGGACCCCACAAGTATACTGTATACCTGGTTGTTGGACCCCACGAATATAGTTAAACAAGAACACACACACACACACACACACACACACAGACATTGTAGCTTCAGAGAGACGACTCTTAGACACTTTGGGCTGACGAGTCTTACTAATGACGCATTTTCACATTCAGATACTTCAACAGTGTAACACACTTGTGTAATGTGTAATCCATGGCTTAATTCAAACGGGATTGAAACACTGTTTGCCTCTCCCCGTTCACTACGGGTCCACCGGAGGGGGAGGGACATCTCTTCTCTATAGTAAGAGATATCGTATTACAAGCAGCGCCAACGGTATGAAAACGGTCCACACTTCCTGTCTCCCCAAATGGGCGTGGCCTCGTTTGAAAGTGTAGTCAACACCATGTGGGTGGATGAGAAGTTATATTTGTGTAATTTATTAATATTTTCTGTTGCTAACATTAGATAGTTTCACAAGGGCTGAACAATATATAGTTTTGACTCAATAAAGACATTGTGAAAGGCTGCGACACAGCAAAGGACACTCAATTTGTTTGTGTTAGTTGAAAGAAAATTTCAACAGAAAACTGCCCTTTAAAATGTAACTGACGTTCTTTATACAAGACTGAGAGTGTACCTCTAACTACTGAGGTTTTCTTGTGTCCCGTACCTCCGTTTTTAAGTGCCCTAGTTAACTTTTTTAAGACGCTGAGTGTGAACACAACTCTAAAGAGGTCGTGGCGGTGGACAGACCCACGGGACACAGAGACAGGAAGTTACTCTGATTTGGGGGGCGTTTCGCTCGGTTTTTATCTTCACTGCAGCGACGTCGTCTCTAAAAAAAACGCCAATGTGCTCCATGACGGAGAGAGAAAAAAAAAGTCTTTTATAGCAGGTGGACATGTTACAATATCCAATATTATTTATTTACAAAGTGCTACTCAGTTAGCTCTCTGGCTAAATGAGGCTACATTCTTTTTGTGAAAGCATTCTGTAATAAATACTGTAAACATGCACAGGTTATAAGAGAGGAGTTTCTAGTTTAGAGAGGATAACAGCTCTACTTTCCTCAATGTTTTCACCTTTGGAAACTGTTTGTTTCCACACACGGTTAAAGAAGAGAGAGGCTGTTCCTGCAGGTTTGGCTCCATACTCGGATGTTTGGCACCGAGACTCTGACAGCTGACAAAACGCTGACTGGACAAGGGCGTTTTGTGTATAAAAGCTGTTAATCATCCTAGTCCAAATACGCTTGTCTCAGTCAGTTTTATAGCTTCATATCACCGTGTTTTTTTTTTAATGTTTATGTCACGTGTTTTATGGCCCTTCAACAACAACAACCCAGATTTTAGGTTTGTTAATTAGAAACGACAAAAGCCATCATAAAACCTTAACTCTGTACTGCTTTATCACACACCTCCATAATAATGCTGGACGGGTAGCAAGGGTGTAACTTTGGGTTCAACATTGGGGGGGCGGGTGGGGGGTGGGGTGTTTGAGATCTCCACTTTTGAACAAACTTGACATTTTCAACATACTGTATAAAAACACTTCATCTCTGCAACAATTTGTGCCTCTTCTGCATCAATTTACGGTACAGTGTAAAAGTAACGAGGGGCTGCTCACAGTCAGCGGTGGAGGAAGTATTCAGGTCGCTTAGTCAAGACAACGAAGTAGTAATACTGGAGAGAATTGGAGAGAAGAGCGCACCAGAGTTGGAGATGTTGTGATTAGACAGTCAGCATCTTCAAACCAAAAACATAACATCATCATAATACTTCCGTTTTAAGAAACGTTACGTCCAACGAGCCAAAAAGCCCGTCGAGTTATCGAGAGCTGAAGTGACTTTAAATAACTTTAAAACGGAGCCTGTTGTGTGGCTGACTTCACGTTGTTTGGATCAAATATTCCAATAATTAAATTGGGTTTGTCAGCAGGCGAAGAAACGCCATTTTCCCCATAAACCCTTCCGATGTTCACGGTGGTTGAAAATGTTGCGGTTTGCAGGAGAGACCGCAAGCGTGCACGAGCGAGACTGCGAGTGTGCACGCGGCAAGTTCAGACGGAGAAGACCGAACGCTGCGGACGTTTTTCCAGACAAACCACACTTTGCCAAACACAGAAGTCGTGTGACAACATTAGTTTTGGGGTTGGATTGGCTGCGTTGGCGATTATAAATGAAAGTGTGAATATCAGACGTGGGTGCTAATGTCAGTAAATGATTGAATGCAGACGTGAATGACTTGCATGCAATGATGTTTTGAGTCGGGGTGTAAACGCTACATCGATTCAATCCCCAATGATCCGATATCGTCGATACAAAATGAGAATATCGATAGGTACCGTCACCTTTATTTTGAAAGTCCCACTTTATATGTATTCTTTTAATAAAAAAGGGTAGTTTGTTTTTAATTTGAATGTCTGGAAGAGCTAAGTAATGAAATTGTCAAATCATATTTCATTTTTTTCTGTAGTATATATATATATATATATATATATATATATATTATATTATATAAATGTAACGGATTGTGTGAAATGTGCTTATATATATCGTCTTGTATTAGTCGAGGCCGCTGAATTGAAATGGTATCGTGGTAGACTTAGCTGTGTTTGAAACCGTTCCCTCATTCACTCACTCACTATTCCCTATACAGTGTTCATTAAAGAGTGAACTATAACTATATATAGTGTGTGTGTGTGTGTGTGTGTGTGTGTGTGGGGCTGTGTGTGTGTGTGTGTGTGTGTGTGTGTGTGTGTGTGTGTGTGTGTGTGTGGGGCTGTGTGTGTGGGGCTGTGTGTGTGTGTGTGTGTGTGTGTGGGGCTGTGTGTGTGTGTGTGTGTGTGTGTGTGTCTGTCTGTGTTTTTTTATGTGTGTGTGTGTGTCTGTCTGCATGTGTTTTTATGTGTGTGTGTGTGTGTGTGAGTGTGTCTGTCTGTGTCTTTATGTGTGTGTGCGTGTGTGTGTGTGTGTGTGTGTGTGTATGTGTGTGAGAGTGTGTGAGTGTGTGTGTGTGTGTGTGTGTGTGTGTATCTGTGTTTTTATATGTGTGTGTGTATCTGTGTTTTTATGTGTGTGTGTGTGTATCTGTGTTTTTATATGTGTGTGTGTGTGTGTGTGTGTGTGTGTGTGTGTGTCTGTCTGTGTTTTTTATGTGTGTGTGTGTGTCTGTCTGTCTGTATTTTTGATGTATGGTTGTGTGTGTGTGTGTGTGTGTGTGTATGCGTGTACTATTTCCGCGATAGGGAATGGTTTCCAACACAGCTATTGTAATATCAGCAAATATCTTGTCGTTGTCCAAAGAATCGTTATCGTTAATCGTATCGTGATGAACGTGAGAGTCCCACCCCTGGTTAGTGAAGAGCAGCTCGATAAGAAGCGACGTCAGGACTCCAGCAGCAGCAGCAGCAGCAGCAAGTGTGTTTTGCCAAAAAACACCGACAGGAACAGCTGGAAGATGAAGATACAAGTCATTCTCACAGTACAGAGACTCTCACAGTTTGTCTCCGTGTTCGTGTTGGGCCATCAGCAGCATCACCCACTTCTCAGTTCTGCTGAAACACCAAAGTTTGTAATCATTTGGCATCAAAACGGTGAAAAGTTTGCACCGTCACTAGCCCGAATAATCCCATTTCCGTAGAGGCGGATGTGTCCCATTTCCGTGACGGGACTTGTTCGTGGTTGAGAGGAGATAAAGTGAATGTAACGAGCG
Source organism: Zingel zingel (assembly GCA_023566125.1). Classification (NCBI taxonomy): domain Eukaryota; kingdom Metazoa; phylum Chordata; class Actinopteri; order Perciformes; family Percidae; genus Zingel; species Zingel zingel. The sequence goes on along the minus strand of CM042325.1, from coordinate 34,493,484 downwards.
TGGTGGCGATCCATCCTCCTCTCCTTCATGTGAGTCGGGGGATTGGGGGGGGGGGGGGGGGGGGGGGGGTGTCGGTCGTGTCGGAGGTAGAGCATCAGGCGGATCCATGTTTGGCGTGCAGCGAGAAACAACAGCAAAAAGCACAGGAACAGATTGTGTTTTTCATCCGGTGCAGCAGGCGTTTTGAGAAACGATGGTGCTTCAGGGAGGGGAGGGGGAGGGGGGGGAGGAAATGGTGTCGTGTCGGTCGGGAAGTCTGTCGGGAAGTCGGTCGGGAAGTCCGTGAAGTCGCCGCTCCAGACGATTTTTTTGAAATCAGGATTTTAAAATCACTGGAGAGAGAGAGAGAGAGAGAGAGAGAGAGAGAGAGAGAGAGAGAGAGAGAGAGAGAGAGAGAGAGAGAGAGAGAGAGAGAGGAGACAGAATGTCACAGTTTAAAATCGCCTTTACATCATGGGGCTTCTGATTCAGTGCAGCGCTGGAAGAAGTATTCAGATCCCTTACTGCAGTAAAAGTACTAACAGCACACTGTAAAAATACTCTGTTTCAAGTTAAAGTCCTGCAGTGAAAATGTTACTTCAGTAAAAGTCTGTAAGTATCATCAGGAAAATGTAGTTAAAGTAAAAAGTAAAGAAGAATACTCCCATTTTAGAAAGTGGAAAGGAATGTGTCTGTCTGTGTGTGTGTGTGTGTGTGTGTGTGTGTGTGTGGGGGGGGGGGGGGGGGGCTAGTTTAACTATAATTCTCCAAAAACCGGGAGTCCAGTATACTTGTGGGGTCCCGACAGCTTTGTGGGGCCAAAATGCTGGAGCCCACAAGGTTAAAGGTCTGTTTGAGGGTTAAGACTTGGTTTTAGGATTAGGGTTAGAATTAGGTTATGGTTAGGGTGAGGGTAAGGGTTAAGGTTAGGCATCTAGTGGTGATGGTTAAGGTTAGGGTAAGGGGCTAGGGAATGCATTATGTCAATGACGGGTCCCCACAAAGATAGTGCCACAAACCTGTGTGTGTGTGTGTGTGTGTGTGTGTGTGTGTGTGTGTGTGTGTGTGTGTGTGTGTGTGTGTGTGTGTGTGTGTGTGTGTGTGCGTGTCTGTGTGTATGTGTGTGTGCGTGTCTGTATGTGTGTGCGTGTGTGAGAAACAGCGGTAAATATTAAGCAGTTAAGGTTTTAACTGTGAATGTAGCAGCTTCATTGTCTGTACAGTTTAGGCTGACTTGTAGCTGTTATATTGTTGACTAGTTTCATTCATAATCAAACATTAGATGTTATAAACTACATGTGTTTAGCGTGCAGTAATCTTAATGTGTAAAGTAACTAGTAACTAAAGCTGTAACAGATGAATGTAGTGCAGTAAAAAGTATATATATATTTCTTCATTCTGGAGCCTATGTTGCCGTCAATACTGCCGATGTTGTCTTTGCTGTAATCAGATCAGTATATATTTATGTTTATGTTTATGGGAAACATCCATGTGTCCAGACAAGGCTAGCAGCAGCAGCGCCGCGTCAGACACCTTTCTGGTGTGAAAAGACAGAAAACCCCACGCAGCTGACACGCAGCTGACACGCAACAGAAACGCCACGCAGCCAGTGTGCAGGAGGCCCTAAGGGTTTTGAATGCTGGACTTTAACTTGTTGTGGAGTATGTTTACCGCATGATATTAGTGTTTTTACTGCAGTAAAACATCAACCATTGCTAGTACATTAAAAGAAAGACATAAGAAATAGAAAAAAATGCTTTATGTGACAAGAAAGATAAATCTAAAGACCAATTGTGCTGGTTTTCTAGATTTAAATGACTTTTTCAAACATGTTTATTAGAGCAGCGTGATCATACATTTTCTCTGCTCGGCTAAGCGGGATTCAGAGCCGGGGACATTTCAGTTCATCCACTAAAACAGTGTTTATATTCAGTAAATGGCCTTTGTGTTCCTCCAACCCTCAGTGAATGAATGAATAAAAGATGGCTAACTGTCACAGATCCTCTTCAAAAAGGAGTCTAAAGTCCCCAGAGCCATTTTGGCTCCACTGGCAGCCAAATCATTACAAACTCCTGTGATGTAAAGCAGATCATTTCAAACCTCCTGACCACTGGTTCTCAAGCTTTTTTCAATAATGTTCCCCTTTGAACAGTTATTTTAAGCCATGTACCAGCGCGAATAATTTTTGGTAGAAAAAAAAAGTCTATATAAAGAGGAAGAATACAGCGATAGATTTACTAAACAACAGCCTTGGACCTGGAGAACATTTAAATGCTGATGGAAAAAGGAGACAAAAAGTTGGAAGAAGATGGTAGAAAGAAGGAAGTAAGGCAAGAATAGGTCGAAAATAGTAATAAAAACTTTGAAAAAAAACACAGTTGAAAGAAGGAAGGCAACACTAGGGCGACAAAAGTGACAAACTTCGAAAAGTTACAAACTTCGAAAAAAAGCGGAAAAAAAACTTTGAAATTAGCGACAAAAAAACAAAAAGACAGTATAAAAAAGTAAGGAATAAAGGCAAGAATAGGTCAAAACAAGCGACAAAACCTTCAAAAAAAGGTGACAAATGATGAAAACTTTGATGAAAGCGACAAACTTGGAGAAAAAAAAGACAGAAGAAGTAACTACAGCCTGTAACTGAAAAACATTTTGCAAAAAATGTCACGTACCCCCTGCAGTCCTCCAAAGTACCCCTAGGGGGACACGTACCCCCATTTGAGAACCACTGCTCTAGAGGATATCCCAACGTTTCAAAAGAAATTCACAATATTTCCAATTGATTTAAAGGAGCAAAATAATAGTTTTGATCGAGCTGAATAAATGTTCAGATGTAACTCACGTCCCCAGTTGAGGGCGATGCCAGCAGCGATGATGACGATCCCTCCCAGGATGGAGACCACGGACAGGACCATGGCGTTACGGCCCAGACGCCGAGCTCCGTCCACGTTGCCCTGCTGCAGACTGTTCCGGGACTGAACACAGTGGAAACAGTGAACAACGTGTGTTTAAAACCCTGCTGTTGTCTTCCTGTCAGCCATGCAACCTTTGGGGTTTTTTGGCTCGACATTTGAAATGGCCAATTTTTTATTTCCAATGTTTTCGTCGATAAATTTGTCACTTTTTCCAGAAAAAATTGACGATTTTTTTTTGGGCCTTTTAAGTTTTTGTGTGTTTTTGTTTATTTTTCTTTACATTTTTGTTGATTGTTTCTGCGCCTTTTAAAGTTTTTCTGACATTTTTGTCACTTTTTTCAACGATTGTCGATTTTTTCAACTTTTTTGTTGTCTGGGCGTGAGTTTTTGTGTTTTTTTCAATGTTCTTTTTTCAAATTTTTCTCTCCAAATGCTATACAATTGAATAAAACACCCAAATTCAATGAAAGTAGTGAACTGATCATTTATTTTACTTGCGGAGAGCGTTGCATGGAACCATCAGCCTTTCTTTTTTGGGAAATTTGGTTGAAAGAAACCCAACATTTCTGATAGAGAACGAGCTCCGTCCACAATGCTGCAGGCTGAACAACGTGAACAACGTGTTGTCTGCCTGTCGACTGTGAAACATTTTTCTTTTTCTGGGTCAAAATTTAAAATGCCAACTTTTTGTTCAAACGTTTTGGTCATTTTTTTTGGTCGCAAACTTTACAGTTAAATTGAGCAAGAAAAGGTGACTGTGAACCGTGTAGGAATATTTTATTAAGTAAATGTGTGTATGAGCTCGTTGCAAAAGAGCTGTGTCCAGTCAAATAGAGGAAGTGGTTAAAAGTACTCCGGGTGACCTCTTGATGCACAGAAGATTAAGCTTAAGTCATAGAAATAGTTTTGGCCTTATTAGGCATAAAAGTGAATTGTGTAAAGGTTACGAGAACAAGAAGAGGAAGTTGCACCAGACAGAGGACCCAACCCTGGCGTGTGGTGTATGAAGATAGCAGTTTCTGCTTAGAAACAAAGAGACACCCCCCTTGTGAAGTGAGGATAAGAGCGTAGGGAGAGCGTAGGGAGAGAGTAGTTCGGCGCGCATTCAAACCAAGATCTTGGTGGACCGGGCTCTGACTTGATATCTGTTGCTAGGGAAACTTAGCCTCTGTTTTTGTGAACCCACAGCTGTGTTTGTAAACTTTTATGCTGGACTCAGTAAACTTTCTTAACTTGAATCCATCGTTTCAGCTTGATCCTTGAGTTTTGATATCCATAAGTCCTATCAACAAATACGTAGGAATTACAGTAATTGAAGTCAGATATCTTGGCCTTCGGGCCTGTGTCTTTTTCGCCTGAATTCCCTTTCTACAGCCAGGTAGAAGTTAAGGAGAAAACACAAGACTTTCACCCAGGAAATGGGTGTTCATGTCCCGGAAGAAAGTGATTGACTCATACCATGACGGAGAAGACGAGGGCTACAATGTTGATGGGCCACAGTGGGCAGAAGCAGGACAGGATGGCCAGGATCAGGTAGTCTCTGGGCTTGGACCCGTCCGCAGCGGCCTCCGTGATAGCGCTGGGCCGGCGGGTGAGCGAGGGCCTGGGGGAGCCCGCCGCCAACGAGCCGGACCGGCTGCTCAGACCGGGCCGGCCATTAGCGTGGCCGCCCGGCTGGGAGTGAAGCTTGGGTGACACGGAGGACACCGTGGGAGACGAGTCCACCCGCACAGGACCCACGCCGTTACCTGGAGGAGAAGGAGAGAGAAACAAAACTATGTATTTGGGTTTTTTAAAGATTCACGTCTTCAGTAAGAAGCAAAAGAGCTCAACAGTGACCGCCGACTTTACCGTCTCTGGTTCCTGAAGTGTTTTTCCATGTTAAATATCTCAGATGACGGTACATTAAATGCTGATATAAAGAGTTTTAAACCTGGAACCGAGCCAACCAGCTACGAGTTGAATCGTGACCATAAAACATTTCATTTGGCACAAGAAAACATTTAGAAAATGCCAAAAAGTCAAAAGGTACAAGACTGTGTACAGAAACGATCATAGACTTCAATAGTAGCAGTTCACTCTAGCCATTAGCGGGTTCGCGGGTAGGGTAAATAGTGAGCTCCACCAATCAATGACGTTGCTGTTACGCTTATGATAGTGGGTAGGGTAGAATTTACGTCATCCAAGGGAAGGTCTCATCACCACGCCCATTTCTGGGGGAAAACAATCCCGTGTTCCCTTTTTTATAACTTATAACCCGTTTGATGTAGACCTTTCAAGGTATCATTGAACTCAGCAGAGAGTTCCTTATTGACAACAACAGCGTAAACTACAGAGGAAATGTAATTCGCTCCAAACTTAAACAAACCGTTAAAATCAATAACTATGCCGAAAAGTTGCTGAGGAGTTTGTTGCACCAACAATACATCCAAAAACCCTGGTCTTCGATTTGTCCTCTTGCCATGTCGTAAAATAGATCCTGATAGATGGGCTTTGGCTCCAGACCAGACCGGCATCACTGAAGCTCCCTATGAGAGGGAAGAATCGCGCTGTCGCATCAAGAGAGTAACAGGAAAATGCTGAAAAAGCTGTTGTGTAGCAGGTTAATCGAGACTTTCACACTGATTTATGAGGCTCATAAGGAACGTGAATATTCTCAGTGTGATAAATGATGTTGGTGACAGTTACTACTGAAGGATAGCTAGCTAACATTAGCTTTAGCGGGAGGCTGCAAACAGTTTATCAGCATCAGACTGTCATCTCCAACTAAATCTCAGCTTATAAATCGAACAGTTGGTTATTAATTAACAGGTTAACACTCTGCCTTACAACAGTGATTTAATCAGATATGTATTTCTACATAAGCAGTATGCTGCCATCGTGTTGAGTCATTGATCTACTGATGTACGGGGGAAGACTGAGGGGACATGACGGCGATCAACCTTAGTTTATTAAGGTATCGTGAATGCTCAGGTTCAGGCAAAGTCACACAATAAACATTAGACATGTGTATAAAACAAACCATCTGTTTAACAAGAAAAACTTCCACACACATTTGTCAAAATGATGATCCAAACACACTTCTATGGGATCGTCTGTTTACTATCCCCCAAAAGGGGGCATGGCCTTAACTTTTAGTGAAGTACCCGTATGTGCTGGTAGTATGTATAGGGTCGCGAATACAACAAGTTTTTGTTTAACTTCTAACAGGAGCAGAAACTTTCGTTTCTCAATCTCGTAGCTCAGGGTCAGTCTACCTCGGATGTTTTTAGACATTTAGAGATTATGGATAATAATCTAAAACCTTACGCAGAAAATGAACGTGATTTTTACTTCCAGAACCACGCTGTTGAGCTTTAAGGGCTTGGAGCTGAGAGCCAAAGACGGAAAGTCAGACAGCATTAAGAGACGTACTAACATGTTGTTGGTTTTTGTTTTTTCCTGAGATTTGATGAAAATAAGAACAATGCCAACCTTAGTTTTATAATAAAGGTTTTCATTTATAACAGTTCTGTTTGGCAGCCAAAATTCATGTTCATTTTAATATTCAATGAATGGAGTTAATGTACACTGCTGGCTTGTGTATTTCCCCCCTTATCTCAAAAAAGGTAATTTCAGTATTTTTCAACCTGGATCCTATTTTCCCATGTTTTTGTATCTAAGTGAATGATGGGAACAACAACCTTTGACATTGGTTCAGTATTAGGCAAGAAACAAGCTGCAATGTAACATTAAAGCGTCAGTCAGCGTCCACTAAAAGTTCTAAGTGTCTGACAACATTATGGAAAGGATGTCTATGGAGATAGATCTTTTTAACATGGACCTTGAAACCTTGGTTCGTCTTTCCACTGTTCCAACAATCACCACTCTGGTTTGGTTGAAATAAACCCTTAATTCACCCATTTACATGTGGAGATATGCTGGCTCTATACACGCTAAAAGTCCTGATGAAAACAGGTTGAAAAATACTGAAATTACTCTTTATTCTTTGGTCATACATCATATTTTATGTGTTGCTACACTGGGTTTTATTAATCTGAACCAGCAAAGGAACTAAGGTTATTAAGTACCCAAGGCTACTTAAATAAAAATACTTATAACTTCCTGCCACGGATTGTTTTTATAGGACGGGTGTATTTACTCTCCACTTCGCCGATCACGGTGAGGTGCTCCATGCAATCCGTTTGATTGCCGTCTGGAGCATGCGTCGCGCTGGCCGGTTGAAAGGTCACGGGGGCATGGTCGGCCTCTCTGCCCTGCTGCGTGCTGATTGGCTGCTGGGACTCCTCCATGCTGCTGCTGGTCGCCATGAGACGGGGAAGACGAAGAGAAGGGTTGAAGAAAAGTTGAAGGCTCGGCGCTCTCTGAAACCAATCACAGAGACTGAGTCAGACAAACAACGCAGCCTCAGTCCCAATACAGTCTCCCTCCCAACACGGTCTCCCTTCCAACACAGTCTCACTCTCAACAGGTCTTACTCCCAACACGGTCTCACTCCCTCCCTTTCAACAAGGTCTCCCTCCCAACACAGTCACACTCCCAACACAGTCACACTCCCAACACGGTCTCATAGTGCGTTCCATTTGCTGGGAACGCGGATGCCGGAGCTCGGAATGATGTCGTGCCCGAGTTGAATGCGTTCCATTTACAAGTCGGATTTTTCATTGTTTTCATTAGCTCTAGCCAGGATAGCCATTGTTAGCAATATCAGTTTATAACAACGCATTGCACTGTTTTTTTTTGCATACAAACAGCGTAACACAGATAGAAGTTGGACAGGACTTTGTGTACAACTTATTAAGTGAGAGTCAAATATGACAGACGTGCTTAACTTTATGTTACTACAGCTTTCACTACTATTGGTGCAGAGAGCAGCAATGTTGGATTTTGAGCTCGGGGTACTGCGAGGTCAGGGGGTGCGTTTCTGACTTTGACCTCGGAAAATCCGACTACGAATGGAAACGCTCCCAGAACAGTGTCACTCCTAACACAGTTTCACAATTCATATGATACCCTCCGTAATTAGGCGACCGTCAGCTGGTCACACGACAAGTTTAGACACCAAAACGACTAGTAAAGTGTAGAAAAAAAGATTGTAGTTTGGGTTAAAACTAGGGATGCACCGAATCCAGGATTCAGCTTCGGATTCGGCCAAATATTGGGCTTTTTGACGGGGTTCGGTTTCTGCCAAACCTTAGAATCTTCTTCCACAGACCCGAACCCTACGCTTTCACTCCGCGCGCTACGCTGGTCGCCGTGATGACGGCGCCGTTGATTGCGGGAAGGTGTTTACGTAGGTGGACCGTTCAATGCAGTAGGCTGTGAGAAAGTGAAAATGGGAGCAGAAAAAGCGTTGTTTGGCAGTACTTTCAGTCAAAAGAAGGCCATTCATGTCCAGCTCCATGTTCAATCTGCAATGCCAATTTGTCTCGTGGTGGCGAGGACCCTAAACAATACACAACTGGTATCAAACATCCGAAAGAACACAAGTTGTGCATGAAGGAATCTACAGACAGCAGCCAAAATGCAGCAACTTCAGGTACGGCAAAGGAAGGACAGTCACTGTTTACTTCATTAATATGTTTACTGTGTTAATGGACTGAGGATGGGACGAGGAGTCGGTATTCGGTTTCGGATACAGCAGAATCTTAACCAGTGGATTCGGTATTTGACCAAACCCCAAAAATCTGGATTTGGTGCATCCCAGTTAAAACAGCGGCCCCCTTGGGTAGTACTCTAGTGACACAAACATCTGTTTCCTTTAAGAAAGTCTTGTGTTTTCCCCGGGACATGAACTCCGCTCCCCATCTTGAAAGCATATGAATGGTTCATGAGAACAGCCTGGGTGGTGAGACTTTTCTGTCAGAAAATTAAGACGAGTTCTTGTCTGATTGAGAACACGTTCACCAAATCGGTTTTCCAGAATAAGAAAGTTTTAGTTGCCTGTAGCACACAATATAAAACAGATCCGTGTGATACCGATGTAATATATAATGTATGTATATGATACAGATGTCTCTGTGTGGGCTGATAAGGTTGTTGATTTATTGCAGTGACTCAACAGACTTCTGGCTCTGTGTCTCTGGTGTAGGTGGATGTGAGCT
>CM042325.1:34394489-34479489 GCA_023566125.1 Zingel zingel | reverse complement strand
AAAGTCCTGATTATTTACATGGAGTCTGGTGGAAATATGCTGGCTCTATACACGCTAAAAGTCCTGATTATTTACATGGAGTCTGGTGGAAATATGCTGGCTCTATACACGCTAAAAGTCCTGATTATTTACATGGAGTCTGGTGGAAATATGCTGGCTCTATACATGCTAAAAGTCCTGATTATTTACATGGACTCTGGTGTAGTTTGGTGATGGGGATTTTGGGGGCTGTTTCATGTTAAACAAAAAGGATCTTACTCAAAAAACATCAACAAAGGTGAATAAAATGCAGTTTTTCAATTTTGAATGCAGAACTTTTTGTGTATTAGTACTTTTACTGCAGTAAATGATCTGAGTACTGTAGTTGTATAACGTTTCTGCTGACAGAGTTAAACATTTTCTTCTTCTTGACCATTAGAGCTGAAGAGAAAGGTGGAAGGTATTTAAAGAGGGTCGAGGTCTAAACAGCCACGTGTCACATCAATTAACCCGCCATCGCTCGCTCCGCTCTCAGTCAGAGGGGGATAAGCCGCCGGCTGCTTCTCTCCAGAGTCAGAGGAGGGAAACTATCAGGGAGAGACGGCCGCTAAAGCTTCAGAGAGATGTTTTTAGCTCTGCAACGGCAGAGTGATGCCTACACTCGGTCTCAACCCCTCAAAGTCTCAATCTCAACCCCTCAAAGGCCTGGTCTCAAACCCTCAAAGTCTCAGTCTCAACCCCTCAAAGTCTCGCCTCGGTCTCAACCCCTCAAAGTCTCAGTCTCAACCCCTCAAAGTCTCGGTCTCAACCCCTCAAAGTCTCGCCTCGGTCTCAACCCCTCAAAGTCTCGGCCTCAACCCCTCAAAATCTCGCCTCCTTCTCAACCCCTCAAAGGCTCGGTCTCAACCCCTCAAAGCCTCGGTCTCAACCCCTCAAAGCCTCGGTCTCAACCCCTCAAAGCCTCGGTCTCAACACCTCAAAGCCTCGGTCTTGTCTCTGTCTCAACCCCTCAAGGTCTCCGGACAAAGACTTCTGTAATTGTTGTGTTTGTGACAAATAAAGAACTTGAGACTTTTCCAGAAGCGAGTGTCCTACTGTCTTGTTTTAAGAGGCTTAGGGCCCTATCTTGCACCCGGTGCAGCGCAAGACAAAGCCCGACGCAAGTGTCTTTTCTAGTTTAAGACTGACAAAGTTGTCAGTTTCCCGTCCTGCGCCCACGTCGCTTAAATAACAAACGCACCTGCACCCATCTGTGGCCCATGGGCGTGGTGGTCTTACAGGGAGGTGTGTTCAGGTGCATTCTGGGCATGCTGGTCTTACAGGGAGGTGTGTTCAGGTGCATTCTGGGCGTATTGCTATCTTGAGGCAGTGGGAAGTGATCGCGCCATTGCCCAACAAAAACCTGGTCTAAAGTCAATAACGCAGCATTTCATTGTTATTTTAACAGAGCATTAGTAAAATGCTCCTAGGCTCGTGCACAGCCCGCACACACTATGCTTGTTACACACACAGGGACGCACAGCAGCACACACACATTCAGAAGATTACAAATAAAAATATTACGGTGCAAATCCTCCATCATAACAGCAATGCTCCAAGGTCCAAATGCGCCTGGCTTTTAAAGGGAATGGGAGATGATCTCTGATTGGTTGATTGCATGTTACGCCCAAAACACACCTCTGATTAATGAAGACACTAAGTCCAACCCTTTAGAACCATGCGCCCGGCACACAGGCCCTTTTTTTGGATTTGGACACGCCCTAAACACACCTGCGCCAGGCTCTTCACGCCATGCGCTTAGATCATTAAATAGGGCCCATAGACTTCAACAAATAGACACAAAAGATTCTTCAAATAAATGCATTTAAATCTGGAAACCGAACAAGTGTGTCCACAGAGCCGCAGGGCTGCAGCAGTTTAGTTTTTATTTTAAATTCAGGAGACACAACAGCCAAGGTAGCCGTTAAACACACACACACACACACACACACACACACACACACACACACACACACACACACACACACACACACACACACACACACACACACACACACACACACACACTTCGGCCGGCTCAGACCATTTTGTTAAAGAGATCAGATCTCAAGGCTTTCTGGCAGAAGTGCACACTTCCTCAAAATGCAGAGAAACCTCATCAATCATGTTGAGTTCGACCTTTAACTTTGATGAAGATTTCATTACAGATTTCTGCGTGCAGCAGCAGATATGCGGGTCTCTAATTCAGCCTGCTGCTGATGACTACTGACAGAAACTTCCTCTGTGCTTTTCGTTACATGTTTACAAAAGATAAGATAGATACTTCATATATTCCTGGGGAGAAATGTGCACGTCACAGCAATAAATCAACGCATTCTCATGAACGGGTTTGAATGATATCGTACGAAAACATTTACCACAATAATTCCTTTGATAGTCTACGATATTAGGCTACCGCCGACCGGTCACATTAAGATAAGCTGTCTTTACAGTTCAATTTAGCCGAGAAAAGGTGACTGTGAGCTGGTCCTGCAGAGGCCGTTACAGTTGAGTTTAGCCGACAAAAAGTTAGCGTCATGCAGCGACGAAGTTTAGACACCAAAACGCTGCCTTTTTTCATCTTATTTTTCAACATATTGGTCACATGTTTTCGTCTTTTCTAATTTTTTTGCCTGACTATGCCACGGGCAGGCCCTGCCTCTTCAAACGTTCTCACTCCCAACTCATACAATACTGATGCTTGGTCGGGGTCTCTCAGCGTCAGATACCGACGTATCAATCACCCTTGAGTGTCTGTGTGGAATGCACCGGGCAGAGCAGCAGCACGAACGTGGCACTGTAAGATGTTGTAGTATTAAGAGAGACAAAGGTAGAGAGTACTTTGTAGAGAGACAACAGCAGAGAGTAGTATATAGAGACAACAGTAGAGAGTAGTATGAAGAGAGACAACAGTAGAGAGTAGTATGAAGAGAGACAACAGTAGACAGTAGTATGTAGAGAGACAATAGTAAAGAGTACTATGTAGAGAGACAACAGTAGAGAGTAGTATGTAGAGAGACAACAGCAGAGAGTAGTATATAGAGACAACAGTAGAGAGTAGTATGAAGAGAGACAACAGTAGAGAGTAGTATGAAGAGAGACAACAGTAGAGAGTAGTATGTAGAGAGACAACAGTAGAGAGTAGTATGAAGAGAGACAACAGTAGAGAGTAGTATGTAGAGAGACAACAGTAGAGAGTAGTATGTAGAGAGACAACAGTAGAGAGTAGTATGTAGAGAGACAACAGTAGAGAGTAGTTTGTAGAGAGACGACAGTAGAGAGTAGTATGTAGAGAGACGACAGTAGAGAGTAGTATGTAGAGAGACGACAGTAGAGAGTAGTATGTAGTGAGACGATAGTAGAGAGTAGTATGTAGAGAGACGACAGTAGAGGGTAGTTTGAAGAGAGACGACAGTAGAGAGTAGTATGTAGAGAGACAACAGTAAATAGTATGTAGAGACACGACAGTAGAGAGTAGTATGTAGAAAGACAACAGTAGAGAGTAGTACGTAGAGAGACGACAGTAGAGAGTAGTATGTAGAGAAACGACAGTAGAGAGTAGTATGTAGAGAGACGACAGTAGAGAGTAGTACGTAGAGAAACGACAGTAGAGAGTAGTACGTAGAGAAATGACAGTAGAGAGTAGTATGTAGAGAAATGACAGTAGAGAGTAGTATGTAGAGAGACGACAGTAGAGAGTAGTACGTAGAGAAATGACAGTAGAGTAGTATGTAGAGAGACGACAGTAGAGAGTAGTATGTAGAGAGACGACAGTAGAGAGTAGTACGTAGAGAGACGACAGTAGAGAGTAGTATTAAAGCCCGGAAATCTGTGAGAGAAGAGAGGTTGGGGGGTGGATGGGTCAAACAACACAGGACTTTCACCCAGGAGACCGGGGTTCATGTCCCGTTATTGTCCCATATGTCACTGAAACGTACATTTTGTAACCCCACCCACCATCTTTTCCTAAACCTAACTGTCTCGTTCTTCAGTTAAACGTATGTCCTGACCCAGAGCGTCAAAAAGTGATGTCAAGAGTCCCGACCAAGCCCATCTAAATATTTATTTTTGCGTCAATAAGAAACGCCAAAGACACCAGACCAAGAGTCAATTTTTGATGCGATGGAAGTGTGAATGTGTTGGCCTCTCCCTCTTCAGCTCGTTAACTTCTGTTCAAGTTTTCCTCCTTCGTATGTTGAGGGGGGTTTGATTTTGGGTGTGTGTAAGAGCTGGAGGATCTGTCCGGAAGACAGAAGGGAGAGAGACGCCGCCAAGCAAGAAATAAAAGATTAGGAAAATGGTTAGAGGAGGTTTACAATCTGACATAGACTTTGATGATTTGAACTCCGTATACATTTTTCTGCAGTTAGGGAAACTCAATGTCAATTTGTGAAACCACAATTGTGTTTTGTAAGCTTAAATGCCTACAATAGCCGTATCGGAACACGAACGCCCATTTCGTACGAAAGTCCTGCGTTGAAGATGTATTTGCAATGTGCTAAAAGTTACAAAAATGTCATTTTAAAGTCAGATTAGTGAGTCCAGTCAGACTTCAGGTCCTCTGATGTCCACGTTACTGCAACACAGTGGGACTTAGTCACTGTTAGTGAACACACACCACTGCTGCTTCTTGTTTTTCTAATGAAATGTTTGTCACAGTTACCCAGAGCCCAAAGTGACACCTTCACAATATTTGCTCTGTCCAAACCTCAACGTTAGTACCAATACATTAACATTATCAAATCAAAGGCTTTAAAAAAGCTAAATTATCTCTTGTCTGTTTTGTGTCCACAGTGAAGATCTTCATTCTGCAGACACACACACACACACACACACACACACACACACACACACAGCGAGACACACACAGAGAGACACACACACACACACACACAGACAGACACACACACACACACACACACACACACAGAGAGACACACACAGAGAGACACACACACACACACACAGACAGACACACACACACACACACACACACTCACACACAGAGACACACACACACACACACACACACACACACACACACACACACACACACAGAGAAACACACAAACACACACACACACACACACACACACACACAGAGACACACACAGAGAGACACACACACACACAGACACACACACTCACACACACACACAGAGACACACACACACACACACTCACACACACACACACACACACAGAGACACACACACACACACACACACACACACACACAGACATACACAGAGACACACACACACACACACAGAGAAACACACAAACACACACACACACACACACACACACAGAGAGACACACACACACACAGACACACACACTCACACACACACACACAGAGACACACACACACACACTCACACACACACACACACACACACACACACACACACACACAGAGACACACACACACACACACACACACACACACACACACACAGAGACACACACACACACACACAGAGACACACACACACACACACACACACACAGAGAAACACACAAACACACACACACACACACACACACACACACACACAGAGACACACACACACACACAGCAAGACACACCGAGACACACACACACACACACACACACACACACACACACACACAGACACATACACACACACACAGAGAAACACACAAACAGACACACACACACACACACACACACACACACACAGCGAGACACACACAGAGACCCACACACACACACACACACACAGACACACACACAGAGAAACACACACACAGACACACACACACTCTTTGACTACAGAGCAGAGTATGAAGGCAGCCACGTTTACTGAAGCTTCACAAACACTTAAATCCAAAATTAAACCGACATTTCATCCCTTTGATGAAAGTCAGATGATTTAGCTTTCCTTTGGCATTTAAAAAAAAAACACATCTGTGTTCATATTTTTAGACAATTTGAACACCTGATTCTCTTCAGACATGATGTAGTTTTGAAACAAGACACAACATGAATCCTGTATTAAGTCATTGATCCTGGGGAGTGGGGACACAACCGTTCATCTTCTGCTTACAGCTTCTCCAACGGGAGCTTTCACTGCTGTAATATCTTGAATATATTTCAGGCATTTGTTAATATTTTCTGATGATTTCTGTTCATATGCTCCCATTTTTTTCCCTACACGCAGGGGCGGACATGACATGAATGTTAAGAGAAGCAGCAGTGATCCTCTAATAATTCTCTGACTCCTCACGGCATTTTCTAGAAAACAAAGCCGGCATTTAACACACTTATATGACACAAGAACAGTGATTATTCCTGCTTGTGTAGAAAAACATAAGAGGAGTAAAAATAGCTTTTTTTGTTGAAGCTGCAGAGCAGGGAAGAACTGGGATGTGATGCATTGAAAGCAACACTGACTCCAGCCAGATTGAATACATAATTAAACACTGATATCATGTACAAATGCACCAGCCATCAGAGGGAAGGAAACGCGGAAAGATCCAGATGGAGGTGTGCGGCGGGTGGGCGGGCGGCATGCCACATGTTTTCCTACACACACAGAAGATACACAAAATGAGGAAAAAAGGGGATTTAGTCTTACCTGTGCTAGTCTACAGGGAGCTGCAGGCTGATGTTCATCGTGTCTCTGCTGCCGGAGGAAAAAGATCCAGACACAGAGCTGGTGGGGGCGTGGGGGGTAATTAACCACAAAAAAAATAAAAAATTCTGACACACAAGTATTAAAAAATGTGGGGGGGAAAAAAAGCTCTTTAGAGTTGTTATTGATTGTTGTTGTTGTGCAGATCTGTGGTGATGCAGAGGGAAGTGGGACGTCGCTGCAGCTTTCTCTCTGTTCCTCTGCAAGAGGTGAAAGGAAAGGGAGGGGTGGGAGTGTGTGTGTGTGTGTGTGGTACAGTAGCTTCTTCTTTCATCTCCATCTTCCACCAGCGTGAAGCTAAAAGAAGTGCCTGTTTGTGAGCTTTCAAAATAAAAGCCTATTGGCAGGGTGTAGATTTCAAAGGTTATTTTTTGGTGGGCATTTTAGGCCTTTAATTCCACAGCTGAAGACATGAAAAGGGAGAGAGAGAGAGAGAGGGGTAACGACATGCAGCAAAGGGCCACAGGTCGGAGTCGAATCCGCGGCCGCTGCGTCGAGGAGTAAACCTCTATATATGTGGGCCTGCTCTACCAACTGAGCTAACCCTACCAGTTGGGGGGGGGGGGGGGGTGTAGATTTTAAAACACACGTTCCCTATATATGCTGCCAGAGGTGGGGAACTCGAGTCGCACGCCTACGTTGATGAACAACTCAACTTGACTTTGACTTGGTGGTTAAGACTTGAGACCAGACTCAGATGTGAGACAGACGACTTGACTTTTTATTGATGTAATATGAGAGCAAGTGCAAGTAGGGGGCAAAAGGACGACATCTCTCGGAGCGATGACTTTTAATGACGTAAACAACGTCCACAGCAGTGTATTTTTCATTTTATTTTTATTTTTTTAGCTGTGACTGTCCTTCCTTTGCCGTACCTGAAGTTTCTGCATTCTGGCTGCTGTCTGTAGATTTCTTCATGCACAACTCGTATTCGTCCGGATTTTTGATACCAGATGTTGTAACAGCGGCAATGTTGTATATTGTTTAGGGTCCTTGCCACCATGAGACAAATTGGCATTGCAGCGCGCGTACGGTTCGTTGGTAAAAAATTCTAAGTCAAAAAGCCCAATATTCGGCTGAATCCGAATCCTGGATTCTCTCTATTTAATACTACGTCATATTTACGCGCCGCATAGCTGCTGCTCTCACCGGTTGCGTACTACACACAACCGTGAAGGGAGATTTATGCGTCGTATCTGACGCTGACAGCCACTGCCCATGCGTCCGGAGTGAGAACGGGTTGTACAAGCACGTGTTGTGACAGCGGTGCTCTTATTTTGGAAGAAAACCAGCCAGAGATTTCCTGTCTCGCTCTTGGTTAACCGTGGTTAACTTGCTGCAGATCATTCAGTCCCTCCATGCTGCTGCAGTGATTCTGCTGATGGAGCACAATCCAACAATGCACCAGTCTACAACCACACACTCGCCACTGGGAACATTAGAACATATCATTATTATTCACAGCTTTAAATCATCATGTTCAGCTTCATGATGTTTATACAACAATATCAACCTTTGCATCATGAAATGGCTTCCAATAAACAGCAACTAAATGCTAATGTTGATTATATTTTGACCCCTAATAATTATATAATTTGCATTGTACAGAATATGTTTAATTTAATGGTTTTATTTTGAAACGTTACTTGTCCACCGCCCTCCTGTGGTCACAGTGGTGAACTGCAACACTACATTTTTTCAACATTTCCCTATGTAATGGTGTCCAAGTGACTGATGTGAACAAAAATCTTTGTAACCCTCATAGGATAAAGTGACCAGATTTCTGAGACAAAATCCGGGGACATTTTCAGCTCAGAAGCATAAATACCTCAAAAACAGGTCATGTTTTTATCTTTGTAATCTTAAAACAGGGACACTGCCCCAGGGACGTCACTAGACCTAGAGCTGCTTGTGCCCCAACAAGCCCCTGTAGGGGGGTCCATGGGCATGCTGCCCTGTAAGAAAATTGTGTTTATTTTAACGTTTAAATGCATCAATCTGGTGCAATTTGAAAAGAAATTCAGAGGTTAGACTTGATTATTCTTATCTATGGATGGACATATTTGTGCTGTAGCATGAACTAATTTGCACTTCAGAATTTTAACCATGCACACACAGGTGGAATAGTTTTTTCTTCATATTTTTGCATTAATGTCACTAGGAAGCATACCAGTAGAAATATATATTCATATTTGTAAGTGGGATATATATATATATATATATATATATATATATATATATATATATATATATATATATATATATATATAAGTAAGTGGGATTGTCTGGAATCTGGCAATATAATAAACATTATGGTGGGATACACTGGCTAAGCAATTTATAAAAAATATCTGTGCTGACATACAGTGCCTTGCGAAAGTATTCGGCCCCCTTGAACTTTTCGACCTTTTGCCACATTTCAGGCTTCAAACATAAAGATATAAAACTGTATTTTTTTGTGAAGAATCAACAACAAGTGGGACACAATCATAAAACTTTTTTTAACAGATAAAAAACTGAAAGATTTGGGCGTGCAAAATGATTCAGCCCCTTTACTTTCAGTGCAGCAAACTCTCTCCAGAAGTTCAGTGAGGATCTCTGAAAGATCCAATGTTGACCTAAATGACTAATGATGAAAAATAGAATCCACCTGTGTGTAATCAAGTCTCCGTATAAATGCACCTGCTCTGTGATAGTCTCAGAGGTCCGTTTAAAGAGCAGAGAGCATCATGAAGAACAAGGAACACACCAGGCAGGTCCCAGATACTGTTGTGGAGAAGTTTAAAGCCGGATTTGGATACAAAAAGATTTCCCAAGCTTTAAACATCCCAAAGAGCACTGTGCAAGCGATAATATTGAAATGGAAGGAGTATCAGACCACTGCAAATCTACGAAGACCCGGCCGTCCCTATAAACTTTCAGCTCATACAAGGAGAAGACTGATCAGAGATGCAGCCAAGAGGCCCATGATCACTCTGGATGAACTGCAGAGATCTACAGCTGAGGTGGGAGACTCTGTCCATAGGACAACAATCAGTCGTATACTGCACAAATCTGGCCTTTATGGAAGAGTGGCAAGAAGAAAGCCATTTCTTAAAGATATCCATAAAAAGTGTTGTTTAAAGTTTGCCACAAGCCACCTGGGAGACACACCAAACATGTGGAAGAAGGTGCTCTGGTCAGATGAAACCAAAATCAAACTTTTTGGCAACAATGCAAAACGTTATGTTTGGCATAAAAGCAACACCGCTCATCACCCTGAACACACCATCCCCACTGTCAAACATGGTGGTGGCAGCATCATGGTTTGGGCCTGCTTTTCTTCAGCAGGGACAGGGAAGATGGTTAAAATTGATGGGAAGATGGATGGAGCCAAATACAGGACCATTCTGGAAGAAAACCTGATGGAGTCTGCAAAAGACCTGAGACTGGGACGGAGATTTGTCTTCCAACAAGACAATGATCCAAAACATAAAGCAAAATCTACAATGGAATGGTTCACAAATAAACATATCCAGGTGTTAGAATGGCCAAGTCAAAGTCCAGACCTGAATCCAATCAAGAATCTGTGGAAAGAACTGAAAACTGCTGTTCACAAACGCTCTCCATCCAACCTCACTGAGCTCCAGCTGTTTTTCAAGGAGGAATGGGCAAAAATGTCAGTCTCTCGATGTGCAGAACTGATAGAGACATACCCCAAGAGACTTACAGCTGTAATCGCAGCAAAAGGTGGCGCTACAAAGTATTAACTTAAGGGGGCTGAATCATTTTGCACGCCCAATTTTTCAGTTTTTTTATCTGTTAAAACAGTTTGAAATATCCAATAAATTTCGTTCCACTTCATGATTGTGTCCCACTTGTTGTTGATTCTTCACAAAAAAATTACAGTTTTATATCTTTATGTTTGAAGCCTGAAATGTGGCAAACGGTTGAAAAGTTCAAGGGGGCCGAATACTTTCGCAAAGGCACTGTAAGTACAGTACTTGAGTAAGTGTGCTTAGTTACTTAAATGATTGGCACTGTATATAGTTTACATGAGATTAAATTATAAAGTTGGAGACCATGTAGAAATGTTATTGCAATTTCAAAACCCGATTACTCAGGAACCACTTGCTGTACCGATGCATGCGTTGAGTGAAGAGTTTGTGAGACATTTCACAGAAAGAAATGTGTGCAGAGATTTATGCAGAATGCAAATATGATAACATTTCATGTAAGTTCAATGTTAATTTTCTTGCAAACAATATGTCACAGCAAGGGGGTTAACACTTTTACATGCACTATATCCGTGTCACATTCTCATTAGGGGCTGAGCCCCCCTAAAGGTCTGATCCTAGAATCGCCCCTGCTGCTACTTCATACTTGTACTCCACTACACCTCAGAGGGAAATGTTGTAATGTTTACTGCACTATATTTATCTGACAGCTTTTGCTTTATTGCTTCACGCTGGGCTTGTTTCTGCAACAGCTCATTAAGTATCACATACAATTAAAGCTATTGAGGACACATTTTCCTTTGACATTGGTCCAGTATTAAACAAGATCGCTGCAGTCGGCAACAGTGAAACAAGACAAGTGTCCAGCTTGTGTTTACGTTCACTAAAGTGCATGTTTTTGCCGCTGACAGACTCAGATTATTTTTCCAAGTGTCCGACAACATTATGGAAAGGATTTCTAAGGAGGTGGACCTTTCTGTTAAAGAGTAAGATCCTTTTTTAAAACAAAGTCTGCGAAATTGCGTTCGCTAAACCCACCAGACTCCATGTAAATAAACAGCAATTTTAGCATCGTAAAATATGGGCATTCTAAAACATCTCTGAGCTCTGAGCAGTGCTTGCTCTGGCTGTCTTGAGCCTGCGCGTGTAGGGTGCACGACTATACGTTTGGTCAATGTTTTCTTTCTTTCATTCCAATTTTCTGTCAGTCACAGTCACAGTGAAAACCGGGGACATTTCCGGGCACAGCTCCAGCCGGGGACAGGTCCCCGAAACCGGGGACTGTCCCCGGAAACCGGGGACGTCTGGTCACCCTATCATAGGACAGATGTTCAGCGTTAGTCAGCGTCCACTAAGAGTTCTGTTTGTTGCCGCTGACAGACTCAGATTATTGTCTGACAACATTATGGGATGGATCCCTACAGAGATAGACCTTTTTGTTAAAGAGTAAGATCCTTTTAGTTTAACATGAAACAGCCCTGAAATCCCCATCACCAAACTCAACCAGACTCCAGACTCCATAATCAGTACTTTTAGCGTGTAAAGAGCCAGCATATCTCCACATGTAAATGGGTAAATTAAGGGTTTATTTCAACCACACCAGAGTGGTGATTGTTGGAACAGTGGAAAGATGAACCAAGACGGCTTTTGATAGTTTGATTTAGTTTCTGTCCACTTTGAATGAAGTGTGTTTTACGATGATAAAAGTACTGATTATTTACATGGAGTCTGGTAGAGTTAGGTGATGGTGATTTCAGGGCTGCTTCATGTTAAACTAAAAGGATCTAACTCTTTAACTAAAAGGTCTATCTCTGTAGGGATCCTTTCATAATGTTGTCAGACACTTAGAATAATAATCTGATTCTGTCAGCAGCAGAAACGGTTTTCTTTTCAGAATAAGAGTCTAAATGTACAAATTTTTTTAACTAGAGCTGATAATCAATTCATGACCAATTTCAAAGTCCATTCTTGTCTCGGTTTTCAACACTTTTTTCATGTTTTTTTTTTTTGGGACAATTTTTCGACATTTGATGCCTTTCTGGATTTTTCTTTGCTATTTTCTGACTTTTTTGTTGTCTTTTTTGCGGGATTTTTTCCAACATTTTTCGCGCCTTTTCTGATATTTGTCATCTTTTAACAAGAGTTTTTTTTCCCTGACAATTTGAGGTTTTTGTCACTTTGTTCTATCAATTGGTCTACAAAACATTAGAAAACAGTCACCTTTACAAAAAAAAAAAAAAAAAAGTCTCTGGCGCTTCCTCCGTATTTTTGTCTCTTTTTCGAGATTGTTCTGAGAATTTCGATGTTTTTGTTGCTTTTTAAAAAAAAAATCCATGCAGACGTGTCCCAGGACGTCCCTACAGGTTGGAGATTTTTTTTTACACGTAGGCTATATACATACAGTGGGGAGAACAAGAATTTGATACACTGCCGATTTTGCAGGTTTTCCTACTTACAAAGCATGTTGAAGTCTGTAATTTTTTATCATAGGTACTCTTCAACTGTGAGTGACGGAATCTAAAACTAAAATCCAGAAAATCACATTGTATGATTTTTAAGTAATTAATTTGCATTTTATTGCATGACAAGTATTTGATACATCAGAAAAGCAGAACTTAATATTTGGTACAGAAACCTTTGTTTGCAATTACAGAGATCATATGTTTCCTGTAGTTCTTGACCAGGTTTGCACACACTGCAGCAGGGAGTTTGGCCCACTCCTCCACACAGACCTTCTCCAGATCCTTCAGGTTTCTGGGCTGTCGCTGGGCGATACAGACTTTCAGTTCCCTCCAAATATTTTCTATTGGGTTCAGGTCTGGAGACTGGCTAGGCCACGCCAGAACCTTGATATGCTTCTTACAGAGCCACTCCTTGGTTATCCTGGCTGTGTGCTTCGGGTCATTGTCATGTTGGAAGACCCAGCCTCGACCCATCTTCAATGCTCTAACTGAGGGAAGGAGGTTGTTGGCCAAGATCTCGCGATACATGGCCCCATCCATCCTCCCCTCAATACGGTGCAGTCGTCCTGTCACCTTTGCAGAAAAGCATCCCCAAAGAATTATGTTTCCAGCGCCATGCTTCATGGTTGGGATGGTGTTCTTGGGGTTGTACTCATCCTTCTTCCTCCAAACACGGCGAGTGGAGTTTAGACCAAAAAGCTCTATTTGTGTCTCATCAGACCAGATGACCTTCTCCCATTCCTCCTCTGGATCATCCAGATGGTCATTGGCAGACTTCAGACGGGCCTGGACATGCGCTGGCTTGGATTTTAATCCATGACGGCGTAGTGTGTTACTAATGGTTTTCTTTGAGACTGTGGTCCCAGCTCTCTTCAGGTCATTGACCAGGTCCTGCTGTGTAGTTCTGGGCTGATCCCTCACCTTCCTCATGATCATTGATGCCCCACGAGGTGAGATCTTGCATGGAGCCCCAGACCGAGGGAGATTGACAGTCATCTTGAACTTCTTCCATTTTCTAATAATTGCGCCAACAGTTGTTGCCTTCTCACCAAGCCTCTTGCCTATTGTCCTGTAGCCCATCCCAGCATTGTGCAGGTCTAAAATTGTATCCCTGATGTCCTTACACAGCTCTCTGGTCTTGGCCATTGTGGAGAGGTTGGAGTCTGTTTGAGTGTGTGGACAGGTGTCTTTTATACAAGTAACGAGTTCAAACAGGTGCAGTTAATACAGGTAATGAGTGGAGAACAGGAGGGCTTCTTAAAGAAAAACTAACAGGTCTGTGAGAGCCTGGATTCTTACTGGTTGGTAGGTGATCAAATACTTAGTTCATGCAATAAAATGCAAATTAATTATTAAAAAAATCATTCAATGTGATTTTCTGGATTTTGTTTTAGATTTTGTCTCTCACAGTTGAAGAGTACCTATGATAAAAATTACAGACCTCTACATGCTTTGTAAGTAGGAAAACCTGCAAAATCGGCAGTGTATCAAATACTTGTTCTTCCCACTGTACATACAAAAAAAGTGTACCTAGGGATTGCAGATGAAAAGTAGTTATTTTCACTTATTCTGACATATTTACAACAATGTTCATAAACATGCATGGTCCCTATCAAATAAACCAAAAAATGGCTAAAATTATTAGTGTATTATCTAAAGAGTTGCAGATGATTTTTTTTCTATCTATCGAACAATGGATGAATTGATCAGCAGCTGTAGTTAAAAAGAATGTTGTACATTTAGACTTTTATTCTGAAAGAATCCCGTTATGTTTGAAGTCCTGTTCTGTTTCCGGTGTGGACGCAGCCGCCGTTGTTTATGGTTCCAAAATGACCAAACTGGAGCTACTGAACGCCTACCTGACGGAGCGGCTGACGGTGGTGGTGAAGGAGATCCTGGGCGTGGTGGAGGACACGGTGACCGAGTACCGGGAGGAGACCGCGAGGACCAAGCGGGAGAACGAGAGCCTACGGAGCCAGCTGCGGGACATCCTGCTGCTGGAGGCCGAGACGGAGTGGCTGAGTAAGGGCCAAGCTAAGTCTGCTAGCTCGGAGGCGAATAACGTTTCAAACTGCGCTGGGAAATATGTCAGTTTAATCTTTTCAAAGCGAATTAACGTTAAATCCCAGGCTAAAAACGGACTTTAACGCATGCACCTGTAGATAAGGAGCTGGTTTTAAATTCGGCAGCTGTGACATTTTAACAATCGGTCGAAATGTTATGACAAATGTGAGTTTTCTTCGCAGTTTGTGTTTTACTTCCGCTTTCCCCTTCGAGCTTTAGCTGCGGTTCCGAAAATATTGTTAACTACTAAAAGTGAAAAGTGACGGTTTTTGGATTATCTACCAATAAGCCGATTTAACCTTTGGAATTTATTGTAACATTATCATTTTAAATAACACGTGTATGTGGTTTATGTTAAACGTGAAACTAAAAAGGGGCTGCTGGCTTACAAACTTACTTTCTTAAACTTCCATTATATTAGCTGACAGCTGACATTCGTGTTTGCATTAAACATGAATTCAGTTATTCACATTCACGTTATTATTCACGGCTGGTCAGCACTAACTACTGTATGAAATGAGCACAAAAATAAGCTTTTCTGAAATATAATTTATAAATGTTTTACCAGTCTGCCTAATTCATGTACATTTCAACAGTGACCGCACATGAAGGCAGCTTTGAGAAAGAGACGGAGGGACTGAGGTAACGGTAATCACCAGCACCAAAACCCACCAGACTCCATGTAAATAATAAGTACTTTTAGCGTGTATAGAACCAGCATATTTCCACATGTAAATGGGTGAATTAAGGGTTAATTTCAACCAAACCAGAGTGGTGATTGTTGGAACAGTGGAAAGATGAACCAAGACGGCTTTTGGTAGTTTTAGTTAGTTTCTGTCCACTTTGAATGAAGTGTGTTTTACGATGACAAAAGTCCTGATTATTTACATGGAGTCTGGTGTAGTTTGGTGATGGTGATTTCGGGGCTGTTTCATGTTAAACAAAAAGGATCTTACTCTTTAACAAAAAGGTCTAACCATAGACTTCTACACACATATAACTCCACATTTCTCTGTTCGTGGCTTATATGGACGACATAACGCTGCATAAATAAGCCGGTGGCGATCGTCAAAAACATCGGAAAAGGTGAGAAAGACATCGGAAAAAGTGACCAAAACATCGGAAAAAGGAGACAAAAGTGTCAAAGTTGACCAAATGTTAAAAATAAGTCAGAATTTAAAATTTTGACCGAGAAAAACGAAACGATGTGTGGTCGACGGGAAAACAAATGAAAGTTGCCGTATTGACTGCTGTTGTCCTCTGTTGTTCCAGGGTCGACCCGGTCCAGTCTCAACTTGGCATCTCCGGAGCTGCAGCCCTGCGACCCGGAGCCGAGGCCCCGCCCCGAGGAGCCGGACTCCACCCTGAACCAGCCCAGACACCCGGCAGCCAACGCAGCCCAGCCGCCCGTTTCTCTGCAGCTGCTGGCGACCCACAGGGACAGGGACGTCTCCCCAGCGCCGCTGCTCCTGCCGGGGGACGAGAAGCCCGCCGAGGCCTGGGAGCCCTCTCCGAAGCCGGACGCTCCGGCCGAGGCGTTTGGGAATGCATCGCCTCTCCCTTCTCACTCCTCGCTGAATCCTCCTTGCGCCTCAGCGCCTAAAATCCACATTAAAGTTCCCGCGCTCAGCGAGGAGCCCCGGGCGCCAGCGCCGGCTCCCGCCTCTCTAATCAAGAGCGAACCCGAGGAATACAAAGTGAGCGAACGCGATGGCACGGACTCTCTGTCGGCGCCTGGCGCCACGCAGACGCAGCCGAGCGTCCAAAACAGGACGGTGGTGGTGGTGCGCGCAGATCAACACGAAGCGCGCCGAAACAGGAAGCCCTCTCAGGAGTTAGTGCCGACGGCGGCCGACGCGGTGGTGGCCGGTTGCGTCCCCGAACTCGTGCACCGCTGCCCGCGCTGCGGCGAGGCGTTTGGCCAGGCCGGCAGCCTCCGCCTCCACCTGGAGCAGAAGAGGAAGGCGTACGCCTGCGACTGGTGCTGCAAGTCCTTCGCGCAGTCGGCCGACCTGCGGCGCCACCTGCGCACGCACACGGGTGAGCGGCCGCACCGCTGCACCTTCTGCTCCAAGAGCTTCAGCCAGAGGGGGAACCTGCGGCGCCACCTGCGCATCCACACGGGGGAGCGGCCGTACAGCTGCCCGTACTGCTGCCGCACGTTCAGCGACGGCGACACCATGAAGAAACACAAGCGCACGCACTCGGGAGAGAAGCCGTACCGCTGCGTCCGCTGCTCCAGGACCTTCACCAGCGCCGGCAGCCTGCAGATACACGTCAAGAGGGACATGTGCTTCGTGGCCAACGCCTGATTGGTCCGTTTAAGTAGAGGGAGAGAGCGGCGGGGAAGTCCACGCACAAAGACACACCGCTCAACATAAATGCTTATTCTATTTACATTCCCGCTGACTTCCGCTGACAATCTTTAAAGGGTAACTTCCAGTGTTTTTTTTAATGTGGACCCTATGTTCTCCATGTTGTTGTGTCTAAGTGTCTGATGGGAACAACAACCTTTGAAATTGGTCCAGTGTTAAGCAGCAAAACAAGCTACAATGTAAGTTAATAGGGCAATTGTGCAGCTTGTGTTTACGTTCACTAAAGTGCTTGTTGTTGCCACTGTCAGGCTCAGATTATTATTCTAAGTGTCTGACAACATTATGGGAAGGATTTCTAAGGAGGTCGACCTTTCTGTTTAAGAGTTAGATCCTTTTTTTAAACATAAAAACATCCGCAAAATTGCGTTCGCTAAACCCACCAGACTCAATGTAAATAATCATTTTAGCATCGTGAAACACACTTAATGGACAGAAACTAAATAAGAAACAAAATAAAACTATGAAAAGCCGTTTTGGGTCGTCTTTCCACTTTCCCAACCATCACAAGTCTAGTTGTGGTTGAAATAAACACATAGTTTACCGATTTACATGTGAAAATATGTTGGCTCTATACACGCTAAAACTATTGTTTTTATAAATGGAGTCTGGTGGGTTTAGCGCTAGCGACTTCAGAGCTGTTTCTGGTTAAACAGAAAGGTCTTAAATAGGTGTTAAAGGTCTATCTCTGTAGGGATCCTTTCATAATGTTGTCAGACATTTAGAATATTAACCTGAGTCTGTCAGTGGCAACATTTGCCCTATAGAGTTACATAATACTGGACCAGTTTCAAAGATTGTTGTTCCCATCTGTCACTTGCACACAAAAACATGGGGAAATAGGGTCCAGGTTGAAAAAAACTAAACTAAATGACCCGTTAATGCACTTTTTTTTTCTGAACGGGAAAGGAAGCAGTTCATAGGCAGCTACGCCGTCGCTCTGACATCATCCACGCCTCCATATTTGTTGATTTACATAATCTGCGAGTTAGAGCAAACAGCTGGCCACATCTGGAGTCATCCCAGCTGTGTGTCACAACTGCTCAAAGCGTTTTAAAAATAAACTTTCCTGCTTCAGAGAAGACTGGTTTTCTGCAATAACCTAAACATAGAATATAATATATTATTTATTTATTTGTATGTTGTGTTAGAAAAGTTTTGAACTTTTTTTGTCTTGAGAAGGATTCAGGCTTCTGGAGACCCTCAGTGAGGCATGATGGGAAATGAACCGGTCACAGTGTGAATGTGTGTGTGTCAGTCTTTTCTGTCAGATCATCAGTATTTTGTATCGATGTGAAACATCTTGGTAGTTTTTTTTTAGGCAGAATAAACGTTCAGTGAAACTGTGGTGCCTCTAAAACGTCAATTGATTTCTGTTGTTTGATTATAAAATCGATCTTCTAAGAACGGTGACGTCGTTATTAATCGAGTATTGATTGTCAGTAGGCGGTGCTTTTACACCAGTTGATCTCTAATCTCCATCATAACTTGCTCCTGACCAGGTTGGGTGTTCAGCATAAGTTACCACGGCGATGTAACGCGGTAACAAGTGATCCACCGTCGTGGTACAGAAAACCCTGGGTTGAACCTGAAGTTACCCTGTTAACGCCGTATCTTGCTTCGTAGTACAGGCCTCCGGTTACCTGGGCTTAGTTTAGGAAATACCCAATGATAGTTATCATGTTTCTTTCCTCGCATCTACGGCCATATTGACTACTGCTACTACTACTACTACTACTACTACTACTTCATCACAGCCACCTACTAAGCTGCACGTTGTCTCTAATGAAATCATTCCATCCAAGCCGATGTAAAGTTCTGAAATCAAACTCCGACACAGCAAAATAGCTATTGATATTCTTTAATGAGCTTATATTCATCTTTAGTGATATGAGTTTCTCTCTGGGTTTAACAGAGTGCGCCCCTTGTGGACAAAATAAAACACCAGCACATTACAGCATGATAAATATCACGTTCATAGCCTTAAACATTACAAGCCACTTCCAAAAACGCATTCATAACAAATCAGTACAACTGCAAGAAAGGCGAAAAAAAAAGTTTATCTGCCGGTCAAAATCGGCCGAAACATTTGGTGCGTGCTAACCACTTTAGCTAATACCACGTCAGCTAGCTGTTTCTTTAACTTCGGTCAGTACAAGGCAGGAGTAGCCGGGAGACTTCTTCTAAACGAGGGCGCACTTTGCGTTGAATACCTGCAGACGAGGGACACGGAAGTAGTTGTAGCAGTGTTTGGCCATTGAGAACGAGGTGGCTAACCGCTAGCAGCGCTAGCTTCTAGCTAGTAGTCCTTACCTAGCTACTGAGCATGTGTGACTCCCAACAAAGATGGAACAGAAGTGAGAGGTCTCACTCTAGCTAAAACAGAGAGCTGAACACACAGGGTGAAAAGAGGAGCTGCAGCAATGTGCAGTACAACAAACATATGGTGTTTTTTGATTAATTAAACCTTGTAAAACTATTCTGATATAACCTCTAAATACAATTACGAACCTGAAAATGAGCATAATATGGGCACTTTAATCGCCTCACAGTGATTGCTAACATCAGAGCAACATTTTGTATTGGGTTGATCTGAAACAATAATCGGCCTATATAATTTCCTTGCGTCTATTGTAATATTGTAGGCTGCATCACAGCCCCTCCACAACACAGTATGCAAAATAAATAGCCTACTTTTTAAACAATGACAACAGACAAAATTATTTAAATTCACTTCATTGCTTACGCGAGACACAGGAAAAGCTAAAACAACGTGTTACCTTCGGCATATCTTAGAAGAGTACCCAACATATCTGCTGTGATTTGTCTATCAACACTTTTTAAATCTATAGCTTAATGTCCACAATCACCTTATCTAGCCAGTCAGGAGGATCAATAAATTAAATGGCCAACATCTGTCAGGAGAGTGACTTTATAATGAGAAGGAGAATGGCAGGTGATGCTCTGTATCCTAGCAAACAATTGTAAGCGCCGACGCTCGGCTAGTTAAAGAAATTCTGGATTTCAAGCAGAGACCGACGTACCCTTGTAACGCCACTAAATCACAGCGTTATGTCATAAAACAGAGTTAATAAAAGAGAGTTACCAACTCGTAAGTAAGACAAATCAGACAACAGCACTGTTTGCAATTGCGTTACTGAATTTTAAAATGTCGACATTTCAATATTTATGCAATGTAATCCCTAGACGGGGAGTGCTGTTACCAGTGCCATAGGACGCTGGATGAACAAATGCATCACCTGGCAAATGTGGTTCTAACTCCACAGGAAGCCAGCAACGTATTTGTTGTATTCAAAAAAGGTGTATTCAAACCCATTAATGATGGCTGCATTCCACCCAGGAGAGGCCCTGGTATTGTGCATGCTGACTCACTGAAATAGCTTACTGGGACACTTGATGGACTTGAGCCATCGTTGAGGTTATCAATTTCAGCTGGGCTTTTCCTACTATGACAAGTAAAAAAAAAATGTCTGCTGTGAAAAAGGTCCATTGGGGCTCACTGTGGAGTAGATAAAACCGTGCATGCTATCCTGCAACAATATTATTGGCCTGGGATGAAAGCAGACATCACAAAATGGGTGAGTGCATTACTATTAATAAATACAATATTTCTGTGAAGCTTATGAAAATATTTAGGCTACATATGTCCAGTGTTGGGCAAGTTACTGAAAATTAGTAATTACAGATACTAGTTACTTCTTTTAAAAGTAATTGAATTGCTTTACCAATTACTGTATATCAAAAGTAATTTGTTACTAGGGAAAGTAACTTAAGTTACTTTTGTCTGCTTTTTAAATGTAAATATGAACAGTACTGAACAGTCAAACACAAACAATTTTTAGACCTATTTTAATCAACAGGGCAACAGGCCTTCAAATCAAGCAGTAGTATAAAAATCCCTTTTAATACTTGAAACGAAATAACAACTGTCTCAGTCATTTAACAGTTTTTTTTTTTTTTTACCACATTAGGCCCAATGAACTAAAAGTGATTGGCCTACAGTATACCTAGCAATCAATTTATTCAACTCTGCCTGGCATATCGGCTGCACTGCAGTCGTGGAAAATCTAGCTTTGGTTGTTTGCATGGAGTGGCGCCTTCAGCATCCGTAGGGCGGGGGTCTTTGGCTACTAGCTTTGTCGAAGCGAGTTGCTTCAACAGGTGCTCCATGAGATTTGAATTGCTACTCTTAGATGTGGATAAGTTCTTTACACCTGCACATAACTGACAACTCAACATTACATTTTTGTCTTTAATTTCAACGAGCGAAAAGTAATGGCTGTCGTATACGGTAGTTAGAATGCGCCTGTGCATATACTGTGATAGATAGATAGATAGATAGATAGATAGATAGATAGATAGATAGATATATGCATATATACGGTAGTTAAAATGTGCCTGCGCATATTCTATGATATATATGGTAGCACCCAAAACGTGTGTGTCACTGCTCACTTGTTACTTGCATCGGGAGTTCAGAGTAAAGAAGACTAATTGATAAACTGCCTCCTTTTGTTATCATTTTACCATGTCCATACTTCCAGGAGAGAAAGCTCATTCTATCCGCGCCATCGGCCATGCTGTGGTTTAATGCTCATTGTTCAATTGGTGTATCATTGCGCCACCATAAGGTCCTGCGACGTTAGATCAGAAGCAGTTAAAGTAGGCCTGTCTTCTTGTCTGCAAGTGTTCATTTTTCACAAAAGAGAGTAACGCGAGTAACAAACGCATTTAAATTTCGGTAATTGTAATTGCGTTACTTGAAGAAATTATTTAGTTACATGCTCGTTACCGCTAAAAGTAGTGGAATTACAGTAAAACGTTACTTTGTAGCGCGGTACTCCAAAAATTGCCTATGTCACAAGTGTTCAGAATTGTTTTTACTTTGTTAGATCGCACAATGTGATGACTGTCAGAGGAAGAGGGCCTCTATGAAGAAAAAGACGCAGTACAAACCTATAGAGGTGAATCTGATCTCATTACATTTAACATGGACATCTTATTTACGTTACTCTTTGGTTTGCATTTAAGGTTTCTGAGCCATTTGAGCTAGTTGGAATGGACCTGGTTGGCACATTGAAATGCTCCAACAAAGGACACATTTACATGTGTGTTATGGTCGACTATTTTACCAAATGGATCGAAGTATATCCACTGAAAAGTAAGACGGCTGAAGAAGTTTCAGAGTGCATAATGGACTTCTTTTATAAATATGGTGCACCCAAACGCATTCTCACTGACCGGGCAAAGAATGTGTTAACAAAGTAAGTCAAATTCTGAGACATTTGAAATCACCGTATTCTTGTACATCACGTCACTGGGGGGCATTGCAGCTTCCTGCAATGCTTCCTGCAATGCAAGCTTTGCATTGCAGGAAGCCTCTGTGCCCCATACCACCCACAAAACAATGGCTTGGTGGAAAGGCTCAGTGGCACCATTCAAGGGTGAGAATCATGTTTTTTACTTATTTCTATATATGATATAACTTTATGTGTGTAATTATGGTGAATAATTGTATTCATTTTCCAATATCAGGGCTTTGAAAAAAATGGTGCAGGGCCACACAAGCGACTGGGACGAATATATTGATCTACGCAAATCACAACAAAATACTCCCCATATTACCTCATGTATGGAAGGGATGCCCGTTACCCGCCTGAAATTCCAGAGAAGTGGCAGGTATAATGGCATTTTCCTGCAGTATAGAACTACTTTGGCAATAATGGTATCTGCTATAATCTGTTCTTGTGTTCATTTATCTCCACCAATGTTACAGATAAGTGACGAGGAAGTTAATGCGCTGGCTGGAAACGAGGAGGTATCATTAATTTCCAAACTCTCAGATGTTTACCCCAAAGTGGAGGCCAATATATTGGCAGGACAAGAGAGGGTGCGGAAGAGAAAACGTGCATTGGGCCAGGATGATTGCTTTGTGGTGGGGGACCTGGTGTTAAGAAAAAAACATTCGCCAGGAGCAAATTAGAAGCCGATTTATTGGGTCCGTACACAATTGTTAACATTGATGGGAAAAGTGCTGACCTTCAAACATTGACCATCTCAAAAAATATGTGGAACCCCAGCTAAATGGATTGCTGCCTCCTCCAGCACTGCAGCCTAGCCCCATGAGGTGTCCCAGGGTTCCCCAATCCCCCATTTTAACACTGAGTCCACAACCGCGCACCTTGTCCACACGTCTCCAGTCTCCTGTCTGTAAACCTTCAAATTCACTCACCCCAGAGGAACGTAAGTATGTTTCATTGCAAATGGACAACATACTGAAAATCCATCTGCATACATGCATTGCGTCAGGACTTGGGTGACCTTTTGGAAACTGATGCTGCATTCAATTCCAAATTTGTCCTTGGTAAATAACTGTCTTCTAGGGGTAGGGAGCCAGCGTTGAGCTATCATTTTCTTGGTTGCGGTTGATCCAGCTAGCCAGATTTTCTTCTGTCTCCCAAGTAGGTGTAATTTAGAGCTGTCATTAAGTAACAAAACAATCGGGTCAGTAAGAATTCGACATCCTATCACATCAGATATTATTGATGTTGTTTTATTCCAGAACTCATGCACCTGTTCACACTCCCAGACCCTGTGCAGGAAAGTTCCAGTTTGTTCAGGTTGGCAGAACGTGCAATAGGGAGTAGAAATGACTTTAGAGACATATCTCTTCTGAGGAGTCCAGTATGTGCTATGACATATGTTGAAGTGGATCTGCTGGTGATTTGGGTTCTTGAAATAATGGAAAATGTTACGCTGAAATATATTTTAAAGACCAATATATAACTCTACACAATTGTCACTTAAGGTTTTGAATGCATTTATTCATGGCATCATTCTAAAGTTGCAAGAAAAAACTGTAAAAGTTCTTTCTTGTCGACTCATTTGAGATGGCCGCGATGTGGCAAGGATTGTTCAGGGGATTAAAGAAGGTGACTACTTTCAAATTCTGTTCATAAATGGTTGCAATACATACAAGTATTTATTCATTTTGTGTATGTTTTCAGATTGACCCAATGGCCTATGATGTTCTAATTGGAGCAGTTTGTGACAAACATCACTGGACACTTGTGAGAATGTACATAATAAAATGACTATTTGAATGTGATATTCCATCCTCTTTTCACGATCTTGTGGGTATTGTGAAGGTCATTTATCCAAAGGAGAAGCGGGCGCTTTACACTGACCCCCTCAGTGAAACCCCTAACCACATAAAAAAAATGCAAGGATAAGGCAAGTTATGTCAGTGATCATACTTTTTTTTTTTTTTTTTCTTAGTTCCAAATAACTATTTTGCTAATCTACTGATCTTTCATGAGACACAAGAATATCCATATATCGCGATGGACTTGTGATCACATTAACCGTCCATGTCCGCACGACTCAACGTCCTGTGGGGCATCAGTCTGGAAGGTATGTGTGACCCTTTTGTTGAATACAGCTATTGCCTGTTACTAATTGTACTGTGTCTTGTGTAGTTTGCAGAGCTCGTCCTTAATGAGGAGTTGGGGGATTTCAGTACTGATGAAGCTGAAACTACTCAGTTGAGAAGAGAAATGGCTTGCAGACTTGTAGCTGATTCAGGTCTGTTTGTTTTTTATGTCAATGTATCATCATTAATGTGTCTGAGAAACTATTTACACTTGTGTAATGTGTTAGGAAACTTGTCGGAGCTATGCAGAGCATGTGGCAATGTCAATGCCAAAAGTCCAGGAAGAAATAAAGATGGTCATGATGACTGGGTAAGCATATTCAAAATTTACAAATGTAATGTAAAAATAATCTACTGCCATTCTTTTTCTCAGATCCAGTGCACAACATGCAGTTAGTGGTTTCATTGGGTGTGACCTTTGAACCAGAACTACTTTTGTCCAGCATGTACTTTTATAAAAACGTCTTGTTGTGGTGGTTCCATCCCCGGCCCTGCAGTCTCAGGTCAAAGTGTCCTTGGGAAATACACTGCACCTCCAATTGCTCCTGATGCCGCAACATCGGCGTGTGAATGTGTCACAGTACGGCCCAGAATCCCCTCTTCTTAGCCTGTGACCGGTTTTCCCTCTATTCTGTCTCCTGGTTGACTACAAGGGAGTTGCCAATCACTCTTTTTGGACTTAACCAGTCTTGGAAACCTTCATTGGATCTTGCTTTCCCTTTTTGTCTGCCAACCTGTGTACCGAACTCTGCCAGTTTTTGCCACTTTGGATATTGGACTGAGCTCTGGCATGTTTTTTTGACTTTTGAGTTTACGCTGCCTACCAAGTTGCTCTGCCTGGCTGCCTATTCCTGTGTTTCTTCATTAAAACCTACATAATCTACTCTCTGCCTCCTGAGTCTGCTTCTGGTTCCACAGAGAAACTCTTATCACTAAAGATGAATAAGCTCATTCCAGAATATCAATAGCTACTTTGCTGTGTCGGAGTTTGATTTCAGAACTTGACATCAGTTTGGATGGAATGATTCAATTAAAGACACAATGCTTGGTTAATTCGGAGCCAAACTCAAGTAACACTGTATTACAAGCCTTTGTTTAGCAAATTCAGAGGGATGTATTACTATATCCCATACCATATAGGCTACACTAAAGGAGAGACCATGCATTCAAACTGCATTGTGTATTACCACTTTTCTGTGACTCGGTTGCAGCAATTGTGTATTTTGACAATATTTGACTACGAGTTATCGTTACTATTAAATATTGATCAGTCACAATGTGCAGCTTAGTAGGCGGCTGTGATGAAGTAGTAGTAGTCGTCAATATGGCCGTAGATGCGAGGAAAGTAACGTGATAACATTGGGTATTTCCTAAACTAAGCCTAGGTAACCTGTTTCAGATCAGCTCAAAACAACATGTTACCTGGTTCCTGACGTAGTTGGTAAATACGTGACTGGAAGAGACCTAATGTAGAGTTTTGATAGCTCACTGCATAGAGCTGTGGACCTGTGTTATCCTTAATATTTTTTTGTAGGTGGCTGTGATGTGGTGCTTACTTAGACAAACATTTTCGGGGCAGTAGATCTGGGAAACGATTTGAAAATCTCCAGGAATATGTTTGTGATTGTGTGACGAATCTGGTGACAGAGGCAGGCCACAACGGCAGCTGTTAGGTAAACACAACATACGGAAACCAGCAGAGACATAACACCGGTTACAGCGTTCACGCTTAATACTGGACTAGTTGTTGTTCCCATCAGTCACTTACGCACAAAAACATGGGAAAATAGGGTCCAGGTTGAACTGGAAAGCTTCTTGGAACTTGTTTTTGTGAAAATAAGACGGTTGCTCTTTAATAAAAATCCACGGCACACATCTTTACAAAGAAGGTAAAATAACCTCATTACACCTGTCGCATAATGACAGTAAAATAAGATTAAAAACATCCCCTCGGTGTGTTTTGGGGCGCGCAGCCTTCTGGAAGTTAAACGATCTATAACACCAGGTGTGAGTATATCAGCAGCTGCAGACTTTTAGGGTCAACCAATCAAAAACAGTGTTGAGTCATTCTATCCCAAATAATGAATACGGTCAGCAGGGGGCGACGTCCTCAAGAGTCTCCACACAGAAAAATACAATACAGCAATGATGAAGGAAATACTGAAGCAAACAAGAAGAAAATTAAAGACATCAGTATTTTGTATCGATGGGGAAAATCTTGGTCGTTTTTTAGGCAGAATACATGTTTAGTGAAACTGTCGAGTACGTTTAACATGCACACTAATATTCTGAATTTGATACAGGTCATGTAAACAGCATATTCCGGTTGGATATTCAGAATAAGGCCTTTTTCCAAATATAGCATTTTCTGATTAACCTATGCGCTGTCCGTGGGTCAAATTTGACCCGTTTTCGAAAGTTTTTTATATATCAGAAATATGGGTTTCTTACAACTAAATTACCCAAAATAACATGGATGCATGCATGTTCTTAGCAGGTACAATTGATGATTACTTTCATTGAATTTTGGGTGTTTTATTCAATTTTATAGCATTTGAAAAAAAAAAATTGAAATGGTTTCAAAACAGTATTTTGACTAAAGTTTGACATAAACCAGTCTGTGATTCACTCAACATCCTCTGATCTGAACTATTAGTCAAAATAATTCATAATTTTATAATTCATAAGGGTTGTAACCCCTCTATACCCCCCCGAAGATTACGCCTATGTTTGTATGTAAATATGCAACAATCAACAAGGCAGATTGCACGTAGGTTTAATTTACTGTGGTTTAATAATCTTAAAAACCTTAAATAAATGTAATAATCAGCACTTTTAGCGCGTATTTCCACATGTAAATGGGTGAATTAAACTAGAGTGGTGATTGTTGGAACAGTGGAAAGACGAACAAAGACGACTTTTACACTTAGAATAATAATCTGAGTCTGTCAGCGGCAAAAACAGCACTTTTAGTAACGTTAAAGCATCAGTCAGCGTCCACTAAAAGTTCTGTTGTTGCTGCTGACAGACTCAGATTATTATTCTAAGTTTCTGACAACATTATGGGATGGATCCCTACAGAGATAGACCTTTTAGTTATAGAATAAGATCCTTTTAGTTTAACATCAAACAGCCCCGAAATCACCATCACCAAACTACACCAGACTCCATGTAAATAATCAGTACTTTTATCACTGTAAAACACACTTAATTCAAAGTGGACAGAAACTAAATAAAACTATCAAAAGCTGTCTTGGTTCATCTTTCCACTGCTCCAACAATCACCACTCTGGTTTGGTTGAAATAAACCCTTAATTCACCCATTTACATGTGGAGATATGCCGGCTCTATACACGCTAAAAGTACTGATTATTTACATGGAGTCTGGTGGAGATATGCTGGCTCTATACATGCTAAAAGTACAGATTATTTTGTATTTAAGAAATCAATCTCGGATCATGTTGTTGAAGTTCAGAATTTATTTTCTTTCAGACCCGAGTGATTATATAAAGTATACACATACACAGTTATTAAATGAATACAACGTAACCAGACAATGCAAACAGAGACAAAAGTTCATACACAGATCCAGATATATAAAGATAAACTAATGTCGAGAAATAAAGTGACATTATGAAATGAAAGTTGATTCATCTTTTGAGTTAAAGACCTCATATTATGCTCCTTTTTAAGATTCATAATTGTATTTAGAGGTTGTACCAGAATAGGTTTACATGCTTTAACACTGACTGTGGGTAAGTGACGTTACACATTTAAGTGACGTTACACATTTCTTCAAAAAGGCTGCCATCACACTTTTTAATATTGCCGAAGACTCCCACTGCGTACATGTTTGAGTACATATAAAAAAAAAAATTATTTTCATTTTGGCGCCCATGTTATCCAATCTGTCCGTTCATACCGGGTGCTGAGCGTCCACGTCGGCCCTCGCGCTGCAGCGATTGTTTCGGCGTCTCTTCTATTTCTTGCGCGAGACGCGAGCGAATGTGTCAAGCCACGCAGGTAATTACATACAGAAAGACAACAGTGCAGCCAGATGCTTTACAAATATAAAACACATTTCAAAATAAAACACCCAGGTTCATGGTCTTGACTTCTCAGTGAGACACGTGATATCTCACACACACACACACACACACACACACACACACACACACACACACACACACACACACACACACACACACACACACACACACACACACACACACACACACACACACACACACACACACACACACACACACACACACACACACACACACACACACACACACACACACACACACACCCTGTCTCTTTTTATCCGAGAGAGAGAGAGCCAAGAGGAGGATTGCTTTTTGATCAACACGGAGAAACGCGTCCAGTATAAATGGCACGTATCTATGCTTCGCGGGCTATACGCACCTGGTGTGTCATCATTGTTACAGTTGAGTGTACGCCAGTTAAGTTAAGACACCAAAACAACTAGATAAGATTTGAAAAAAACAAAAAAGAATGCATGAACACGTATTTCCTGGGAGGAAGTGGTTTGTGGCGAACATGAGAGCCGTCCCCAGCGCCCCGATCGTGCTAAAGGCAAGCAGCATGAAACAGCTTTTATAGAGCAGCAGTCAATGTGGTCCATTACTGTAAAACAAAAAAAACTCCCTTTCCAGGTTAATTAAGGTGAGCAGCTGCATCAGAGGTTCTAAGCAGAAAGACCCGGAGGAACTTCAGAAGCAAATGGGAAGAAGGGCTGAATCCATCCTGTCAGATACTTCTCATCTCTTACAGGCTGAATCCATCCTGTCAGATACTTCTCATCTCTTACAGGCTGAATCCATCCTGTCAGATACTTCTCATCTCTTACAGGCTGAATCCATCCTGTCAGATACTTCTCATCTCTTACAGGCTGAATCCATCCTGTCAGATACTTCTCATCTCTTACAGGCTGAATCCATCCTGTCAGATACTTCTCATCTCTTACAGGCTGAATCCATCCTGTCAGATACTTCTCATCTCTTACAGGCTGAATCCATCCTGTCAGATACTTCTCATCTCTTACAGGCTGAATCCATCCTGTCAGATACTTCTCATCTCTTACAGGCTGAATCCATCCTGTCAGATACTTCTCATCTCTTACAGGCTGAATCCATCCTGTCAGATACTTCTCATCTCTTACAGGCTGAATCTCTCCTGTCAGATACTTCTCATCTCTTACAGGCTGAATCTCTCCTGTCAGATACTTCTCATCTCTTACAGGCTGAATCCATCCTGTCAGATACTTCTCATCTCTTACAGGCTGAATCCATCCTGTCAGATACTTCTCATCTCTTACAGGCTGAATCCATCCTGTCAGATACTTCTCATCTCTTACAGGCTGAATCCATCCTGTCAGATACTTCTCATCTCTTACAGGCTGAATCCATCCTGTCAGATACTTCTCATCTCTTACAGGCTGAATCCATCCTGTCAGATACTTCTCATCTCTTACAGGCTGAATCCATCCTGTCAGATACTTCTCATCTCTTACAGGCTGAATCTCTCCTGTCAGATACTTCTCATCTCTTACAGGCTGAATCTCTCCTGTCAGATACTTCTCATCTCTTACAGGCTGAATCCATCCTGTCAGATACTTCTCATCTCTTACAGGCTGAATCCATCCTGTCAGATACTTCTCATCTCTTACAGGCTGAATCCATCCTGTCAGATACTTCTCATCTCTTACAGGCTGAATCCATCCTGTCAGATACTTCTCATCTCTTACAGGCTGAATCCATCCTGTCAGATACTTCTCATCTCTTACAGGCTGAATCTCTCCTGTCAGATACTTCTCATCTCTTACAGGCTGAATCCATCCTGTCAGATACTTCTCATCTCTTACAGGCTGAATCTCTCCTGTCAGATACTTCTCATCTCTTACAGGCTGAATCCATCCTGTCAGATACTTCTCATCTCTTACAGGCTGAATCCATCCTGTCAGATACTTCTCATCTCTTACAGGCTGAATCCATCCTGTCAGATAGTCCTCATCTGTTACAGGCTGAATCTATCCTGTCACATAGTTCTCATCCCTTACAGGCTGAATCTATCCTGTCAGATACTTCTCATCTCTTACAGGCTGAATCTCTCCTGTCAGATACTTCTCATCTCTTACAGGCTGAATCCATCCTGTCAGATAGTTCTCATCTCTTACAGGCTGAATCTATCCTGTCAGATAGTTCTCATCCCTTACAGGCTGAATCTATCCTGTCACATAGTTCTCATCCCTTACAGGCTGAATTTCACATGTTGCCATCTGCATCACGCTTTAAACTCCCAAAACTCAGAACCAACAGAACACTCTTTTGTACCTGCAGCCTACTTCTACTTCTTAATTCTATAAAGAACCATATATAACTATTTGACTTACTATTTATTGATTGTTTACTGTTTTTTATTGTTTTTAACTATGCCTGCACAGCCCGATCTCACAGCAGTTCGTGTAAATGTTACGTTATTTTTAATCTATTTAATCATGGGCACGTTTTCCTCGTTTTTTTCGTGGTGGCCAGCACGAAAATGTGAAGTAATGTATTTCAATGGGAAGCAAATTTCGTGGCCATAGCACGAAAATGGTAGGGAGTAGTAGAAAGAGCCGAAAATCCGCATAGGGAGGGTGGTCCAGGTGGTGGATGGGTCAAACAATACAGGACTTTCACCCGGCCAAGCAGGGATCGCGTCCCGCGTGTGGCGTTTTGTTTCCCGTAGTCTTCCTAATCACAACCGTCCCGTTATTGCTGCGCGGCCGCCTCCCGGCATATGGGGCATCTTTTCGGGCCGTCTCCCAGTAAAAAAAGAGAAAAACGTGCCCGTGAACACGTATCAATAGATTAAAAATAATGTGACATTTACACGAACTGCCCTGAGTCTGGGTTGGCCTGCAAGGTAGGCAATCTCTGTATTGTGTGTGATTGTGTGTGACTTGTACTATATTATCTACTGCACAACAAATTGCCCCATTGGGGGACTAATGAAGTAACTTGAACTTGAATTACAGAGTTTTGATTTTCAGAGATGTATGTATGAGTGCTTCATGAGAACAGCCTGATCTTGTAAGGAAAATACACACATTGGTAAAAAGTTAAATATATACTCACTGTGGGTTACACAGGGTGAACTCAGAGCACTTATTCTCAATCTCAATGGTGCACTCGCGATAGGTTAAACCTTTACTCGCCATGCTGTTTTCAACCTGTACAGGGAGAAAGAGGATGAGGGTGATTTGGTATTGATTATAATGTCTATATAATGTCACACATCTGTTCTGTCAGACACACTGTGGAGGTTTCTGAGTACGACAGAGAGACACAGACAGACAGACAGACAGACAGAGAGAGAGAGAGAGAGAGAGAGAGAGAGACATCTGACAGATATAGTTCAGATTAATGTAGTGGACTAAAAGGTAGCATATGTACCTCTGAGATGTAGTGAAGTAGAAGTAGAAAGTGACATAAAATGGAAATACTCAGGTTAAGTATAAGTAGCTTACATTTGTACTTGAGAGCTTCAGAAAATGCACTTAGGGCGCTTTCACACCGATAGTTTGTTAGACTCGGTGCGATTCAGGGGTGAAGTTGCAGCATTGTTGCATTTTTCATTTGGCTCGGTTTGCGTTCACACTTTGTCAAACACCAAAGACTGTAAACACACGTCACACGGTGGAGACGGTCACTTGTTTATTGGACAGAATGGACTTTCTTCACAGCAGACATTTTGACTTGTCATAGTAGGAAAAGCCCAGCTGAAATTGATAACCTTAACGATGGCTCAAGTCCATCAAGTGTCCCAGTAAGCTAGTTCAGTGAGTCAGCATGCACAATACCAGGGCCTCTCCTGAGTGGAATGCAGCCATCATTAATGGGTTTGAATACACCTGTGCTTTTCCTACTATGACATGTCAACATGTCTGCCGTGAAAAAGGTATATATCTGAAACTCGCCAACACTTTTGTTCTCAGAAATAATGGAGCAACACCACACTTATAACATCTCAGGGTTTCTGGTTCTGCTTTAGGGTTTCTAATATTTTAGAAAAGAAAAGAACCAGATTTTGATTATTACTTTGATGTCTCATAAAAAAATACATGAACAGGTAAAAGTGTTTGACTTACAGCAGCGATGAGATGATAGTCTGTTTGGATGCTTCTAACAGTCCAGGTGTGGTTGAGACTGCAGCTCGATGAAGGGGCAGATTGATGTTGGTATTCAGACAGGAAGTTGGTTCATGAATCTGGTAAGTACAGCTGAGTTCTGAAAACATTAAAACATTAAGAGGAAAGAGAGTTGGAAACACTGAAAAATGGAAAAACAACACTCTAACAGTCAGAAATCAAATAGAAAAATGGATTAAATTATATCCAGTGGATATAGTAAACACACACACAGACACACACACACACACACACGCAGTGAAGCTGCCCCCTTTTTTGTGTGTGTGCATTTTGTTGCTGTCTTATTATTTGTGTGTTTTATTGCTTATTTTAGATTTTTTTTAACTTTTTTTTTCTTCTCTTCCCTGTTGTGTGATGCGTTCCCCCTTGGTGTTTCTATTGAATGTTTATATGAGGAGGAAAAAATGTAGTATGATAAAGAATGTAAGGCTTTTTGCACTTGACAATAAGTAATACAATAATATACAAAATAAAAGAGGAGAGTTTGCTACAGTCCACAAGAAGAGTGTGGCCTAAGGTCTAAGCACAAACCTGTCAGAGATACATTGTAAACAATTAAAGGGTATACAAGAAAAATGTTGCAATACCTCCACCTGTAGGAGAAAGCCATAGAAGAAGACGTCTAGGTCAAAGGAGAACCTATGCAGAATCATTGTAGCTATCAGCAGTCATGATGTCTAAAGCAGGGGGGTTAAACTTAGTTTCACTAAGGGCCACACAGGAAAAAGAGAACCACATCCAGAGCCAGACATGTTGCATTTGTTTCATTGAAAAAGTGAAATATCTTTGACTTCATAACTGCATGTTGCTTTTTTATTCTACATTTTTGTACTAACACTTTTTTTAAATGTGTCTGTTTCTCAGACACTTTTGACGCTTTTTCAATTCAATTCAAAGAACTTTATCCCAAATGGGCAATTCCGTTTCCAGCAGTCTTCAGACCCCAATAACAAAAACACATAAATGCATACACAACAGACAGCAGATTGTCAAAAAGAAGTTACAAGGGACGGGCAGCGAGTGTACACAGCACTGTTTGAGGCGAGAAATGACAGATACATGAAT
Organism: Zingel zingel; assembly: GCA_023566125.1. Lineage (NCBI taxonomy): Eukaryota > Metazoa > Chordata > Actinopteri > Perciformes > Percidae > Zingel > Zingel zingel. The sequence continues at coordinate 34,445,462 of CM042325.1, read as the reverse complement.
CAGGTTCCCAAACAAGTTGAACACAAGCAGCTCACACCTTAGGAAAACAAAACAGATCCGCCTAGGGAACTTCCCCACATTTTTTTATTGTTTTTATATTTTTAAACATACAGAACAGACAAACATAATTGAACAAGAACAACAACCCTCTCCCACCCCCCACCCTCTGCAGTCTCGAGGAAAGAAAAACAAACAAATAAACAAAAACAGAAATCACCCTTTGCCTAGTCGCTTTCCTGTAATTCTTGTGATATTGAGGTCATTAGGACTGATAGTTGTGCTGCTGCACCTTTCCATAGGTCTATAGTTGATGATTTGGCTTTGTTAATCCTTGCTGTAGAGAGCTAAAGCATAACTATATCCAGAAAATACGCCAACCACTGTTTTATACAAAGCGAATGGGGGGGGGGGGGGGGGCAGCGCTGAGCTATCATTTTCTTGGTTGCGGTTGATCCAGCTAGCCAAATTTTCTTCTATCTCCCAAGTAAGTGTAATTTAGAGTCGTCATTAAGTAACAAAACAATCGGGTCAGTAGGAATTCAACATCCTATCACATCAGATATTATTGATGTTGTTTTATTCCAAAACTCATGCACCTGTTCACACTCCCAGACCCTGTGCAGGAAAGTTCCAGTTTGTTCAGGTTGGCAGAACGTGCAATAGGGAGTAGAAATGACTTTAGAGACATATCTCTTCTGAGGAGTCCAGTATGTGCTATGACATATGTTGAAGTGGATCTGCTGGTGATTTGGGTTCTTGGAACAATGTGAAATGTCCCAAACTATCTCCCAATTAATTACGTCCCTCTCCGGGCTCAGCTCTCGCTCCCATTTCTTTACTATTGGGAGTTCTCCTACAGATACTTGCATCAGTTTAGCATAAATTCTGGACACTAATCCTCTCACCGGAGAATCAACGATCCATTTAATGATTGGATGCATCTCAAGACTGTTCCCCCATGGTACTCCATAACATCTTAGCGCTGATCTTGAGTGAAGATAAAGGAAGAAGGATGTCCTAGGGACCTCAAAGTGAGCTCTCAGGTCTTCAAAACTTAACATACCTTCATTATTGAATAGCTGGTCTAGATTATAAATACCTCTGTCACTCCACTGGTTACAAACAAAAGGTTTGTTACCAGACATTAAGTGTATGTTGTGCCAAATTTGGGTGTTCAAATGCCACTTATTGGTGTAGCGTAGTTACTCCTCCACCTGTTTAAAGTTGGTCAATGTGTTGGTGATTATAGGACTATAGGCTAGCATACACTTTCTTGGACACACACTTGCAAAGGCAAGGTATTGCAGTCTTAGACTTCCAGTGAGGTTTTGCTCTATTTCTCTCCATGGGACTGTAGATGAGGGGTCCATCCACACTCTGAGGGCCCATAGCTGAAAGGCTCTGTGGTACACTTTAAGGTTGGGGAGGGCCAGGCCTCCCATGTTTGTGGTACGTTGCAGGGTAGAGTATTTTAGCCTAGGTTGTTTATTATTCCAAAGATACTTCCGAATTACGATATCAAGTTTCTTCCAGAAATGTATTAGTGGCGGTAAGGGGATCATTTTACTTAAGAAATTCACACAAGAAACTATGTTCATTTTAACAACAGCAAGCCTGGACTGTAGCAATGTCGGCAGCGCAGACTAATTGGCCAGATCCCATTGAACACTACTTAGTATAGTTTCATAGTTGTCCTGGACAACTCTCTGTAGCGATGCGTGAATGGTGATGCCCAAACATGTAATTTTGCTTTGGGTTGGTATTGTATCACTAATAGCTGATGTCACCTGTCTGTTGTTCAACAGAAGAAGATTAGATTTATTCCAATTGATTTTATAGCTGGAGATTGAGCCAAATTTGTTAAAGATCTTAAGAATTTTTGGAACAGAGTCCTCAAGGTCAGATATGTACAGCAAACTATCATCTGCAAATAACAATATTGAGTTGTTATTGGATTTAATCTGGACATTACATATTTTATTTTGCCTTATGGCCTGGGCTAACGGTTCAAGAGAGATCGCAAATAGCATGGGAGATAGCGGGCATCCCTGTCTCGAGCCCCGCGCGACGGGGAATGGCTGTGAATGCAGGCCATTGGTTGAGACTATGGCCGTGGGATTCGCATATAAAGTACTTACCATGTCAATGAATTTGGCCCCCAAACCAACCCTCTCCATTACTTGCCACAAGTAGTTCCACTCTGGGCGGTCAAAAGCCTTTTCCGCGTCCAGTGATAAAACTGCTGCCGTTGATGGAAGATTTATGGCTTCTTCTATTCTTACATGGATTGCAGGAGGATTCATACAACTTTGAATAAAAGGATTGGAAAGTGGCAGTGATATCTTTAGGATTTATTGAGATACCTCTGTCCGTGTGGATGCTGTTGATAGCAGCTCTGGACTCACTTTGTTTTCATTTCAGAGCTAGCAATTTACTTGGTTTACAACCATTAAAATAGTAATTTTGCCTCACTCTGTGCATTATGAATTCAGCTCTCCTTTTTAGCAAATCATTTAGCTCTGCTCGATTTGTGACTAAAAGAGTATGTGTAGATTTTGAAAAGCACGTCTTTAGAGACTGCTCTAACGATTTACAAGTTCTTCCAATTACACAATTCTTACCTCTCTCTTTTTCTTCAAATTTGCCGCAAATAAAGATGTGAAATCTTTAATAAATCCTTTAGTGGCTTGGCAGATGTACGCCAGGTCCGAAACTGAGTCAGTATTGATTGATATAAACTCCACCAGTTTGGCTCTAAACTCTGTATCAAAATCTGTGTTTTGGAGAAGAAAATTATTAAATTGCCACCTTCTAGATCTTTCTCCTAACATATCACAATGGAATGTGGTTATCAGCGCATTGTGGTCAGACAGGATTACTGGTTCTATTGCTATCGTGTGGAACATTGCCTTAAGTTCACTGGAGCACAAAAAATAATCAATGCGGAAGTGGGTGAGGTGACGTGTGGAAAAGAAGGTGTAATCATTGCTAGTAGGATTGTGCATCATATATATATATATATATATATATATATATATATATATATATATATATATATAATATTATATAAATATATAATATATATGCTTTTGGGCTTTCATGTGGTTAACCCCTGATCTATCCTGATTTAAATCTAGTACCGCATCCATGTCTCCCCCTATGATTAGTGAATATTCATTGAGAGAGAGCAATTCATTGGTTAGCTTTCATCATATGTAGCCAGTGCGTATACCGAAACGAAGGCTATTTTCCTACTCCTTATCATAGTGTATATATATATATATATATATATATATATATATATATATATATGATATCTTGCCTGATAGATCTTTACTATTTTTGTCTATGGTGAGTGCGCATTTCCGTGACAGCAACACTATGGAGCCCTTGGTTTTGGTGTTGTCACTAGATGAAGCAGCAACTTTGAAATATTTATTTTGTAGACGATTTACATCCGTTTTACTTAAATGTGATTCTTGAATAAGCGCCACATCTATGTTTTTAATTCTTAAATAGTCCAGGAATTTAGCTTGTTTGATCGGTCCGTTTTGCCCCCTTGAAAGTTTAGCCATCTTCAAAATGTATACATGTCTCGAGTACCCAAGCGGAGTTCACTGATACATTTTAGCAAGGGGTGAGCTGTTAGATTTAAGCACAGTGTGGTGAAAACACAAAAAATAAAATAAATCCCGAGACTGCAGATCCCCTTCCCTCTCTGCCAGATATGTGGCTGCATCAAACGCAGCTCGCACATAAACTCCAGCTCAAAACTGCCCCTCCTATTTAAGGTCACAGGTTAATGGAAACAGGTCTAATGCTTTCCTATGTTAAACATGAACAATGTTACAAAAAAACCCTTAAAACTAAGTCCCAACCATCTATTAAGTTCTGAAATCTATGTATGAAAAACAAATCAGCCATGCAGGAGTAGTAGACAAAGATTATAAATTGCAGTCTAATCAAATACTCCTCATAACTCGGCTCCCAAGCTCATACATTATATATATGTATAATGTATGAGCTCTGAAATAGGCTGTGTGGGAAACAAAACATGCAAGAGTAGCAAATACAGATTATAAGATAAGTGTTAATCATGTTCATTCAGTCTGATCAAATATTTCTCCCCAGCTTGACTCCCAAACTCACCCACCACGTTCCAAACAGCTACCAGTTTCTGGAGTAGGCTTTGTAAAGTGAGCAGTCCATGTCCATCATGTTTTCAGCCTCATCAAACATTCCTTTAAAGTCAGGTTGCCAAACTTACATGCAGTGCCCTTGAGTCAAACTTGCACGGTGTTGCAGATAGGCTAATCCACAGTCATCGTGTCCGCCCACTCAGGCTCACTGCACCGGACAAGAGGTCCCCCCACCGCCCTCCGGGCCCGATGGCAGCTCCTGGTCCGGTCGTGAAGCGCCCTGCGCGGGCGCCACGTCCCCCTCCTCCATATCCAGATCCCGACAGAGCCTACCCGCTTCCTCGGGTGTAGTGAATGTGAGCGTTCTCCCTCCGTGGTTTACTCTCAGAGTTGCGGGGTAAATAAGAAAGTTTGGGATGTCTTTAACATGCAGCTTGCGCTGCACTCCTATAAATTCCTGGCGCCGTTGGATGGTGTAAGGGAAGCGCTGTGTCAGGCTTAAAGTGCAGCGTTGCGTTAGAATCCCGAATAGGGCTTTCCTGCTGCACCTGTCTCGCCCCCTGGATAATTGCCTGATGGTCCTGGTATCTCAGTCACCTGAGAATCAGCGTGTCGTTGCACCCTTCCTGTAGATTCTGTGTGCCTTGTCAATTTCGATGGTAGTCCTGTTCTGTAAGGAGGGGATCCATTTTGGCAACTGGTTTTGAAAAAATCCAACTGGGTCATCTTTTTCGCTACCCTCTTTCAGTCCAGTGATGCGCACATTGCTTCTTCTCGATCTATCTTCCAGTTTAGCCAACTTCAATTCAAATTTCCTCTGGTCATCAATACAGGCTTTCACCGCGTTTCTTATCTGTCTGCTGTCCTTCTGCGCCTCGTCTAGTCACTGTATTAGGTCTTTTACTGTAGTTCCCTGCCTCTCGAGCTCTGTCCTGATGTGTTGTAGCGAGGTGTTTGCTAACGCTTCCTTCACTGCGATGCGGACCGCTGATTGAAGCCCGCTTTGTTGCTTTTCCAGAACCCCGGTCATAGCCTTCTCCATGCGTAGGTCCGCGTTAGCATTAGAATCCCCGCTAGCCGTCGCCATGTTAGCAGAGTTGGCAGAGTTCTGTGCTCGGTTAAACGGCAGCGAGGCCTGCTTTTTCGCTCCTGCAGGCATTCCATTAAGTTACCGTGGTGACAAATGAAACGATTGACGTCGGATAAAAAAAGAATAGACCTGGTTTTAAATGAAAATGCGGAGATGAGGCGAGGAGCTTTAGCCTCGAGCAGCCATGCGATTCGTTGGTAATGTGATCTCCGGGTTCTATAGTTTTGTTCGACTCACAGTAGATTCATTTCTTGAAAACATTTTGTATTTAAGAAATAAATCTCGGACCATGTTGTTGAAGTTCAGAATTTATTTTCTTTCAGACCCGAGTGATTATATAAAGTATACACATACACAGTTATTAAATGAATAAAAAAAATGTAACCAGACAATGCAAACAGAGACAAAAGTTCATACACAGATCCAGATATATAAAGATAAACTAATGTCGAGAAAAAAAGTGACATTATGAAATGAAAGTTGATTAATCTTTTGAGTTAAAGACCTCATATTATGCTCCTTTTTAAGGTTCATAATTGTATTTAGAGATTGTACCATAATAGGTTTACATGGTTTAAAAGGTATAGTAAGATGTTAGATGTGATTTTAATCTTATCCACTTTTTATCAACTTAAGTGAATATTTCTGTTTCTCTGTTTTCCGTGATGCTTCATATTTCATTTGATGCACACTTGTACCTTGACAACAGATGTGGCACTGTCTGACATGGTGGCTCGGACGCTAACATGTTCACCTTTGTGAGTCAGACTTTGGGAGTCTTTAGCTTTACCTCTGATGAACCCTGACTGTGGGTAAGTGACGTTACACATTTCTTCAAAAAGGCTTTCATCACATTTTTTATTATTGTCGAAGACTCCCACTGCATACGTGTTTGAGTACATGATGTAGTCATAAGGGACAGAGAACATGACAGCCACTTTTTCAAAGCATTCCTCTTTGGACTTATTCTGGATATCGTAAGTGAAGACTCCAACAGCTCCACGTGCAGAGAAAGAAGTCTTGTTGAACTGAGCATTGCCGGATTCAGACGGGCCAAGTGTTGGCGGCAGAGGACTCTTACAGAATCCACTTTTAGTGTACACCCTGGTGACACAAGCAAGAAAAAAAAACCTCGGAGTTAGTCACTGAAACACTTTGACATGTTCCTGATGGAGCATCCAGGGATAAGTCCAGGACATGTTTAGCCTAGCTTATGCTGCATTCCGGACACAATTTTTTACGAAGTTACGACTTCAAGTCACGACTTCAAGTCACGACTTGGTAGCATTCCAGGCAAAGTCACAACAAAGTTAGCTAGTGGCTACCTAACGCTGACGTTAGCAAGCGCTAGCTGATACTTGCGATTTCTAGTCGGCGATTACAATTACAATGTGTGGAATTACTTTACGTTGGCTATTTATGTCTATTTATTTCTATTCATCACCATTAATCGCCGGCGTCTGTACACTATCAACAGGGGTCGCCATTGTTGTCTATGTGTGTTTGACGTCTCTTCTATTTCTTGCGTGAGACGTGAGCGAATGGGTCAAGCAAGGCAGGTAATCACATACAGGAAGACAACAGTGCAGCCGGATGCTTTACAAAAATAAAAGATTTCAAAATATAACACCCAGGTTCATGGTGATTTTGGCTGTCTTGACTTCTCACAATGAGACACGTGATCAGGCACACACGCACGCAAGCGTGCATGCAAGCACGCAAGCACGCACGCAAGCACGCACACAAGCATTTTTTTAAAGACATTTTAATTAATTTCAGAAGCAACAATTTTGTTAAACAGGTATGCAGTGCAGATGATTGACAGACACACACACACAAACAAAGACACAAACATACATACACACACACACACACACACACACACACACACACACACACACACACACACACACACACACACACTGCATCTCACTATCTTTGTGGGGACCCATCACTGACATAATGCATTCCCTTACCCTCACCCTAACCTAACCATAACCTAATTCTAACCTAAAGCCAAGTGTTAACCCTCAAACAGCCCTTCAAAGTTGTGGCGTCCAGCATTTTAGCCCCACAAAGCTGTCCGGACCCCACAAATATACTGTATTCCCGGATTTTGGACCCCACGAATGTAGTTAAACAAGAACACACACACACACACACACACACACACACACACACACACACACACACACACACACACACACACACACACACACACATCCTGTCTCTTTTTATCCGAGAGAGAGAGAGAGAGAGAGAGCCAAGAGGAGGATTGCTTTTTGATCAACACGGAGAAACGCGTCCAGTATAAATGGCACGTATCTATGCTTCGCGGGCTATACGCACCTGGTGTGTCATCATTGTTACAGTTGAGTGTACGCCAGTTAAGTTAAGACACCAAAACAACTAGATAAGATTTGAAAAAAACAAAAAAGAATGCATGAACACGTATTTCCTGGGAGGAAGTGGTTTGTGGCGAACATGAGAGCCGTCCCCAGCGCCCCGATCGTGCTAAAGGCAAGCAGCATGAAACAGCTTTTATAGAGCAGCAGTCAATGTGGTCCATTACTGTAAAACAAAAAAAACTCCCTTTCCAGGTTAATTAAGGTGAGCAGCTGCATCAGAGGTTCTAAGCAGAAAGACCCGGAGGAACTTCAGAAGCAAATGGGAAGAAGGGCTGAATCCATCCTGTCAGATACTTCTCATCTCTTACAGGCTGAATCCATCCTGTCAGATACTTCTCATCTCTTACAGGCTGAATCCATCCTGTCAGATACTTCTCATCTCTTACAGGCTGAATCTCTCCTGTCAGATACTTCTCATCTCTTACAGGCTGAATCCATCCTGTCAGATACTTCTCATCTCTTACAGGCTGAATCCATCCTGTCAGATACTTCTCATCTCTTACAGGCTGAATCCATCCTGTCAGATACTTCTCATCTCTTACAGGCTGAATCCATCCTGTCAGATACTTCTCATCTCTTACAGGCTGAATCTCTCCTGTCAGATACTTCTCATCTCTTACAGGCTGAATCTCTCCTGTCAGATACTTCTCATCTCTTACAGGCTGAATCTCTCCTGTCAGATACTTCTCATCTCTTACAGGCTGAATCCATCCTGTCAGATACTTCTCATCTCTTACAGGCTGAATCCATCCTGTCAGATACTTCTCATCTCTTACAGGCTGAATCCATCCTGTCAGATACTTCTCATCTCTTACAGGCTGAATCCATCCTGTCAGATACTTCTCATCTCTTACAGGCTGAATCCATCCTGTCAGATACTTCTCATCTCTTACAGGCTGAATCCATCCTGTCAGATACTTCTCATCTCTTACAGGCTGAATCCATCCTGTCAGATACTTCTCATCTCTTACAGGCTGAATCCATCCTGTCAGATACTTCTCATCTCTTACAGGCTGAATCCATCCTGTCAGATACTTCTCATCTCTTACAGGCTGAATCCATCCTGTCAGATACTTCTCATCTCTTACAGGCTGAATCCATCCTGTCAGATACTTCTCATCTCTTACAGGCTGAATCTCTCCTGTCAGATACTTCTCATCTCTTACAGGCTGAATCCATCCTGTCAGATACTTCTCATCTCTTACAGGCTGAATCTCTCCTGTCAGATACTTCTCATCTCTTACAGGCTGAATCCATCCTGTCAGATACTTCTCATCTCTTACAGGCTGAATCCATCCTGTCAGATAGTTCTCATCCCTTACAGGCTGAATCCATCCTGTCAGATAGTTCTCATCTCTTACAGGCTGAATCTCTCCTGTCAGATAGTTCTCATCTCTTACAGGCTGAATCCATCCTGTCAGATACTTCTCATCTCTTACAGGCTGAATCCATCCTGTCAGATAGTTCTCATCTCTTACAGGCTGAATCTATCCTGTCAGATAGTTCTCATCCCTTACAGGCTGAATCTATCCTGTCACATAGTTCTCATCCCTTACAGGCTGAATTTCACATGTTGCCATCTGCATCACGCTTTAAACTCCCAAAACTCAGAACCAACAGAACACTCTTTTGTACCTGCAGTACCTACTTCTTAATTCTATAAAGAACCATATATAACTCATTGACTTACTATTTATTGATTGTTTACTGTTTTTTATTGTTTTTAACTATGCCTGCAAGGTAGGCAATCTCTGTATTGTGTGTGATTTGTACTATATTATCTACCTCACCACAAATTGCCCCATTGGGGGACAATAAAGTAACCTGAACTTGAACTTGAATTACAGAGTTTTGATTTTCAGAGATGTATGTATGAGTGCTTCATGAAAACTGCCTGATCTTGTAAGGAAAAGACACACATTGGTAAAAAGTTAAATATATACTCACTGTGGGTTACACAGGGTGAACTCAGAGCACTTATTCTCAATCTCAATGGTGCACTCGCGATAGGTTAAACCTTTACTCGCCATGCTGTTTTCAACCTGTACAGGGAGAAAGAGGATGAGGGTGATTTGGTATTGATTATAATGTCTATATAATGTCATATAGGCAGACGTCTGGAGTTCATGTGTGGAAAGTGAAGGTTGAGCCCTTCCTCAGCTTTTTTAATTCTAATAGAAGCACATCTATTCTGTCAGACACACTGTGGAGGTTTCTGAGGACGACAGACAGACAGAGAGAGAGAGAGAGAGAGAGAGAGAGAGACAAACAGACAGACAGACAGACATCTGACAGATATATTTCAGATTAATGTAGGTAGCATATGTACCTCTGAGATGTAGTGAAGTAAAAGTAGAAAGTTACATAAAATGGAAATACTCAGGTTAAGTATAAGTACATTTGTACTTGAGAGCTTCAGAAAATGCACTTAGGGCGCTACACTTCTGTTCTTAGAAATAATGGAGCAACACCACATTTATAACATCTCAGGGTGTCTGGTTCTGCTTTAGGGTTTCTAATATTTTAGAAAAGAAAAGAACCAGATTTTGATTATTACTTTGATGTCTCATAAAAAAATACATGAACAGGTAAAAGTGTTTGACTTACAGCAGCGATGAGATGATAGTCTGTTTGGATGCTTCTAACAGTCCAGGTGTGGTTGAGACTGCAGCTCGATGAAGGGGCAGATTGATGTTGGTATTCAGACAGGAAGTTGGTTCATGAATCTGGTAAGTACAGCTGAGTTGTGAAAACAGGATGGGCGTAGATCCGTTAAGAGGAAAGAGAGTTGGAAACACTGGAAATGGAATAGCTCACTCTAAGAGTCAGAAATAAAATAGAAACATGGAATAAATTGTATCCAGAGCATATAGTTAGAAGAATAATTAAACTTTCTAATAAGTGCACACTGTAGATGGATATGCATGCACACACACAGACACACACACAGTGAAGCTGCCCCCCTTTTTTTTTGTGTGTGTGCGTTTTGTTGCCGTCTTATTTTCTGTCTGTTTTCTTAATTATTTATTTATTTGTATTTTATTTTATTTATTTATTTAACTATTTTTTGTACTTATTTTTTCCTCTTCCCTGTTATTTGATGCGTTACCACTGTTCCCCTTTGGTGTTTCTATTGGTAATATGGGGGAAAAAATGTAGTACGATAAAGAATGTTATGGTTTTTGCACTTGACACTAAGAAAAGTACAACAATAAAGTAAAAAAATAAATAAAAAGAGGAAAGAGAGTTTACTACAGTCTACAAGAAGAGTGTGGCTTAAGGTCTAACCATAAAAATGTCAGAGATAAACAAGCCAAGTTGTTGTTTTTCATTCTTTAAACTACAGACTTGAATGATGTAGCACTGAACAACACTGGCATTAATGAACGTCTGTCGTGGAGGGAGCTAGATGTTGCCAGGTAAAAAGATGGTTTAAAATGATTTTCCCAAGCAGAGCCCCGAATATTTGTTGTCTAGAAGAGACTCCATATTTTCCACCGCTGCCAGGAACTGGTGTCAGCATTTTAGCCTTCGCTGCCTTCATCAATGTTATTACCTCTTCAGTTTGTAGGCCTTTGCTTTGCTGTGATCGTTCAAATAAAGGAAGTGGGTTGTCTACTCCTCGTGCTTCTGGGAATTAGGAATTAGATGATGTCACTTCCCTTAAGGCTAGTTTAATGTCACACGGTATTCACTTTGACCCAGAATTCTTTCTATCGCCTCCTTCCTGCCATTGCACAGACTTGTTTGGCTGACTCTGATTTGTTTTCTTTATTGCAAGGTGTATGAATGTGAAGTATATGAATAGGTTTTCTGCCTCAGAGATGAGATGTTCAATTGTCATGCTGCAGATTTATGATCTAGTGTTATCAATAACTTTTATACTGATTTAAAGTTGACTGTAGGAGATAGATGGGCACATGTTCACTACTGAATGTATAGATATAATTCCCTAATAGGTGTGAGACCTCATGTCTGCCATCGAGAGTTATATGGTGGGCGAATGAGTGAAAAATACCAAGCAATAATAGATTTTAACAGGTCAAAGATAAGCACAGTTCATAGTATATTTGTGTAGGTAGATAGAGCCTATATTAAATACCCTTTACCTGCCTTTTAGTAAGAGATATTGTAAATGAGGAAAAATAAAGTGATTTAATGTGACAGAGTGTGTAAAGGAAAATATTGCAATACCTCCACCAGTAGGAGAAAGTCATAGAAGAAGACATCTATAGTCAAAGGAGAACCTATGCATAATCATTGTAGCTATCAGAAGAGTGTTAAAATATGTGCACCATATTTGTTACAAAGCTCAACCAAAGTAGTAGTTAAAGCTTTAATAGTGTATAAGATTGACTATCAGTATTATGGTCTAATATAATCTATAGCCATGGGATTGCTCCAGTGTCGCTGGAAATGCCACAGATGTCCTTCGTTTCGGCCGGATGTCCATCACCTTCCTTTGTCTTTGTGTTGGCGTTGTAACTTCCAGTGGATTTGTGAGGACTATGGTTAACTGCTCCTCCGATCTCTGCAGGGTAAATCCAGACAGCTAGCTAGACTATCTGTTCAATTTAATTTTCTGTTGCACGACTAAAACTACTTTTCAACGTACACAAGTTTCACCAAAACAAGTTCCTTCCTGAGGCTATTTTGCAGAAGCACCGTGGCTCCAACTGTGATTGGTTTAAAGAAATACCAACAAACCAGAGCACGTTTTTCTCCCATCCAGGAATGCTGTGTGGACTAGCCAGACCTTCCTCTGCAGCGCTGTGGAGGAAGGTCTGGATGCAAGACTGTTATTTTGTTAACTCATTTAAAAACAGGAACAGGTTAAAGTGTTTGACTTGAAGTGCTGATATTATGCTCATTTTCAGGTTCATAATTGTATTTAGAGGTTATATCAGAATAGGTTTACATGGTTTAATTTTCAAAAAACACCATATTTTTGTTGTACTGCACATTGCTGCAGCTCCTCTTTTCACCCTGTGTGTTGAGCTCTCTGTTTTAGCTACAGAGTGAGACATCTCACTTCTGCTCCATCTTTGTTGGGAGTTGCACATGTGCAGTAGCTAGGTAAGGACTACTAGCCAGTCAGAAGCAGAGTATGAGGGCGTGCCCTGACAGTACCTAGGTAAGGACTACTAGCCAGTCAGAAGCAGAGTATGAGGGCGTGCCCTGACAGTACCTAGGTAAGGACTACTAGCCAGTCAGAAGCAGAGTATGAGGGCGTGCCCTGACAGTACCTAGGTAAGGACTACTAGCCAGTCAGAAGCAGAGTATGAGGGCGTGCCCTGACAGTACCTAGGTAAGGACTACTAGCCAGTCAGAATCAGAGTATGAGGGCGTGCCCTGACAGTAGCTAGGTAAGGACTACTAGCCAGTCAGAAGCAGAGTATGAGGGCGTGCCATGCTAGCAGCTAGGCGAGCATTATAACGTGTGTTCCAAAGTGACCACGTTTGTCTCTGAAGTAAAGGCTGGACTACAATAGAGCTGTTTGGAGCAGTTTGTGAACAGTGTTTTCTGTTGGAGATGGTAAGTCCCTTTGGGGTGGACTTTGGGCATTTTCACTTTGTAAACCTATAACATGCACAAAAAAGATATATAACACAATGAAGGAAAGGGAAAAATCCAAAAAGCATAATATAACTTTAAAGCAGCAATTGAGATTATAGTCTGTTTGGACGCTAAAAGTCTCCTTTAGCATCGGGACTCTTTAACGCTCTGGGTCGGGACGTACTGACTGACGTGCGGTACAGAACGGGACAATAAGGTTTAGGAAAAGACCTTGGTCTCCGAGGGAAAGTCCTGTGTTTTTTGACCCATGCACCCCCCCAACCAACTACCTTATGCGACATTTCGGTCTTTCATACTACTCTCTACCGTCGTCTCTCTACGTACTACTCTCTACTCTGAGAGACACTGACCAAGCGTCAGTATTTTACAAGTTGGGAATGAGAACGGGTTGTAAGTGTACTTTGCTGGATGAAGAAAGAATAGAGAGAAAGAGAAAAAGAAAAAGCAGTCAAGGCCAAAAGTCTGTGACTCTGTGCCAGGACTGCGGGAAACTATGATTCAACTGAGCTGAGAGGGAGTGAGAGACAGAGTAAACAACATAATGAGTCATTCTGTTGGAATACTGTTGCGTCATAGGTAATAAATAAAATGGTGAAAAGAGTCTTTAAAACAGACATATAGTGCCAACAACTGAATTTTGAAGGACACCCACCCACCCACCCACACACCCACACACACACACACACACACACACCCACCCACACACCCACACACACACACACACACACACACACACACACACACACACACACACACACACACACACGTCGTGAAGCATCCTCCACCTAATACCGTGCTCCAACTCCATATGCGGAGCAAGGTAAAAATGAAAAGGAGATTTTGAAAGTACACAGGGGCAAAATGACAAAGAAGACGAGGATTGTCATGCCTTGCGGAGTGGAATATTGTGTCCTGGGATTAGGGAAGGAGAAAAAGTTAAAGAAGGCGAAGGCCAAAGGCAGAGCTGTAATGTAACTTTTGAGAAACTGCTCAAGAATGCAGAAAAAGAAAGTGAGCAAGAGGAACAGGAGGATAATGTAGACGATGAACAATTCCCAACCTCAGAAAGGAGCTGAGAAGAGTCAGATTGGGAAGACCACGTGAACAGATCAATAACAGAGAGCCTATAGGCTTGGTGGAGAAATAGAGGAAGGAAATGAGCCCAAGGCTACTTGAGGAGCGATCGCATGATGCTTCATTACAGGAAATTTGTCTCCCAGAAGATCTAAATGTGGTTTAACTTGCTGTATTATCTGCTGGCTCGGCAATGCCACTGAGTCCCAGAAAAAGACAATCATAAAAACAATCATAAAAACAGTTACAACTGCCAGCAAGTTACTTGGGAGAACACTACTGAGCATTGAACACATTTACAAAGACAGACTGGTGAGAAAGGCCAATAACATTGTATGTGACTTACATTTCTCACTTCTTTCGACATTTTTGTCAATTTTGTCACTTTTATGTCACTTTTTCTGACATTTTTTGTCACTTTTTTTCAACGTTCTTTTATCAATTATTTTTTCTTCAAATGCTATAAAATTTACAAAAACACCCAAATTCAATGAAAGTTGTGTACTGATTATTTATTTAACTTGTGAAGAGCGTTGTAGTGAAGCATCCACTTTATTTGTTTTGGACAATGTGTTAAAATTTCTGATATAGAAACTTTTTGAAATGGGTCAAATTTGAGGAGGGTTAAAAAATGCCAATAGGATGAGAGGTATGTGTGTGTGTGTGTGTGTGTGTGTGTGTGTGTGGGGGGGGGGGGGGGGGGGGGTCTGGCAGCAGAAGCAGCTGCAGAAAAAATTGGGAAGAACGTAACCTGACTCTGAGGTCAGCAGCCAGTGGGTTCAAAACAACTCTGCAGCCATTGCCATGAGGAGAAAAGCACACATAAAACAAGCTAATGTATTAAAACCAACACACTCTGCTTCACTCTGGGAAATATCTGTGTATCAACACTTTAATGTCTGTATATTTGAACAGAAATTGTCCGTAGAATGTGCTCCACAGTTGTATATCTGTTTATTTACATTTCAAATTGCATAATGGGACCTTTGTCTGTGTTCGGACTAACGTAGCTGTTCACAACGCCATTATCGTAAATAAATAACCAGATTAGTGAGAGTCTAAAGCCTCAAAACAAGTGTCTGAAGCAGGGGTTTAAACTCAGTTTCACTAAGGGCCACACGGGAAAAAGAGAACCATCACACATAGTCCCGATCCAGACTACTTACCTACTTACTTACTACTTACTTACTAGGCTACCTACTTACTTACTTACTTACTTACTTACTTACTTACTTATGAGGCTACCTACTTACTTACCTACTCACTTACGTACTTACTTACTAGGCTACCTACTTACTTACTTAATTACTTACTTACTTAGTCACGGCATAGTCTCGCTTTGCCCAATCTTTCTCCACAGCACTGTGGAGGGAAGTCTGACTAGTTCACACAACATTCCCACAACCCTGGGAAACGTATATTATCGCTACATATCTAGGCTTCCAGAGTTAGGTTTACTCGTGTATTTGAATCTACAGAGTAAGCCCGCCAGGCTTAAAGGTACGGATGAAAGGCCTACCTTTGTCCTTGACTGGTGCCACTTCTTTGCCATCTTTTGGACCAGTCCAATCCTTTGTCCCTCCCACCGAGGAGGCCCGGGAGAGACGCGAAGAAATCATCGGAGGAGAGGGCAACCGAGGAAATGTTTTAGGGAGATGAGACGTCCTTTCCCATGAAGCGTCACATGAATAGCAACTCCTTCAGGTGCACGGCTTCCAGGACGGCTTCCACTATCTCAAATTGATATTCAGGGGGCTTTAGTAAGGATCTCAATGTTATGTTCTGTATTCCCATGTGACATAGCGCAGAGAATAACAGTTCTTTAATTTTTTTCATTTAAGACAATCCAAAAGTACATGATGAACAGTTTGTTTCTGTTTGCAGTTTCCACAAAGTCCATCCTCATGCTTGCCCATCTTCGCTAGATCCCATGCAAGTCCACAGTGCTCGAGTCTCAGCCTTCTCATTATTACAGTGTCTTCTTTCTTTGCCCAAATAGCACTGCTCTGCCTGTACCTTATTTTGAAATGAAAAATAATGATGACCCCACTTTTCCATTTCCCATTGCCTTTGCCACACTGCTGTAACATTTTTCTTAATGACAGACTGGCATTCAGATATCCCAACACATACCCTTAAATCAATGTCTCTTTTCAGTGCCATTTGAGCTGCCTTATCTGCGGTCTCATTCCCATCTACCCCAACATGGGCAGGCACCCACAGAAATCCCACCAATCCTCCAGCCTTCTCGATCTTATACAACAGAGCCATTTGATGGGCCTTTATTGGGTCGCAAATCTTTTCTACCAACAAGAATGGTAAATGTGTCCCTAACAATTGCAAGTAAGCTAAGAGACTCTGGAAGATACCAATCAGTCAGTCTAAACACACCCACACAGCCCTGGGAAAAGGTCTAATCAGCCAGATTAACTGAAAACACCTGTGTGGGTCTGCAGAGACTTTAAGTAAAATATCTGAGTACTTCTTCCATCATTGCCTCCTAATAGAAACTAGAAATACAATAATACAGTTATACAGCCATTGGTTAGTATTAACGGTGTGATGTGCAGATCTTTTGTAGAGTTATTACGATTCAGATGGCTGATGACTGTTTGCAGAGCAGTCAGTCTGTGTATTTCATGTTGTGAAGCTGCAGCTGTAGTACTCTGTACTATCTGCAGGGGGCAGCAGTTATCCACACTGTGAAAACCAAACAAACCAAACCCACTCTTCTCTCTGTCAGTGTTGCATTCCAAACTTTATTGTTGCATCGTACATAAAACACCTGATATAAATGTAAGAACACCTGTAAAGCACAAGATCCGTGTAAACAACAGTTCAACGATATCGTATAGAAAGCACATTCATACGTTCGGTCGTGCATACAAAGAAGAACGATAACACCGTGAACCTGAATGTCTCATCGGGTCTCAACACGTTGACTTAGAAAACAGGCAGCAGAGTATACAGATAAAAAGAAGTATATCAACATATTGCATCATGCAACACCAAGGAAGAACCACTATTATATATCATCGTCAGTTTGTTTCTCACAGTCTCGTTGAGGAGTGCAATAGAATGATCCGTGTATTACAGACCAGAGAAATGATATGAAGGAAACTCAGGGTTTGTCCGATATGGAAGCTGTTAAAGGCCCATATTTGTATCTTTTTGTGTCCCCAAATCAATAATCTATGGAGTCCCTAAAGCAATAGTTGCAAACTCAATTCCACAAAGGGCCATGCTGGAAAATAAGAATCACATCCAGGGCCAAACATGTTTAGGTTATTCACATGCTATTATTTCATGGTAAAAGTCAAGCATCTTTTTTTGTATTATTGCACATCTCACTTACAGCTTGGTCGACATAAAGAACCCAAAAAGTCAGCAAAAAAAGTAACTTAGCCATCAAAGAAAAATCAACAAAGACATTGGGGGGGAAAAACGTCGTAAAACGGCCAAAAAAACATTAGAAAAAGTGGCAAAAAAGGTCGGAAAAAAACATTGAAAAAAGCTACAAGAACTATGTGGGGCAAAGTCTATTGTGAACCTAAATAGATATGCAGGCCGGATTCAGCCCACGGGCCTTGAGTTTGACCCATGTGTTCTAAAAGGGACCGGGACTCCTGTTGTCCTCGAGTCAAAGTGAAGGTCAATAACGTGGATAGTTCCATACAACTATTACTCTTCACAAGTAAAATAAATGATCAGTTCACTACTTTCATTGAATTTGGGTGTTTTATTCAATTCTATAGCTTTTGAAAAAAAAAAAATGTGACAAAAATGTCGGAAAAAGCTTCAAAAACGCAGGACAAAAATCGACAAAAACATAGGGAAAAGTGACCAAAAACAACGTCGAGAAAAGTGAGAGTGTGTCGAAAAAGAATAACAAAATGTTGAAAAGTTTGAATTTCAAATTTTGACCAAGAAAAACAAAAAAGTTGCATGGGTGATGGGAAGACAACGCAAAAGTATCTCGTGCTTACGAGAAACCTATCTGAGTCAAAGTGGCTGCCAAGACGAAGGTATTCATCTTTCTGAAAACGCAACCAAATGTACCTGACAGTGTAATCAACACACTTAAAGATGAGAAGGTAACTCTTGACCAATATCATGCTGTGAATGTGAAATATCAACTTCAGCCACATGAAGTTAGCAGGACTTCATTCGCACTACGCACTTGGCACAGAACGCGATATAACTCTTTCTTAAAGTAAAAAAAAAGGTTCACTTTTTATTATCAAATGGGACATGAAGTATAAGAGCGCCATATGTCCTGGTTAGGAGGGAGGTTGAGGGCGGGATGGGTCAAACAAACACAGGACTTTCACCCAGGAGACCGGGGTTCATGTCCCGTTAGAAAAGAAAAGGAAACAGAGAATTTTTTTAACTTTACAGAACAAACGGAGCTATGTCACGTTCTGCATCACGTGGTAACCTTCAGGAAGTGAAGTAATGTCTGATTTGAACCCAAACCTCCATCTTTTTATCAAGTAGTTTTGGTGTGTAAACCTAACCAAACTGGGACCGTTTCACAACGTTAACGACGTGTTTAAAACCACAACCTTTTCAAGCGGGTCGAACGGGGTCATGACACTATTTAAAACAGAAATTCTGTATCAATAAGACAAATCTGTATCTTGTAGAAACAAAACATGCAATTTCATTTCAAGTACGAGTCGGACGTGTACAGCTGTGGTTTAATCTCTGTCGGAGTGTATCTTCTGTCTGTTACGTGTGTTGTAGTTTGGTGCTAATGTTGTAATGACAGTGTTCTTCTTCAGGATGACTCAGCGACCACTAATGAAGGCACACCAGCAGCATCGCGCTGCTCCGGCTTCACTCGGCTCTCCAGCCGGCATTATTAAAACACAGTCACTGCAGATTCCTGCGGTAAAGTTGCTAGAGTCCGTCCCTTAACGAGAATCCCTGTGGCCGCCGACCATCTGCAGGAAGCTGCCCCCCACCCGCCCGCTCACTGACGTTCAGTCGTGGCTGAGGCTTCGGGGCAGCTCATTGGTCAGGATGTGCCACTGCTCCACCCTGCGGCCCTTGTTCTTCAGGCAGTCCATCCAGTGACGGAGGGCGTCACCCTGGGAGTGACAGCTCAGACACACGCCACCTGAACAAGGAACAAACAGGAATCAGAATCAGAAAAGGTGTTGTTGCCACAATAACACCTTTAAAATACACTTATGCGGAATTTGCCTTGGTGAAGGGTGCATACATAAACAAACAAACAAACATATTACATATTAATATAATACAGCCATGACCGAAAGAACGAGATCCATGGTACAAGCGGCCAAAATGGGTTTCCTCAGGAGGGTGGCTGGCGTCTCCCTTAGAGATAGGGTGAGAAGCTCAGTCATCCGTGAGGAGCTCGGAGTAGAGCCGCTGCTCCTTTGCATTGAAAGGAGCTAGTTGATGTGGTTTGGGCATCTGGTAAGAATGCCCCCTGGGCACCTCCCTTGGGAGGTGTCCCAGGCACGTCCAGCTGGGAGGAGGCCACGGGGAAGATCCAGGAATAGGTGGAGGCACGTCCAGCTGGGAGGAGGCTTCAGGGAAGACCCAGGACTAGGTGGAGGCATGTCCACCTGGGAGGAGGCCTCGGGGAAGACCCAGGACTAGGAGGAGGGACGTCCAGCTGGGAGGAGGCCTCGGGGAACACCCAGGACTAGGTGGAGGCACGTCCAGCTGGGAGGAGGCCTCGGGGAAGACCCAGGACTAGGTGGAGGGATTATATCTCCAACCTGGCCTGGGAATGCCTCGGGATCCCCCAATCGGAGCTGGTTAATTTGGCTTGGGAAAGGGAAGTTTGTGGTCACCTGTTGGAGGTCCTGCCCCGCGACCCGACCCCGGGTAAGCGGACAAAGATGGATGGATGGATAGATGAAATAAACAATAAATACAGAAAAACAAATATATACATACAAAATAACTGTTAGGCAAAAGAGGCTGAATAGTTTGAGGGCAGAATGTACAAATAATATACTCACCTAAAGGATTATTAGGAACACTTGTTCAATTTCTCGTTAATGCAATTATCTAATCAACCAATCACATGGCAGCTGCTACACTGCATTTAGGGGTGTGGTCCAGGTCAAGACAATCTCCTGAACTCCAAACTGAATGTCAGAATGGGAAAGAAAGATGATCTAAGCGATTTTGAGCGTGGCATGGTTTATCGGTGCCAGACGGGCTGGTCTGAGTATTTCACAATCTGCTCAGTTACTGGGATTTTCACGCACAACCATTTCTAGGGTTTACAAAGAATGGTCTGAAAAAGGAAAAACATCCAGTATGCTGCAGTCCTGTGGGCGAAAATGCCTTGTTGATGCTAGAGGTCAGAGGAGAATGGGCCGACTGATTCAAGCTGATAGAAGATCAACTTTGACTCAAATAACCACTCGTTACAACCGAGGTATGCAGCAAAGCATTTGTGAAGCCACAACACGAACAACCTTGAGGTGGATGGATTCCTAATAATCCTTTAGGTGAGTGTACACAGTGGCACTCATAAGTTTATGAACTCATGCTAAAGTTGACTAAAAAGAGGAATAAAAAAATTCTTTTGGAAATTGATCTTAATGCCTTAATTAAAAAATTTGGAAAAATCCAACATTTAAGGACACCAATTGTCTTTGTGAATGAATAATGTATCGTAAATTAATAAATGTTCTTCCTTAAAATACAAGCAGCAAAAGTAAGTACACCCCTATGTTATACCCTTCACCATACCTAGAGATTGATTTTATTTCAGTAAATAGCTGGTTTGATTTGCATTGAGAGATGATGTTATGGAAAGTACCCCATGCCAATCTCTAGGTATGGTGATGGGGATGTGATGATGTGGGGCTATTTTAATTCCAAAGGCCAAGGGAACTTTATCAGGATACATAGTATCCTGGATCCATGAAATAACTGGCCTTTAGAAATAAAAATCTGCCTGCATCTATGGGAATTTAACATAGGGGTGTACTGACTTATGCCCCCTGTATTTTAAGGAAGAACATTTATTTATGTATGATACACAATTGGTGTCCTTAAAGGTAGAATTTTTTTCTAATTTTTTTTAATTACAGTTTTTCTCAAATGCTAAAACACATTTCACAAACGTTTCCTCCATGTTCCCCAATGTCTAAACACAACACCCTTTTCTAAAGCTACATAAACACAACCACACCTTCTCACTTCAAAACTCAAACTTTCACACCAAAAGAGCAGCTCGAAGCTTTCAAAAATGTAAACACTATACACATCATTACACACTACAGCAAAACAATTGAAAACACAATGCTCAATTTGTGAGAAGGTTCTTTGTTTCATAACTGCCAATGCATATTTTTAGAAACTGTACAGTAATGGATCTTCTTAGATCTCTGCAGAGGATTAGGCATTTAGATTTGTCAGTTTCATATGAAGAGTATACATCTATAGTAAATTCTGCATGTACACTACTGTAACACAACTCAATGCAAAAACAGAATCTATTGCACACAACAGTACTCTTGAAAACATGATCAGGGTGTGAAGTTTTTTTATTTACTTTATTCACACCACAATCACTGCGCGGCATCATGTCGCTGAGCTGCATCGGGCCACATCACCTCATCCACATCGCAGGCTATATTGTCTCTTGCCAGGCACCGCGGGAAAAACGCCCTGGAATGGCGAATCCATCCTTGGAAGGCCTCCACTGGGATGCCAACACAGGCCAGCTCCATTGCCCTTAGGAGGTTCTCTCTAGTGTATGGTTGTCTGTCATAAACCTTCCATCTCCACGATGAGAAGAACTCCTCTATAGGGTTCAGGAAAAGGAAGTAGGGTGGCAGACAGACGTTTAAAAAGTGGTTACTGTTGGTGGTGAACCACTCTCTGATTTGGTTTGTTCTGTGGAAGCGTACATTGTCCCAAATGATCACATAAATGTGATGTGCAGGCCCAGGATGGTGTTGTTGGCGGTCCAGGAGGATGTCTTTTAGCTCCTCTAGGAAGGTCAGGAGACGTTGGGTGTTGTAAGACCCAAGGACAGCATACCGGTGGACAAGCCCCTCCAAACCCATGGCCGCACAAAGAGTAATATTACCCCCCCGTTGGCCAGGAACCTCAGTGATGGCTCTTTGCCTTCGTTTCTGCAGGTTGAAGCCAGCCTCATCCAGGAAGAGGTACTCATGAGGTCTGGCCATCGCGTCCAACTGTAATATCCTCTGTGAAAATGTGAAAGTGCACAGGTGTTCAGAACAACAGTCAATCAGGTAGCACAGTATTGTCCAGAAGTAATGTAGGCCACTGAGCAACACAGTATGTCCACTAACTGTACTGTGAACATGGATGTATACTTACTTGCACATACTCGTAAAGTAGGTCTTTGTGTCGCGCAGAGTTGCGCTCAAAGGGAACCCTATAGACCTGTTTCATCCGCATCTTTTGGCGCCAGAGAACTCGGTCTATTGTGGCCAAGCTGACATCATCAATGCTCTCAAAGTTGACATTATCGGCAATGACTTTGTCTCTGATCTCCCGGAGTCTGATGAGGTTGTTCTCACAAACCATATCCACAATGAGGGTTTCTTGTGCCGCTGTAAATATGGCAACCCTCCCACCTCTATGTGGCATTCTTTCAACTCTAAAGAAAGAAACATGTGTTCTCAATTGACATGTTTTACAATACAGTAACAACTGATTTGAAACCAATAGACTACTTTCACAGGTTTGTAAAATTGTATTGTGACAAAGAAAGCAATAGAGTACAATACCTGTTGTGTTGTCTGAATGCCCTGATAATGGTGGCCACGGTGAACCTACTCAGGTTTGGACGGACTCGTAGTCCTGCTTCAGCCATTGTCATGCCATGAACAATGACATGGTCAATGACTGTTGCTCGCATCTCGTCCGTGATGATGGGGCGAGGTTGTCTTGCTCTCCCTCCTGGACCTTCTCCTCTCCCTTGTTGGCCTCCTCCTCTTTCTCCTCTGATTTGAACTCCTCTTCCTCGTTGGCCTGCTCCTCTTCCTCCTCTGATTTGAACTCCTCTTCCTCGTTGGCCTGCTCCTCTTCTTCCATGGCCAGCTCTTCTCCCTCCTCTGACACAAATTCCTCTTCCTCTTCCTCTGACTCTGCCTTCATCCATTGTGCTTGTTTGGAATCTTCAGCAAACTGTGCACTCTGAACTTGCCTTTATACACGTGGTCACAGCATTAGCAACAGGTGTCTTCAATTTTGAGTCATTGTGTGTAATGAATGACGCCAGGTGTGTTCATTGTGTTCGAATATTGCTGACTGTGGCAAGCATTTTGCATCACATGAGCTTTCATTTGAGAATATGAGCAGAGTTCTTTTGTAACTTGTGTTTTAGCAAAGAAAAATGTGTTAAGATTTATGAGAACGGAGGATTGTGTTTTGTGAATTGTGTCTTCATGTGAAATGTGTTTATGATATTGGAAAATGATGGCTAAATTTAGTAAATGTGTTTAGACAACTGTTCATTTGGTTTAGAGGATTGGCTTTTGTGTTTTAGCATTTGAGAAAAACTGTAAGATCAATTTCCAAAAGATGATTTTTTTATTCCTCTTTTTAGTCAACTTTAGCATGGGTTCATAAACTTATGAGTGCCACTGTACTACATGCAATGGAGGGGTGGGCGTTAAAACACATGACTTTCAAGCCAGGTAGCGGAGTTCAATTCCCAGGGAAAACAAAAGACTCCTACCCAGGAAATGCGTATTCCTCGCCAAAACTTAACCGTAATCTCAGCCAAAACAACTGGCAGCTCACGGTGCTCTGTACCCGGCTCACAGTCACCTATTCTCAGGTAACTTAACCACCAACTACCGCTGATACAACGGAGCACCATGCGGAGCATCGTAGCCGCTGTCGTAGAGCTCTGTAGCGGCTAAACACATCTACTGACTGCTGCTGATACGACCGAGCTGTGACGGACCAACTGTCGCTCTGTAGCTCGGGGCTCTGTAGCCGGTGGCAGGAAGCTCTGTAGCCATGGCAGGAAGCTCTGTGGCGGCTTAAACAGTTAGCAACTGCCACTCTGTAGCACGGAGTTCTGTAGCCGATGTCACGTGACCAGCGGTCTCCTACTTTTCGTACGATATCATACGAACCTGTTGAATTTGTTTTGGTATTCTATCCTATTTAGTATTTATTATTTATTTTATATTCTGTATCTGTGCTGTGTGTCTGATATTTTGCTGTAGCACTGAAATTTCAAAAGTCGGGACCAATACAAGTCTATCTATCTATGAGAATGTTGGGTGTAGTGACTAGGGATTGGGGGGGGGGGGGGGTTCGTGTCCATAGTAGTGATGAAATATCAGCAACCACAAGTGCTCTTTGTTTCCAGTATTAACACAATAGTAAACAGAAAGTGTGTAATTATTAAAAACAGAGGAGTAATACAGATGGCGAGAGCTTTCACTGAACAGCTTTGCCGACACTATCAGGCAGCATGTGTTAGATTCTGAATCAGACGATGGCTTTTTTTTCTCTGATTATTTTCTCACTTATCTATAAAACACAGAGACTTTGACACTCTTACAGGGCGGCCCCACAGTTCAGAGATTCTGCGTACAAAGGGAAACTCAGCGAGAGAGTCAGCGATCCGAACGAGCCCCTCGGCGTCTCACCTATGAAGTCATTGGAGCGTCCCAGGTCGTAATCCCACACCGTCACTTCTAGAGTCTTGTTGGCGAGCTCCGACAGGGAGATCTCGTAGAAGAAGTCCTGCAGCGATCAAACACAGATAGAGACACAGATTTAAAAAACAGAACACAGGTCTACGAGTGTCAGCATTCAAAACAAACATGTTGTTTTGTTTGGTTTCATTTGGCGGATATTCAAGTAGAAGTCTGGGGATTTTACATATTTTCGGTTACACTTTACTTGTCACCCGTGACACGCGGGAGGAAAGGGACGGTTGGGTTTAGGAAAGAGTCGTGGGTTGGCGTACGGTTCTGTGACACGCGGGAGGAAAGGGACGGTTGGGTTTAGGAAAGGGTCATGGGTGGGCGTACGGTTCCGTTACACGCGGGAAGAAAGGGACAGTTGGGTTTAGGGAAGGGTCGTGGTTGGGTATACGGTTCTGTGACACGCGGGAGGAAAGAAAAAAACGATTATAGCAAGCGTGACAAGCGGGACGCGAACATCGCTCTCCTGGGTGAAAGTCCTGTGTTTGACCCATCCACCACCCCAACCAACCTCCTTACGTGGAAATTCGCCCTTACATACTACTCGCTACATCCTATCTAACTGCTGCTCTCCCCTGTGCGTAACACAAACACGCTGAAAGACGCCTTTTTCGTCGCATCAGACGCTGACAGCCACTGACAGCCACTGTCCAAACGTCCTGATTTTACGAGTTCGGAGTGAAACCGGGTTGACAGGCTGTAGGTGGAGCCAGAGGAGCCGAGAATTTTTTTTAAATGACCTGCTTCATGTAGTTCTCCTTGAACATAGGGTCAATTTCAGCAAATATGACAGAAAGTTAGTTTTAGAAGTCTTACCTACTGCATCTTTAATTATCGTGAATATAATTAAGTTACCTTGACTAATATTTGACCCCTATTGTCAAATAGGGGTCAAATATTTGAACCCTTGTGTTGTCTTTCATTGGACCATGTAATTGTCATCCTCCCGGAGCCAAAACAAAAAAATCAACACTTTTTTTACACTGTTTTTGGGGCTTTTTTGTTGTTGCTGTTTTACACTTCTTTTCACTACCATGTATAAACACCACTAACACCAACTTATTAGTAGTTTTACACTTATTTTTGGAATTCATGCTCAATAAACCTCATTTATAGGAAATTATACCTAATTCTTGAGTTAAAAAAGCAGAGATTATGAATTATTTATACTAATATTAAAGGAAGATAATCACATAAGGGTCAATGTTCAGTTGGGATACTGTTTCGAAACGTTTCAATTTCTTTTCAAATGCTAAAAACAAGACACCCCAAATTCCATGAAATTAGAGATCTGATCTTTTGTTGTACTTGCGAAGCACGTTGTATGGAATCATCCATGTCATTTTTGGTTAATTAAAATTAGCTAGTTAAAAAGAAACCCATATTTCTGATATAGACATTTAGAAAATGGGTCAAATTTGACCCGAAGACAACACAAGGGTTAAGCATTCATTCGTTAGTGGTCTGACTATATATTTTTATTATTATTTCAAGTGTTAGTTGTTGGAACTTGACCCTAAACACATTCATAGCAACATAAATGAAAAGGGGGGGGGGGGGGGGGGAAACATGTACGATAATAAAGAGGCGTTGTTTTCTTCATAGGCTGTGTATTTATCTTATATATTATCTGGGTCACATGACAGTGATATATAATAAAAAGATGTATCCTGGAATTCATTCAAAACTAAACAAAAGTTATAATATTTGAATATATTTGACTGAAAGAGACAATTATATTGTTAATTGCAATTATGTCTGAGACACTTAATTGCACAGCAACATTTGGAATTGTTCCAGCTCTAGTGGGGGGTGCGTGCAGTTGGATCTTACCTCATTGAATTCGGGGTTCAGGGTCTTTTTCCTCACGGCCGTTTTGTGTTTGGATTTCTTCAGTATGTCGGGCTTCAGGTATCTGATGGCCGAATGAGAAGAAAAGAAAGTGTGTTTTAATTTGGATTAACCGTTTGAACTCAGCAATGGAAAAGGTCAGCCAGTGCCTAGTCTCACTTTGCCAGACCTTCCTCCAAAGCACGCCGGAGTAAGGTCCGGCTAGTCCACACAGCATTCCTGGGTGGGAGGAAAACGTGCTCTGGTTGATTGGCCTTTCTTTAACCCTCCTGTTGTCCTCGGGTCAAATTTGACCCAATCTCAAAGTTGCTACATCAGAAATGTGGTTTTCTTTCAAGCAAATTGCCCCCAAAATAATGTGGATGGTTCCATACAACGCTCTTCACAAGTAACATGAATGATCAGTTCACTTCTTACATTGAATTTTGGGTGTTTTATAAAATTTTATAGCATTTGAAAAAGCAATGAAATGGTTTCTAAACAGTATCCTGACTAAACTTTGACAGTCTGTGATCATCCACTCAATCGTAACTATTTGTCAAAATAATTCATAACTTCAGTTTT
Organism: Zingel zingel; assembly: GCA_023566125.1. Taxonomy (NCBI): domain Eukaryota; kingdom Metazoa; phylum Chordata; class Actinopteri; order Perciformes; family Percidae; genus Zingel; species Zingel zingel. The sequence goes on along the minus strand of CM042325.1, from coordinate 34,418,058 downwards.
TTTTAAACTAAAAAAATAGGTATAATTTCATATAAATGAGGTTTATTGACCATGAATTATAAAATATTGTAAAATTAGTGGTAATATGTTGATGTTAGTGGTGAATCCGGTGCTAGTGGAAAAAAAGCACAGAAAAAAAGTGACGGAAACCTCAAAAAAGCAAAAGAAAGCTTGAAAAAGAAGCTTCTAAAAAAGGGTTAACCCTGGTGGACAACAAGTTGCATGGTCGTGGGAACACAACACAAGGATTAAACCAGAGCAAAGGGGTCCAAAAGTATCATTTTGGACATTTGTTTAAGTGATACTCCTCCAGAAATCTATATTTTTAGAGTCAAATGTTTCCCTGTGAAGACCTGAAAGATGGTTGCTAAAACTTGAAAATTCCGCATGAAATTTGGACAGTGTGCCTACTATTTGGTGCACTTCCCAATAACACTAGCTTAAGTGTGTGTGAGAAAATATGGTTGAGTAAAGGCCATCGTCACCACAGGTATATTAGTTGATATCATTAGTAACGGCTGTGCTAATCTCTCATTGCCAGACCTTCCTCCACAGCGCTGTGTAGGAAGGTCTGACTAGTCCACACAGCATTCCTGGATGGGAGAAAAATGTGAAGGAACTTGTTTTGGTGGAACATGTGTACGTTCAAAAGTAGTTTTAGTCGTGCAACAGAAAACTCAGATTGGACAGATAGTCTAGCTAGCTGTCTGGATTTACCCTGCAGAGATCTGAGGAGCAGTTAACCATAGTCCTCACAAATCCACCAGAGGTTAGAACGCCAACACAAAGGAAGCCCAAGGCAACGGATATCCAGCCTAAATGAGTGAAATCCGGCAGATTTTACAGCGGCGACAGAGCAATCCTGGAAGTGTAACGTCGAGGATATAGACTAGCCAGTTTTAGCCATATTTTGATCAAAATATGTCTAAATGTAGAACCATGAACTAAATATTTCTGTGCAGTTATTTGAACTTCACTGTGTACGTAAATCTTTAAGTGTTTGAGCCTGTGACTTGCAGATGTTTTACTTAAATAAAAAGTAAAATGTCTTGCCCTGAGCTTTAATTACAAAGCCATTAATAAGAGGAGACACAACAATGTGGAATTACATGAGTGGAAATGATGCAGTGTGCTTAATTAAAGGATTGTTTGAGGGCACGGGGCGCTCTGAGGGATTATCTTCATCCTGCCGCCTGATCAAATCGTGTTAATCCTCATTAATGAAACAGTAGTTAATAATTAATCAGTTTTACAACAAAGCAGCACACACAGACACACACTCAGAGGGCAGCAAGGGGAAGCTTCGCACATCTTCATCCTCATCAGTGGCCAAAGCTAAACAGATGTGTGAGACCCCACACATAACGACGTGTAATGACAGAAATAACAGTTTTGTTTCTTCAGTGTGTGGAGAGCAACGATTTGAACGGAACAGCACACCACACACTAACAAATCACATTAACAAACAACCAGAGTCCCGGATCTCAAAACCTGCTCTCTGTATCCGAGCTCATAGCTCCTCGGAGATCCATCCTCTGTCCTCCATCCTCTATTCTATCCTCCATCCTCTAAACTCCTTCCTCTAGTCTATCCTCCATCCTCCATTCTCCATCCTCTATTCTATCCTCCATCCTCTATCCTCTATATTCCATCCTCCAAACTCCTTCCTCTATTCTATCCTCCATTCTCCATCCTCTATCCTCTATCTTCCATCCTCCAAACTCCTTCCTCTATTCTATCCTCCATCCTCCATCCTCTATTCTCCCTCCTCTTTCTTCTATCCTCTATCCTCCATCCTCCCTCCTCTTTCTTCTATAGTCTGTCCTCCATCCTCCATCCTCCGTCCTCCATCCTCGTTCCTCCATCCTCCATTCTCCATCCTCTATCCTCCATCCTCACTCCTGGCTCCTCCAATCTCTATCTTCTATCCTCTATCCTCACTTCTCCACCCTCCATCCTCCATCTTCTATCCTCTATCCCTTATCCTCTATCCTCGCTCCTCCATCCTCCATCCTCCAGCCTCCATCCTCCATCCTCTATTGTATCCTCTACCTCTCGCTCCGAGGTATCATACATAGGTATCATGAACTACACTACACAAACAATGATAATAATAGATAATAAAGAAAACTATCTGACATCTTTAGTTACTTTACAGATTACAGTTAACACAAGTTTATTTAGACTTTCACAAGATATATAGATAGATAGATAGATAGATAGATAGATAGATAGATAGATAGATAGATAGATAGATAGATAGATAGCCTTTATTATTAGACTCACGGTCCACAAGACAATCAAATTATCTCATAAAAGCCAGAGTCATATCAGACGTTCACATAGGCCTAATTTAAAGGGGGGATGGTGGGGGGGGGGGGGGGGGGGGGTTACAGCCTCCCACAATAATCAAAACTGTCCAACCCCCACAGTGCAACCCCCACAAAAACCTCTGATAATTTAATTTACATAAATAAAGACATTTGCACCATAAATTGTTACGGAAACATTCACCAGAAAGCAGAAAATGAAGTGTTTGTTTGAGGCTAAAAATTTCAATTTGGCATAAATCACTAGACAAAAAATGACACAAAACACAAAAAAAATGACCAAATTCAGACTGATGAGAGAGGAGCAGGTGGACGACACTGACTGGACTTTCAGAGAGATTATTGGCCGTTTTTTTTAAAGCGTATTGGCTGAAGTCGAGCCGTGACACAGCGTGCTGAGACTCTGGTCTCTGCAGGGATTTCTAAAACTGGCTGTGAGTTAACTCGACCCCTCAGCTGTCAGTCGCCTTCTCCTTCTGGCTCATGCTCAGTTTGCATTCACACAGCGTGCGACAGAGGAAAAAAAAGAAAAACTGTTGTTCAAACCCAGCATCCCTCGAGGAAACAGAAAGCAAAGAGAAAGCCTGAAATCTTAAATTACATGCAGAGTTTGAGGCACTCGCACTTTACTTGAGTGTTTTCTTTTCATGCAACTTTCTACTTCTACTTCACTACATTAATCTGTATAGTTTTAGTTTTACTTTACAGTTTCAAGGGGTCATATATTAGCATGCTAAAAAGCTATCTTTTGTGTGGATTACATAATTCATGCTCTCAATTTGATGACAATTTAATAGTGTTTACTTACATGGAGTCTGGTGGGTTTAGTGATGGTGATTTCTGTTTCTTTGTCTTTAACAAAAAGGCCTATCTCTGTAGGGATCCTTTCCATAATTTTGTCAGACACTCAGGGCCCTATTGTAACGATCTAAACGCACCAGCCTGGCGCTGGTGCGTTTAGGGCGTGTCCAAATTCACTTTTGCTAGTTTAACGACGGAAAAAAGGGTCCGTGTGCCGGGCGCATGGTTCTAAAGGGTTGTACTTAGTGTCTTCATTAATCAGAGGTGTGTTTTGGGCGTAACATGCAATCAACCAATCAGAGATCATCTCCCATTCCCTTTAAAAGCCAGGACCTTGGACCTTGGAGCATTGCTATTATGATGGAGGATTTGCACAATAATATTTTTATTTGTTATCATTTGCATGTTTGTGTGCTGCTGCGCTTCCCTGTGTGTGTAAAAAGCATGGTGTGCACGTGCTGTACACGAGCCTAGGAGCATTTTACTAATGCTCTGTTAAAATAACAATGAAATGCTGCGTTATTGACTTTAGACCAGGTTTTTGTTGGTCAATGGTGCGATCAATTCCCGCTGCCTCAAGATAGCAATATGCCCAGAATGCACCTGAACACACCGCCCTGTAAGACCAGAATGCCCAGAATGCACCTGAACACACCTCCCTGTAAGACCAGAATGCCCATGGGCGCACAAATGGGCGCAGGTGCATTTGCTGTTTAAACGACGTGGGAGCTAGACGGGAAACTGACAACTGCGTCGGTCTCAAACTAGCAAAGACACTTGGGTTGGGCTTTGCGCTGAGACAGGTGCAAAATAGGGGCCTTAGAATAATAATCTGAGTCTGTCAGCGGCAAAAACAGAACTTTTAGTGGACGCAGACTGACGCTGAACATTTGCTCATTAATGTAACATTGCAGCTTGTTTCTCTTGCCTAATACTTGACCAGTTTCAAAGATTGTTGTTCCCCTCAGTCACTTAGACACAAAAACATGGGAAAGAAGAGAGTCCAGATTGAAAAAAGAAACAGGTTACCCTTTAAACCAGAGGTTCTCAAATGTATCATTTAAAGGTCCGCATCTGATTTTGATTCCAGATCAGATTGATTGGGGATAACAAATAACATTAAATCAACTCACTTATAACTTTTAAAAGCAACATCTATTCTTTGTTCTCTGTTTTCCTGCTTAACTTTTGTACTGATTTGGGTACCGTTACTTGGAATTCGGTACCGGTACCCAACAGTACCTTTTTTTTTCATGCTTCATGTAGTAAAAGTACAGCAGTATATTCTCATCTTCATCAAGGAAAATTTTTGTTGTCGATTTTTTTTGCTGTTTTCCACCTTTTTTTGTGGACAATTTTGTTGTTTTTTCCGGACGTTGTTTTTGACAGTTTTTGTGTGTACATTCAACATAACTAACAAATTAGTGGTCCATAGACAATGTATTTTAAAATAGAAAATATGGTATTGGTAAAAGATATGGTATTCATAACACAAGGTATGAGCCGGGTCCGGATAGACTTACTGTGTGGTCTGGATGCGGACCTTGGTCCGCACTTTGAGAAGCCCTGCGTTAAATCTACGCCGTGGCTACGTACGTAGGTAGGTGGAGATACCGGCCTGACGCCGTAGCCTGACGTGCAACTCTTGAAAAATGTAACGACACGTCCGCTAGTGGCTTGTGGCCCGCTAGTGGCTTGGTAGCGTTGCATTTCCCCCGACTCATTTCCTGGTTATCCTTCTCCATAAACAACATGAAATCAAGGAGAGGGTTAATCACTGTCACTCTCTTACTTGCTAGGCTACAAGGAAAGCAGACGATGATGTTCTTACATTTTGACATAGGGGTCGGAGAAGCCATTGACATCCATGGCAGCCAGGTGGGCGCAGCGCTTCACGCCGACACAGAGACCCCCGCTGCGACGCCCTTCACCTACTCCGTCTACGTCTTTCTCCTCTCCGCCGAGCGGAGGCAGAAACTGCAGCGAGAGCAGCAGACGCCCTCTCTCCTCCAGGCTGTGCAGCTGCTCATTCTCCCACTGCGGACAAAGGCAGAACAATCACATTAATCTGGTCAGATTAGATTAGTCGGATTATATCAGTCAAATTAGTTCAATAGGATTGAGTAAATCTGATGACTTTGGACTATCAGTTTAATTTGATTAGTTTTGTTGAAATTTGTCATAAGGGAGTAGGGAGTCATATTGAGTCAATGGGAGTCAAATAGAGTTGTAGGGAGTCATAGAGACTCGTAGGGAATCGTAGAGAGTTGTAGTGAGTTGTAGCGAGTCATAGAGAGTCGTAGGGAGACGTATGGAGCCGTGGGGAGACATAGGGAGTCGTAGAGAGTCGTAGAGAGACGTAGATCGCCGTAGAGAGATGTAGAGAGATGTAGATAGTTGGAAAGACAGAGAGAGACGTAGAGAGTTGTAGAGAGACGTAGGGAGATGTAGAGAGACGTCAGGAGTCAGAGGGAGTCGTAGAGAGACGTAGGGAGATGTAGAGAGACATAGGGTGTCATAGAGATGTGTAGGGAGTCGTAGAAAGATTTAGGGAGTCACAGAGAGACGTAGGGAGATGTAGAGAGTCATAAAGAGATGTAGGGAGTCGTAGAGAGACGTAGAGAGACGTAGAGGGTCGTAGGGAGACACGGAGAGACATAGGGAGTCAGAGAGATTTAGGGAGTCGTAGAGAGATGTAGGGAGTCGTAGAGAGATGTAGGGAGTCGTAGAGAGACTTGGGGAGACATAGAGAGATGAAGGGAGACGTAGAGATATGTAGGGAGACGTAGCGAGTCGTAGAGAGTCATAGAGAGACGTAGGGAGATGTAGAGAGACATCGGGCGTCAGAGGGAGTCGTAGGGAGACGTAGGGAGCCGTGGGGAGACATAGGGAGTCGTAGAGAGTCGTAGAGAGACGTAGGGAGTCATAGAGAGTCGTAGAGAGACGTAGTTAGATTCCAACTTTACACACTGATATCTTCTGATCTAATTGGCAGATTTACTTAGGGAGATATAGAGAGGCATAGAGCGTCATAGAGAGATGTAGGGAGACGTAGAAAGACGTCAGGAATCAGAGGGAGTTGTAGGGAGACGTAGGGAGTCGTGGGGAGACATAGGGAGTTGTAGAGAGACATAGGGAGTCATAGAGAGTCGTAGAGAGACGTAGTTAGATTCCAACTTTACACACTGACATCGTCTGATCTAATTGGCAGATTTACTTAGGGAGATGTAGAGAGACATAGAGAGTCGTAGAGAGATGTAGGGACTCGTCCTGATCTAATTGGCAGATTCTCTTCATTCATTCTACTAATTAATTTCAGAATAAAACCACAGGATCATGTTTCAGATTTTCAGAACGAATGGTTGGATGAACATTCTAATGAACCCCTGCAGAAAGCAAGCTGCTGGTTATAATACGAACGGTAAAAAAAGCCTTTGAAACTAATAAAACATCTACACTGGGGTATTGTGTATATTAGGCTTCTATTCAAATGCATTTTCACATGTTTTGGGTTGTTCTTTTAAAGACTGAGTGACGACAGCAGGGTGTGATTGCCTGTGGTGCTTTCAGCTGATTTTTCTTCAGGCAATTTATTTGAAAAACTTCAAAACTTTCACATTCGGTCATCATCAGTGACACGACTCCAAGCCCATGACGTGCAGTTTGTTCCTATGAGGATTCATGGTTTGTGTGTAGATGTTTCGGTATTTGTCAGATTCTTCAGACTCTCTTTCTCTCTGTGGAATAAGGCCTTTCAATATTTATAGTCATTTACAAAAGCAGATTTGTAAGGACTCTGTATGTATGTATGTATCTTGTATTTATTACTGCCAGCAGCACATTGACTGCTGACAGTAATAAATGTATGAATGTATAAGAGCGTGAAGATCCTCGTAGGGAGGAGGTCGGGGGGGGGGGGGATGTTTGGCTCCTAAAACACAGGGCTTTCAAGAGGGACAGCGGAGTTCATGTCCCAGAAGAAGTTAAGGAGAAAACACAAGACTTTCACCCAGGAAACAGGTGTTCATGTCCTGGGAGTGTTTTAATCAACAATCTTTTTTCTAATCTTAACTAGTCGTTTTGGTGTCTAAACATACCTGCCGTCGCCACATGATGCTCAGTTTTTGTCAGCTGAACTCAACTGTAACGGCCTATGACGCTCTGTACCCGACTCACAGTCACCTTTCCTCGGCTAAATAATTTAATAGAGACACACCAGCCCGATAATCGGCCGCCGGACCGTCTGGCGAGGTCGGTGACTCGAGTCTGTTCGGTGTGTCCCGTGCCATTGTCCGTCCGAGGAGCCGTCGGCCTTCATTTGGGCCGACCCGACATGTTCAGTCAGAGACAGGGCAGTCGGGACTCACCTGGAAATGGGGAGCGGATGAGCCGCTCAAAATCTGACGTAAATCTTTTAAACTGACCTTTGCATGGCCTATTTCTCTTTTAAAATGTTTCAGAAACACGTTTCGGTGAACTATTTTAGTACAATACGAGATTGTATTCTGAACAAGCCGCCATGACAGTCTGGCTGTGAATTTCCAGAGAAAAAAGAACCACGTGACGCGTTCGTCCAATCAGCTGCCGGTTTTCATTTTCTGGGAAATAATCAGACTGTGCTAAACTTAACCGTCTAATTTTGTAGGATATCATACAAACCAGTTTGCAGGAGCCACATATTGTATGTTGTTTATGGTGTCATTTATATTATTTATTGATTATTATATTGTGCACTTATATTGTAGGTGGTGGACGTGTTCATCACGGTTTGAGCGGAAGTGATAACATATTTAGTTTGCTTCACCTGTTCACCTGGGTTTTTTGGGCTTTGACAGAGAGGGGGTTAGCCTGGGAGTGAACACTTTCTGTTGACCGCCACGCTAACGCACTTATTTCGACTCACAAAGTAACTTTATTTGGTAACTGCAGTGCTAGTTGTATTTTACCTGTGGAGGAATAAATCATTGCAATACAATCTGGAGCGCGTCACAGTGTGTTGATGCAGCTCTCAGTGTTTAGTCCCTCACGGCAGCACTTTGTTGGACTGCTTACAGCCGCAACACTGTTCATGAGAATGCGTCGCACCGTTACAGTCTCACAAGCAATGAAGCATTGAATATTATAACTGCTAGTTCATAAAAAAGAAGCAAATACAAGGATAGAATTAAAGAGTGCCGCCGAGCCATTTGTTCCTGCGTAACCTGCGCAGATAGTGTTAGCCATGAGGGGATGGTGTAATATCAGCTTCATCCAAGAATAGACCTGCAGTTTGTGGGAGTCGAGTCTTCTGAGTGCCTATACTGACTATAATCCCATTTCCCACTTTGATTTCATCCCAAAACGTTCCCATAAAGACAATCTCCCCGATGGTGTTCATTAAAACGTATCCCACTGCTGCAGATCATTTATCTGATCTCTGCGGTCGTGACACAGCAGAGGGTGGGAAGATCGATACTTTAATCCTCCGTCTTCTTGTCTCCTCCGCCGTGGTGCGTTACAAACACAGGCTACCACCTTTGATCAACTCCTCCTTCACGCTCTGTACTTTCTCTACGCTTCCCTAGAGACAAACGCTGTAGTTCTGATCCGTTTGAACAAAAGAAAAAATTTGGAAATCTTAGTTAAGTGCTTCCTATAAAGTCAGCTGTCGTTCGGCTCCAGCTTCCCTGCGTCCTTCATAATAAACCTGCAGCTAAGAAAAGAAAAGAAAAAGGTCAGAAAATAAGCAGGTCGATGTCGGACTGAGCACAGCTTGGCAGGGTTTCTCCCCCCGCCCACGTCTGATTGGATGGAGAGGAACTGTAGGTGAACCCTGCATGCACTGGAGGATATTTCAGCTCAGCTTACAAAGTCAACATCTCGCTCTGAAGGAAATGAAATAAGCTTACAGATGTCTGCTCCGGTCCAAATGTCATCAGGCTGCAGGTGTTTGCTGACGGACAGCCGCTGCATCGTTTCCCTGTCAGAGTTATCGCTCCGGCCTCGTGTTTGAAGCGAGCTTTGGAGTTTAACTGGCGGCTGACCTCGCAGAAAGGAGAATTTAAAAATCTGCTCACCGTTTGACATTTTCCCAGGAGACTGAAAAGTGATAAGTTGTCAGTCAACACGTGAAACCGTTTCAGACTTTTCTTGAAACGGTTTTTCAGTTTTATGACTCGTTTTTTGACACAATGTTGTTTGTCTCCTGTTTCCAGTCAACACTGGTTTACAAAGGTTGAAGAAGTACGCAGATCCTTTAGTATCTCTGAAAAGGAAACTGTCCTCCCCCAAGAAATGACTGTTGTTTGTTCCAGCATCATTCTTTTGTGTTCCTTTGTGTCTTCTAGGCTAGACTACTGCAATGCCCTGTTTTCTAGCCTCCCTGTGCACGTTCATTTAGAAACCTGCAGCTCGTCCAAAATGCAGCAGCCAGGGAACTGACAAGGGCCAGGAGATATGACCACATACTGTAACTCCTGTCTTAACCTCACTCCACTGGCTACCCACACAGGCAAGAGCAGATTTTAAAATCCTCCTTTTAACTTACAAATCACTGAATGGCCTTGCACCCTCATATCTAGCTGAACTGATTAACCCCTATACCCTTGCACGAGCACTCCGCTGCCTGGGTACCAACCTTTTAGAAATTCCTAGGGTCAAAAAGATATCGGCAGGCCACCGTGCCTTTACGTGTTGAGCACCGTACCTCTGGAATAACCTTCCGTTGTATGTCAGAGAAGCCAGCTCTATCACCACTTTTAAATCAAAACTCAAAGCATTTCTTTTTTCCAAACACTATGGACCATTGTTATGACTTCCTCTATCTTTTGTTTTTACCCTTGTACCACTTTTTCATTTCATTGTTATGTACCTATATATCTGCAATGATTTTAATATATTTTTTCTATTTTTAAAACCTAACTTTTACTGAATTCCTTGTTGTACAGTGTTTTGAGAATCAGAATCAGAATCAGAATCAGAAAGGGCTTTATTGCCAAGTACGTTGCACATACAAGGAATTTGTCATGGTGCTGTTGGTGCATGTCACACATTCAAATATAAGAAGGATAAAAAAGAATATAAACAATATAAATATAAACATATACACACAGAATGTATTAATAACATTAAAAATTAAGTAAATAAATAGTAAAATAAGTAAGTTAAATAGTAGTAGAAAGGAAGGAATGCTACAGCAGAGTAGGTGCAGTGGCATGAGGAGCCAGAGGTGGGGTGTGGAGAGAGTCAGGGTGGTTTCCGGGCCTTGTTGATAAGGCTAGTGGTGGAGGGGAAAAAACTGTTCATGTGGCGTGTGGTTTTGGTCCTGATGGACCTCAGCCTCCTGCCGGAGGGGAGTGGCTCAAAGAGTTTGTGTCCGGGGTGGGAGGGATCGGCCACAATCTTTCCAGCACGCTTCAGAGTCCTGGTGGCATAAAGGTCCTGGAGCGGCGGCAGATTGCAGCCAGTCACCTTCTCTGCTGACCGAATGACACGCTGCAGTCTGCCCTTGTCCTTGGCCGTGCTAGCAGCGTACCAGATGGTGATGGAGGATGTGAGGATGGACTCAATGATGGCTGTGTAGAAGTGCACCATCATTGTCTTTGGCAGGTTGAATTTCTTCAGCTGCCGCAGGAAGTACATCCTCTGTTGTGCTTTCTTGACGAGGGAGCTGATGTTCAGCTCCCACTTGAGGTCCTGGGAGATGATAGTTCCCAGGAAGCGGAAAGACTCCACAGTGTCAATTGTGGAGCCACAGAGGGTGATGGAGGCAGGTGGGGCTGGGTTCTTCCTGAAGTCCACAACCATCTCCACTGTCTTTAGAGCGTTGAGCTTTAGGTTGTTTTGCTTGCACCAGGTCACCAGGTGGTCAGCCTCCGACCTGTAGGCGGACTCATCCCCATCAGAGATGAGTCCGATGAGGGAGGTGTCGTCCGCAAACTTCAGAAGCTTGACGGACTGGTGACTGGAGGTGCAGCTGTTAGTGTACAGGGAGAAGAGCAGAGGAGAAAGAACGCAGCCCTGGGGGGATCCGGTGCTGATGGACTGTGAGTCGGAGACGTGTTTCCCCAGCTTCATGCTGCTTCCTGTCAGACAGGAAGTCAGTGATCCACCTGCAGGTGGAGTCAGGCACACCAAGCTGGGAGAGCTTCTCCTGAAGCAGAGCCGGGATGATGGTGTTAAAGGCAGAGCTGAAGTCCACAAACAGGATCCTGGCGTAGGTTCCTGCAGGGGGTCCAGGAGGGGGTCGGTGATGGCTTTGAGGTGTGAAAGCACAAGGCGCTCAAAGGACTTCATAACCACAGAGGTCAGGGCAACGGGTCTGAAGTCATTAAGTCCTGTGGTCCTTGGCTTCTTGGGAACAGGGATGATTGTTGAGGACTTGAAGCACGCTGGCACGTGACATGTCTCCAGTGAGGTGTTGAAAATGTCTGTGAACACTGGAGACAGTTGATCAGCGCAGTGCTTCAAGCTTGATGGGGAGACAGCATCCGGTCCAGCAGCTTTCCTTGGATTCTGTCTTCTAAAGAGTCTGTTGACGTCCCTCTCGTGGATGGAGAGAGTCGTCACTGAGGTGGGAGGGGGGGTGGAGGTGGAGGGGACCGTTAAGGAGGGCATTGATGGGGGGGCCCAGGACCCTGTTGAGGTTGGGGAGGTGGAGGTGATGCACAGTGGCTGTAGCTGTAGGGAGGTGTCGTGGGGGATGGTATCAGGACTGTCCTTTTGTCTTTCAAATCAACAGTAGAACTCGTTCAGGTCGTTGGCTAGGTGTCGGTCATTGAAGGAGTGGGGGGTTTTAGGCTTGTAGTTGGTGATCTGCCTAAGTCCTTTCCAGACAGTCGCAGAGTCATTAGCTGAGAACTGGTGTTGGAGCTTCTCAGAGTAGCGTTGTTTAGCCTCCTTCACTGCCTTGCTAAACTTGTACTTTGACTCTTTAAATCTGTCTTTGTCCCCACTCCTGAAGGCCTCTTCCTTACCAAGCCTTAACCTTCTGAGTTTGGCTGTGAACCAGGGTTTGTCGTTGTTGTAACTCACCCTGGTGCTTGATGGAATACAGCAGTCCTCACAGAAGCTGATGTACGATGTCACAGCCTCTGTGTACTCATCCAGACTGTTGGTAGCAGTCCTGAACACATCCCAGTCGGTAGAGTCCAAACACGACTGGAGATCCTCCACAGCCTCACTGGTCCACTTCCTTGATGTCCTCACTACAGGTTTGCAGAGCTTTACTTTCTGCCTGTAGGCGGGGATCAGGTGAACCATGACATGGTCAGAGTGTCCAAGTGCAGCACGGGGGACAGCGTGATAAGCATCCCTGACTGTGGTGTAACAGTGATCCAGAATGTTCTCCTCTCTGGTCGGGCATTTAATATGCTGTCTATATTTAGGGAGGTCATGAGTGAGGTTCCCTTTATTAAAGTCACCAAGGACAATAACTAGGGAGTCCGGGTTGGTCCGCTCCACGAAGAGTATCTGGTCGGCGAGCATGCGCTGCGCGTCCTGCACGTTGGCCTGCGGTGAGATGTAAACACCGACCAGAATGAATGAAGCAAACTCACGGGGTAAATAAAAAGGCTTACAGTTTATGATGAAATACTCCAGGTCAGGAGAACAATGCTGCTGGATCACTGTCACGTTGTTGCACCAACCGCTGTGGATGTAGAAACAGATTCCTCCACCTTTTGTTTTGCCGGAGAGGTCCGTGTCTCTGTCCGCTCTGTAGAGTTGGAAGCCTGCCAGCTGCAGCGCAGAGTCCGGTATTAATCCACAGAGCCACGTCTCCGTGAAGCACAAAACAGCAGATGAAGAAAAGTCGCTGTTTCTCACCAAAAGCAGTTGTAATTCCTCCAGTTTGTTGGGCAGAGAGCGCACGTTAGAGAGGAATATTCCAGGTAACGGAGTGCGTAATCCTCGCTGGCGGAGACGCATAAGCGCACCGGCCCGTTTCCCTCTCCTCCGGCGTTTCACTGCATTGGCAAAGGTGAGCGCACCTTTGACCAGAATGTCCAAAATTTCCAGTGAAGGGAGAAGAAAAGTGGGAAATAAGTCCGATGGTGTTGTTCCCCTGAAGTTCACAAGCTCTTCACTGGTGAATGAGATGCGGGTACCATCGCAAGAAACAAGGTTAAAACACAAAACAAAACAGAGCGCACCAATACACCGTGTCGCCATTCTGCGGCGCCATTCTGCGGCGCCATCTTGCAGACCATGTCTTATGGTGATATTGCACTTGAAATAGAATAAAATTGAAAAATTCTGACCTATATTTACGTTTTCTAGTGGTGGCGTCCTCTAGTGGCCATAGTAGTTCTGACGGGGACGGAGAACTCTTCTGTGGGTCGTGTTAGAGAGATATCCTCGGATGGTTTGGAGGACTGGTTGCATCGTGAGGGGATGGGCCTTTCAGAGGCCGTTGAGTTTAGCCAACAACAACAAAAGTGAGCATCGTGTGGCGACTATAGTTAAGTTTAGACAAAAGATCGTGGTTTGGATTCAAACACTCCCGGGACAAGAACACCCGTTTCCTGGGAGAAAGTCTTGCGTTTTCTCCTTAACTTCTTCTGAGGGTTTCTTGACTTGCTAAATTATCTTTTAAACCGACTAAAGTCATATGTGTAATTCATGGCTCAATTCAAACAGGATCAAAACATTATTAGTCTCTCCCCGTTCACTAACATGCATGTTTTTGCCAGCGGTGTAGTCCAGTTTTTTGTAGTGAGCATTCAGCTTCATACCCACCCGTCCCAGAGTTACAATCCCATAAGTTTTTTGTATCATTACCGCATATAACATCAGCCTCATCTGGCTCATTTTCTGTAGTTTCTGTAACATTAACGTTTGCTGCAGCATCAATCGAAGCAGCAGGAGTTTCAGGGGCAGGCTTACAAAAACTTGATAGTCCTCCAACCAATCAGACCAATGATCCGGGTGACGTACCTACAACAACGGGGTTTGACCTGAGCTCCATTCTTTTGGCCACCAGCGGGGCTAGCTGGTAAATTAGGCTTTTACCAAAGCCGGTCGGTAGTAAGGCAAACACATCCTTCTTTTGTAGGAAGAGAAAAGAGAAAGAGAAAACTTGCCTTTGAAATCTTTTAAAACAGCGACAGCGGCATCAACGGGTTGCTGCGCTTCGGTGGCCGGCTTGTTGAATGTTAACAAGAAGCTGCTTGGTCGCTTCTCTATCGTCATTGTGTTAAACCCGCCAATAGCGCGCCAGGTGGATAAGTCAGTTTCTGATTGGTCCCCACAGATTTGTAATGAAAGCAGGATAGATAAACCTACAGGTTTCCAGCCTGAGCTGCAGGGCGAAATCAAATCGCCAGCAGATCGGGCTTACCCAGTCTAGTTCTTTGGCGCTTGCAACACAGACGGGGTGAATTTATGAATAAAAGTGTGAAAGTTCTGTCACAAAACAATTGTTACGTATCCTCCCGCTTTTGTAAGTGGGTAAACGGAAATCCTTGAGCTTTCCTAGTGGTTATATAGCGTATACCTGCGTATCACATAGACTACGGCGGACGACCGACGATGGCGGTGGGCGGGACGGGCTTGTTAGCAGCAGTTCTCATTTACGCAATGATCATACATTTTTATTGTTCTTGGGGATCATTTAACCCCCATTTAAAACCGGAATGTTGCTTTTATGATAATCCATGTGAAGTGAATATGTTGACCCAACAAAGAAATAAGGAGGATGCAATAAAACACTTTGGACTTGGTAAAAATTTCCTGCTCAGTACCTTTATCGGACCAGGTATGGAAAACCGGTCTACAAACAAAAAATATCTCATCCGTGCAGATCGCCAACGAGGGGGCCTACTTATAATTGTATTTAGCCTGCTATTAGTGGGTGGCATTCATCAATGCCCAGGCCCATTGTCTAGCTCCACAGTTGAAACAGAAACTCCTACGGTCTCCAAGCACACCATGGCGGGTGTGTATTATGTTCTACAGGTACACACAAACATCAGCAATACTGAGATTCTAAAATCGGATTACCCACCTAAGTTTGCTGCATGCTTCCCAAGCACCATGTGGACCGTGTCGGCCACAGTTGCTGGTCGGGCGGGGGGCGGGGTGCATCGGAGAGCCGATCGGTGGGGGGGTGCACGGACACCCGATGGCACGCTGCAGCGGTCCTACAGAGTGGCGAGTTCCAGAGGCTAATGCAGTGCTGTCTACGGGACCGTGGTAAAGTTGGTTTTATATTGGACATTGGATATTCGACACATTCGAAAAATCTATTATGCGGCTTGCCATTTTGACCTATTTTGACCTAACTCCCCTACACATTGCACAAAGCTTACTTTAAAAAAAAAAAACATCCTATAATTTTTTTAATATTTTTTAATGTAAAAAAAAAATGCTATAAATCTATTATGCGGCTTGACCTTTCGACCTAAATCTATTAAATCAAAAGGATGGGTTTTTTGAAAAAGTAAGCTTTGTGCAATGTGTAGGGGAGTTAGCTGAGTTTACCAAAAGTGGTTTGACATGAAGAGGTCAAAAGGTCAAGCCGCATAATAGATTTGTAGCATTTGTTTACATAAAAAAAAAAAAAAAAAAAAAAAAATATTAAAGGATGTTTTTTTTTTAAAAAAAAAGAAGCTTTGTGCAATGTGTAGTGGAGTTAGCTGAGTTCAGGAAAAGTGGTTTGACATGAATAGGTCAAAATGGCAAGCTGCATAATAGATTTTTCGAATGTGACGAATATCCAATGTCCAATATAAAACCAACTTTACCATGGTGGCTACGGGGAGGCCTGCAGCGTGGCAAGTTCCAGAGGCTACCACGGTGCTAGCTACGGGGAGGCCTAGAGCACGGCGAGTTCCAGAGGCTGCCGTGGTGCTAGCTACGGGGAGTCCTGCAGCGTGGCGAGTTCCAGAGGCTGCCGCGGTGCTAGCTACGGGGAGGCATTCTCGGGGTCGATCACTGTGAATGATCCACGGACCGCTGGGTCCAACTTTGCAGGCTCAATTCAACCCAAGCGATAAGTCAACTCCCGTGGCTGGTCAGGTAACCGTTGGCCAACTAACAACACTCTCAGAGTTTTAAATGGTTGTTCAAATAAAAGTCCATCAAGTGTCCTTAACAACAGCAGCATAGCTCAGCCAAATCAGCTACTGAAATCACAGGACGAAATCCAGCTATTAAGAAACTACAAAGACTGAACTTCTTTCAAACAATGTTAACAATGCTAAAGTACTGTGGGATCCTGGTGCTAAACCTAAAGGTCTGCTTGGGGTGCACTTGAATATTCGCAGCATTATCCCAAAAAGTGAACAAATTAAACACACAGATTCTAACCTAGATTTTCTCTGTTTGTCGGAGACATGGCTTCATAAAAACTCCCCATCTTCTGCCCTGTCCATGGCTATAATGCCTTTAGGAAAGATAGAGTAGGGGGAAGAGATGGAGGTTTGTTGTTTTATATTAAAGATCAAATATCATGCAAAAAGATCCAATATTCAGCTGAGAATGACATTGAATGTAATTATTTAAACATTACACTGTCACCGAAAATGTGTTTTATTCTTATTGGCTTATATAGACCACCCTCTGCAAAATCAACCGGTCTTCTCCCTAAAAGATGTCGCTGAATCTAAAGTAAAAACAACTCTGGATTGGACGCCATGCTTTTGAAAAGCCATGCAGATACCTTAATTGAGCCAATAACAATGTTAATAAATGCATCAATTAGAGAAGGAAAATTTCCGAAAGATTGGAAGTCAGCCATAGTTGTTCCAGTCTATAAATCAGGGGACCCAACTGATGTGAGCAATTACAGGCCTATTAGCATTTTACCAGTTGTCTCAAAAATTTCAGAGAAATGTGTTGTTGAACAAATGTCCACCCATCTCAACACTAGCCCTTACACACTGCATCCAGTGCAATTTGGTTTTAGAGTAAACCATTCCACTGAGACGGCAAATTGCTTCCTCTTGGAGAACATCAAACTTAAACTGGAAAAAGGAGGTGTCGTTGGGGCCATATTCCTGAATTTTAAAAAGGCATTTGACACTGTTAATCGTCAAATACTCATTACTAGATTAGCCAATTTTAATTGTACCTCTAGCTCACTGAATTGGATGAAGTCCTATCTTGCAGATAGGATTCAATGTGTAAGGGTGGGTAGTGAAACATCACCTTTTATGTGCCCCAGGGTTCCGTTTTAGGACCTCTCTTGTTTAGCTTATACGTAAATGACTTGCCATCAATTTGTACAGGGTGTGAAATTCAGATGTATGCAGATGATACTATAATATACGTCCATGCAAAAACTAAAGAAGAAACAGCTTCTAAACTTAACGCAGCATTGGCAAATGTAAATACATGGCTTGGACATTCTCACCTGTCTAAATGTAAAGAAAACTGTCTGCATGTTTTTTACAAAGACACACTCCACATATGACTGTGATCACAAAGTCTATGTGTCTAGTGAGGATATTCAAGTTGTCTCTCATGTCAAATATCTCTTTATCATCCTTGACTCCACCTTGTCTTTCAAAAACAAGTGAAAAAAGTAATCTGAATAACTAAATACAATCTAGCCAATTTTAGGTATATAAGAAGCTGCCTAACAAGTTCAGCAGCAAAATTATATCTGGATGCAATGATCACCCCCCCCCCCCCATCTACTATATTGTATGACAAGCTGGACGCAAGCAAAAGATACAACTCTTAAGCCTGTTCTCTCTCTATATAAACAGGACCTCAAAGTGCTAGACAGAAAACGCAATACTTATCACCATTGTAAAATCCTTAACAAATATGCCATCCTTAGTTAGGGAAATCAAATCACATACAATGACATCTGCCTAATGTTCAAGATCCTGAATGGCAAAGCTCCACCACCACTCAATACTTTTATTAAGAAAAAAAATTGAAAAAATATAACTAATAGGTCTGTTCTGAGAGGGGACTGGGTAACCCCTTACAGGTCCAGCTCTTTTAGTCAATCATGCTTTTCAATTAGAGCTTCTAATAGGTGGAAAACTCTACAAAATGAAATAAAGGTGATGTAGCCTATTTTATCTTTTTATTACTGCTTGTTATTGCTTTGCATGGTTGAATGGTGTCTGTGCTGCTTGGCTGTGTTTCGATGCTTGCATGGCTTATTATACTGCATGGGGATACTGCTGATGTGTAACTGTGCTAATGTCTTGCTGCTTTCTGTAGCTCTGCATGGCTTACTGAAAAAGCTTATTTGTTTCTCTAGCTGTCTGTATGGTGTCTTGTTGATTACTGTCTGTATAGTTTAACCTGTACTAATGTCTTGCTGTTTCCTGTTGCTCTGGTCTAAAATCATCTGGCCAAAGGACTACAGTTGAAAATTAGCCGGCCGGCTAACACTGGCACATTTACAGAAATGTTGATTAATATGTCCTGTCCTTTATAAAGTAAAGAATAAGAATAAGGGGAGGGACTTCTCTTCTCTATGGCAGCCCAGGCCCATGGGTAGTGTAGTAATTAGAGCCTTCCTCTCAGAAGGAGGTGAAACAATGTCGTCCGTTACATACAGAGAATCCGTCTTAGCTGCTGTTTGTGTGTTTTACAGCCGGCGCACACAAAGACTGAAACTGAGTCATTAAGTAAAGCTCCCGTCTCTCACAACTACACGGACAGCTGGCTGAAAACACCGGAGGGGTTTCACCGACAAGAAAACACCTCTGTGTTTAGTTAAAACGTTTGTACGGCTGCCGAGGTGAAAGCCGGTTAATGAGCCACACGGAGTTAACAACTGTACCTGCGTCACACACACCTGAACACAGGAATCTGAACTAATCTTTAAAGCGTCTAATTGGACCCTTAAGTCTTAATTCCTGAAAACGAGTGTCAGACACACGGGACAACACGCTGCAGGCAACGGACACCACTCTGTGGCACCAGGTGGGCGACTGTTGCTTTGGAAACGGTTCCAAAAAAAAGTCAGAAACAAACAGAAAAGTGTAGTTACAGGTTTCACCTACAAAACACAAATTGAAAGCAGCGGCCTTGTTCCAATTCTGTTCTGTCAAAGCGGTCAGCCCTATGTTCCCACAGCCCTATGTTCCCACAGCTCTATGTTCCATCTATGTTCCACATTTCTAAGATTTTTCTTAAAATTAGGCTAACCATAATCCTAATCCAATGTGCACTAACATTAAATGTTTGCAATAAACAAAGAGATGGGCGCACCAGATTTAGCTAAAAGCTACATTCCATCTGTAGTCCATTGCTACTGGATAATAGGTTGGGTGTAATTGGCTACCAAATTGGGAGAAAGGGGGATAAAATCTGATACAAATTCATAAAAAAGGAAATGTGGGAACATAGGGCCTAATTTTGAAAAAAAAAAATCTTAGAAATGTGGGAACATAGGGCTGTAGGAACATAGGGCCTAATTTTTTTGAAAAAATCGTAGAAATGTTGGAACATAGCACTGTGGGAACACAGGATCTAATTTTGAAAAGAATCTTAGAAATGTGGGAAAATAGGGCTGTGGGAATATAGGGCTGTGGGAACATTGGGCTGTGGGAACATAGGGCTGTGGGAACACAGGCACGTTCCCCTGTCAAAATCAATCCATGTGAGGAATAAGAAAACCAGCAGGACATCGAGTTGAGTCCCAAGTCAAAAGCTAAATCAAGACCAACAAGTACCAAAGTAAGTCACACTTCACGTCTCAGATTTAAAGGCACATTGGTAACTATTGTCAAACTGCACCTTTTTATATATTGTGTGAAATGGTCTTTACACCCCAACAGCAATAAATAAGTTCTGGGCTCTGAAAATAGAGGGAAAAGAACCGTCCGCATCTAATAAGTTAAAAAATCCTGATCTTATGTTTTCGTTAAAAAATTGTGTTCCGAAACGAGTAAACTTGTGCCGGGAATAAATTAAAGTATGCCTCTTTATTGGCTAAGATATGAAACCAAATGACTCCCGGGGACTCGAGATGTTGTATCCTGCAGTTCAGACTCTAAGAGAAAAGGGCCATGAGTCGTCGGGGGAAAATGAGAAGTAGTTTCATCTGACGGCGGTTTAATTTACTGGAGAAGATCCCACTTAGAGGCATTTAATAACTCAGATAATATTTCCACTCGGCTGCTGTTTTCAGTCTGATGGAGGACACAAACATTCGTTCACTTTGATCCAGATAATCTAAACATTTCTCTCGGAGAAAACAAGATAAATCACCTCTTAACATGTTGTGAAATCCTCCCACTGTCCTTTTATTTCTGTCT
Organism: Zingel zingel; assembly: GCA_023566125.1. Lineage (NCBI taxonomy): Eukaryota > Metazoa > Chordata > Actinopteri > Perciformes > Percidae > Zingel > Zingel zingel. Next base: position 34,397,719 of record CM042325.1, on the reverse strand, counting down.
TTCATTCAGTCTCTCTTGAAAGACAAAAATAAATAAGTTCTTTCAGTTTCTTTCTTTCCATTTCTTTCTTTCTGTCTGTCTATTTGTATCTCTTTCTTTCTGAGAGAGATGTTCACATGTATTTCTATCTCATGTCTGTGTGTTAAACAAAACTGGAGTCGGGGGTTAGCTTAGCTTAGCATAAAGACTGGAAGCAGGGGGAATCAGCTAGCCTTGCTCTGTTCAAAGTTAAACAAATATAACCAAGTTAATAACTAAATCAAGTCCCAAGTTAAATTACTTGTCAGTGTATTTTTTTAACTGTGACCAAGCCGGGCTAGCGGTGTCCCTCTCCTTCCAGTCTGTATGCTAAGCTAAGCTAAGCTAACCATCCTGACTCCAGCTCCATCTGAACATCTCTCAGAAAGAAAGAGAAGAAGCGTATTTCCCCAAAAAGTTAAAGCTGATGAAAGGTAATGAACACCGTTCGGAAAAAGGCCCGAAATAAGGCCCTAAAGCCTGTCAAATCTGACTCCAATTTATTAATTCCTGCGCCTTCTTTCATCTGACTTAAGTTTACCAGAACACATGGATCAATCTGAGATGAAGCGTTAAGTTAAGCAAAGTTTACTGAGTCCAGAATAAGAGTTACAACACAGCTGTGGGTTCACAAACAGAGACTAAGTTTCCCTAGCGACAGACATGAAGTCAGAGCTGGTCCACCAAGTTGTCCTCCGAAATGAGAGCCCCAATCTGTTCTCTCTCTCAAGCTTTTATCCTATCCTCACAGGGGGGGTGTCTTCTTGTTTCTTAGGCAGAAACTGTTATCTTACACACACACACACACACATGCCAAGGTCGGGGCCTCTGTGTGGTGCAACTTCCTCTTCCGTTCTCGCAACCTTCAAACAATGCACCTCTATGCCATAAAAGACGATGATGTCTGTGTTGGCGACTTGTTTGATAAAGTCTGGGTTTCTGCTCTTAGTCCCAAAGGCCGGCGGTTTTAAACATTGTATATTCCAGGATGAAATGGTGGTAGATTTGTATTCCAAGATTTCAGTATTTTTAGTAGTGTTTGGCTCTGGACCAAGGTTTCATTGAGCTTGAAGATGATGAAAGGTAATGAACACCGGACAGAAAAACTAATCAGGACCTCGAGGAAACATATATTCATAATTAATGATTAAACTTCTTTGATCCAAACAAAACTAACCTGACTCCGCCAGATGGATTGCTTCGCATTTGCTCGGCATATCCATCTGGGAACTTTTGGGAAGGGGCAAAAATACTGGTTAGCTGATTGGATAAACCATCTGTCTATCACTACCTATGTTGGTGATAGACGGGCCAAATCAACCAATCAGATCAACGATATAGCAAACTCTTGCCGAAACCAGTCGGGAGAAGAGCAAAGACATCTTTTCCTCCGAGAAAAGCCTCCAGTGCCGTTTTTGCTCTTCTTTCAATGAAGGAATACTTTCTAATTCAGATAAAACTTGCGCGATAGCTACGCTCATCTCATCCATGGAAGCCACCATGTTGTTTAGATTGAACAGTCGCTTCTCGTTGCGTCACACCTAAACCCGTCTCAAAACCAACGCTGATTGGTCGGTCGTTTTGACGAAAGGCTCCAAATTTTCTCTGTCTCAAGATGCCAGACTGATCTGCAAGTAGAAAACTAGAGCTCACGAGATCAGGACGGTCTCACGAGGCTAAAACAAAACTGGCCTCCAGCCAGAAATTAAAGAGCGTATAACCCGGTCTGCAGCAGCCGGATGAATATTTTATTTATTAACTCTACTTTCTTTACAATTCAGCAAGACTGAGTTATTCACACTTCTTTCTCTGAACAAACAACTTATTTTCTGTTATTTATTTGGGTATCCTTCTTAACCATCCTCACAGTTTTCCTCAAAATTGTGGCTCTCTCTGTGGTCATTTTGCATCTGGCAATCAAATACTCAAACTTTATTTATGGAGGCCTTGAAAACAACCAAAGTTGACCACAGTGTTGTACAGAAGATTCAATAAAAGACGAAATACACAACTCACACAGGATTAACATACAATGTAAGATATTTGGAAGTTTGATGTTTTTTCAAAATATATATATATTTTTTATTTGAACCCTGAGGGCACCAATTATCTACTTAATCCTTCCTAAACCATCCTCCCAATTTAGCGTCTCTTTGTGGTAATCTTGCATCCCCTTGTAGTTGTATTGCCTCTATTTTTCATTCTATGTTTCTTTGTGGTTGTTTTGAGTCGCTCATATTTGGTATATTTATGTTTATTGATCGTTTCTGTGTAAAATCATTCAGCGTCTCTTTGTCGTTATTTTGGTCTTTAGTAGTCGTTATATATAATTTGTTTTAACCATTTAATGTCTATTTTTGCATCTCTTTGCGGTCGTTTTGCATCTTTTTAGTCAAATTTGTCGCTTTTTTAAATTTCTTTCTGACTTTCTGTCGCTTTTCCGACGTTTTTGTCTTTTTGTTTTTGTTTGACGTAATTATAGGTCTTTGTTGTTATCTTGCAGCTATTTTTAGAGTTTCTACCTGTCTTTGTGGATGTTTTGCATGTCTATTTCTGTCATTTCTAGACTTTTTTTCTGTCATTTGAACCCTAAGGTCAGTGAGTATCCTCCTAATCCCTCCTAAACCATCCTCACAGTTCTGGAAATGGGACATAAAGCCAGCCATCCGTGGGACACATCAAGGACCTTTAAATCCTGCAGGCAGGTTTGTAAAAGGTGCTGGGCCGAGCTGTGATGGGCTGTGTCACCTTCAAGTCTTCCAGGGCAATTTCACAGACTGTATTTTCACACTAATACCTCACAATATATGTCTATATGCATTCTGCTATGTAGACAGAAGAGTAAAGGGGTTATTTTCAATCAAAAGCGGCCCGTTTTTTTGGCTATTCCTTTTACCGTTTTTCCGATTGGATTGAAGGATGAAAAAGTCTGTGTTCAATTCATTTTATCAGTTTAAACCCAAAGACGGAAGTCACATGTTTTGTTTTTGTTGTGTTTTTGTTTTATCAAAAAAATCAATTTGAGCGTTTTTTTAACATTTGTATTCATTTAGGGTCTCTTTGTTATCATCTTGCACCTGTGATTTTTTTCACCAGGTCATCAACTGATTCGGACAGAGCAAACACTGTGGTGTGTGAAAAAGAACCCAAACAACAGAACAACGCTACGATGGACCAAATGAAGTGGAGTACAGATTTGAGAGAACTCTTAA